>JAYESD010000001.1:236436219-236796843 GCA_036927565.1 Tuctoria greenei | reverse complement strand
GTATTATTTGGACTTGCCTTTCAGCTTCTTGTAACACGTCGGGACCAAACACTTGATTCTCTCCGTTTTCATTCCAAAACAAGGGAGTTCTACACTTCCTTCCGTACAATGCTTCGTAGGGTGACATTTTCAAACTTGCTTGGTAACTATTGTTGTACGAGAATTCAGCATACGGCAAACTTTTATCCCAACTTTTCCTATGCTTTAAAGCACATGCTCTTAACATGTCTTCCAAAATTTGGTTGGTCCTCTCGGTTTGTCCATCTGTTTGAGGGAGATACGCTGAACTAAAGTTCAGCCTTGTTCCCATTGCTTCATGCAATTTCTGCCAAAATCTGGAGGTAAATTGAGAACCTCTATCCGAGACTATCTTCTTTGGAACTCCATGTCGACACACAATGTGCTCCATATACAATTCTGCTAGCTTCGCGGTGGTATATGTGGTCTTGACGGGGATGAAATGAGCTGATTTTGTCAATCGATCCACAATAACCCATATTGAATCATAGCCAGACTGAGTTCGCGGTAATCCAACTATAAAATTCATACCAATCTCTTCCCACTTCCACTCCGGGATCTTCAATGGTTGTAGCAATCCGGCTGGCCTTTGATGTTCAGCTTTAACTCGTGGGCACACATCACAAAGTGCAACATATTCGGCTATGTCCTTTTTCATGCTGGCCCACCAGTAGCATGTCTTTAAGTCCTTGTACATCTTCGTACAGCCAGGATGAATTGAGTAAGGCGAGTCATGTGCCTCCTTCAATATTGTTTCCCGAATGTGCCTAACATTAGGTACCACAATCCTCTTTCCAAGCCATAAGGTACTCTGTTCGTCCTCATCAAACCGGGATTCTTTTCCTTCTTGGGTCCTTTCCTTGATTTCCTGTATTTCCTTGTCCTTTGTCTGTCCTTCCCGTATTTCCTGCTCTAATGTTGGGTTGACTTCCATCGTTCCCATCTCATTTATGAATCCAAGGTTCAATCGTTCAAACTCCTTGCATAACTCGGATGGCAGCTCTCGAACTGTGAGTTGATGACTTACTCCTTTTCGGCTCAAAGCATCGGCCACTACGTTGGCCTTCCCTGGGTGATAGTTGATTCCCACGTCATAATCCTTGATGAGCTCCAACCATTGGCATTGCCTCAGATTCAGATCCGTTTGCGTAAATATGTACTTGAGACTCTTATGATCCGTATAAATCTCACATCGGTGACCAAAAACATAGTGTCTCCATATCTTCAAGGCGTGTACCACGGCTGCGAGTTCAAGGTCGTGCGTAGGATAATTCAACTCATGTTTCTTTAGTTGCCTCGATGCATAAGCTACCACTTGGCCTTCTTGCATGAGCACACATCCTAATCCTTGTCTTGATGCATCACAGTATATATCAAAACTCTTGCTCACGTCCGGTAATACTAACACTGGCGCGGTTGTCAACCTTTTCTTTAACTCCTCAAAGCTATCCTGACAAGCTTGAGTCCATCAGAATGCCTTTCCCTTCATGAGTAATTCGGTCATAGGCTTGGCTATTTTGGAGAAATCCTTAATGAATCGGCGGTAGTATCCAGCCATTCCAAGGAAACTCCGAATTTCCTTGACATTTTGTGGCGGTTCCCATTTAAGCACATCTCTCACCTTCCCTGGGTCAACTGATACTCCTCCTCCAGAAATAATATGGCCTAAGAAAGAAACTTCCCGTAACCAAAATTGACATTTACTGAACTTGGCATACAATTGATGCTCCCTCAATTTCTGCAGCGTAAGCCTCAAGTGTTCCTCATGTTCCTTCTCATCCTTCGAGTAGATCATAATATCATCGATGAACACTACAACAAACTTATCCAGATATTCCATGAAGACCTTATTCATGAGATACATAAAGTACGCAGGCGCGTTTGTCAATCCAAATGACATGACGGTGTACTCATAAGATCCATATCGTGTCCGAAATGCTGTCTTGGGTATATCCGATGGTCTAATCTTCATTTGGAAGTATCCTGACCGCAAGTCGATCTTGGAGAAGATACAGGCACCCTTCATTTGGTCGAACAAATCCTCTATACGGGGCAGTGAGTACTTGTTCTTAATTGTCACTTCATTGAGAGACCTATAGTCCACACACATCCTCTGGGTTCCATCCTTCTTATCTACGAAGAGCACTGGGGCTCCCCACGGGGATGAACTTGGGCGTATAAAACCCTTCTCTAGCTGCTCTTGAATTTGCTTCTTGAGATCTGCTAATTCCTTAGGAGGCATCCTATATGGCCTCTTAGCTATAGGTGCAGTTCCGGGTATCAACTCAATGGCGAATTCTATGTCACGATCAGGTGGCATACCTGGCAACTCATCTGGGAACACGTCCGGGTACTCGCGAACGATCGGAATGCTTTCCAATGTCACTTCTTCCACGTGATTCAGCATCGCTTTCCCTCTTGCAGGTTGGGCTGCTTCAACTTCAATGCGGGTACCATGTTCACTTGTCAACTGCACAATCCTCTCGGCGCATTGAATGACTCCATTATACTTGCTCAACCAGTCCATTCCAAGTATTATGTCTATTCCTTGGGAGTCCAATTCTATGAGGTTTGCGAGAAAGTCTACCCCCCTTATTTTAATGCTTACTTTCGGACATACTATATTTGTCCTCATCTCTCCGCCAGGAGAACTTACTAGCATAGTTTGCTTCATATGAGATATAGGCAAATTGTACTTGGCAACATACTTTGACGAGATGAATGAATTAGATGCTCCTGAATCAAATAAAATAGTCGCGGGGTTGGAGTTGGCGAGAAACATACCAATCACGACGTCATCAGCTTGCTGGGCTTCCTCAGTAGAGACATGATTCACATTGCCACGAGCAAAATTCTGCTGTCCACGGTTTCCTTGTGGTGCTCCTCCATTTGGTCGCGGGTGATTTGGCCTTGGTGCATTGTTCATAGGTCCATAGTTTCTCTTGGGGCATTGACTTGCAAAGTGTCCGGGTTCTCCACACACATAGCATGTCTTACCACCCATAGCATTGGGGAAGTTTGGGCGCAACTGGTTTTGAGCATTTGCCGCCATGTTAGGACGCGGCGCAGGTGGCACAGGATAGCGAGGCGCTTGCATGGCAGGGCGTTGCTGCGGTGGCTGATTTGGGCGGGGTGGATAAGCAGCGTGGTATGCAGGAGCAGATGGGTTGTAGTGTGGTGCAGTAGGTGGTGCATAGCGGGGGCGAACATTGCTTCCTTGCTGCGGTCCATGATGTGACATCTTCCTTTTGTTGTCCTGCTCCATCTCACGAATCTTGTTCTCAACCACAATAGCCTTGTCAACCAGCTTTTGGAAGTTTGGATAATCAGTATTGAGTAACTGGACTTGAATTTCATTGTTGAGACCCCTCATAAACAGATACTGCTTCCTACTATCAGTTTTGATGTCTTCTGGAGCATACCTTGATAATTGAGTGAATTTGTTGAGATACTCACTCACACTCATCCTTCCTTGCCTGAGATTTTCAAAGTCTTGTCTTCTCAGTATCATAACTCCTTCAGGTACATAGTGGGAATGGAAACTCTGTTTAAACTCAGCCCAAGTGATTGCCTCCTGGTTATCATGAGCGTTGCAAAGAGCTTCCCACCAGTCAGCGGCTGCTCCGACTAGTTGATGTGATGCAAAGAGAACCTTCTCCCTATCAGTGCACTGGACAATAGCAAGTTTCTTCTCAACGGACTTCAGCCAATCATCAGCTTCCATTGGGTCTGTGGCTTGTGCAAAGGTAGGCGGTCTGGTCCTCATGAACTCTCCCAAACGGTTATGATGTGGCGGGGGTGGTGGTGGAGGCAGGTGGGGCTGATTGTTGTTACCAGCTTGCAGCTGTCCCATGGTCTGTATCATGGTCTGCATGAGCTAGTTCTGCATAGCTAACAGTTGTTCAATGTTGATAGCTCCATGAGCATGTCCCTGGCTGTTCTGAGGTACTTCATTGTGCTTCTCCTCATCGTTGGCATCCCTCTGGTTACGAGTTCTCACCATCTGTTGGCGAAAGAAAGGTGGGGACAGGAGGATTTAGAATTTGGAAAGAAACGTCCCAACTATATGCATCAAGGTATGTGACACTAAATAATCCTTTATTAATATAGACCTATATTATGAGGATGTGGACAATTGCCGAAGCATCCCACAACTCTCTACTAAGCACACAAGCACTCAAACAAGCACCAAACAGAATTTACAAAGATCCTAAAAGAAGTAACACAACTCAAGGTCACACAAGTATATCTACATCGCTCTTATTTAACTAATGGGGGTGTGCCTATCCTTGAGTCGTGGCATAGGTCGAGGACTACTCGTCGTCGAGCGGGAACTCATACGGGTCCTCGTCGTCGTCGTCGTCGTCGTTGGGGTCCTGTGGGTCCTGGGGTGGTGAGGCAGCAGGCGGCGGTGGTGCGGTATACGCCACACTGGAAGGCTCCTCGTCAGAGGACTCCTCAGAAGACGACTCACGCTGACCGTTGCGAGGGTCTGGAGAGTCTGGGGTCCACATCGGGGTGTCAGACGCGTAGTCGTCTGGGTCCTCGTCGGTGATCCGACGATACCTCCTGATTATCGCCTCGTGGCGCTGGGCGAGGTCACGTCCATCCTGAATCTCCTGCTGCGCCCTCTGAAGTCGGGCACTGAGCTGGGCCACATCGTCAACAGTCTGACGAGACTGCGGAAGGTCCAGGGGTCCCTCCACGTGCATGGAGACGAAGCGCGCAGTGCCACTGGGACGCTGCGGGACGAAGGCATGCACCGTGTCCTCCAGACGGAAACGGCGGGCGTGGCTCCAAAAAGTGGCTGCTTCCCAGCTAGCATCCTGCTCCGCAGATCGGCGGGAGCTCCTCCAAGCGGGGCTGCTGTGAGTCTTCACCAACTCGTCACCGTAGTAGATATAGATCTTGCAGCTCCACTCCTTCCTGCTGGGGCGCTGCACTCTAGTGGTGTGGTAGGAGAGCGAGAGGCTGTGGTGGCGGTAGCCAGCCTCACGGAGTAGGGCACGGAGACGGTGTCGCAGTTGTCCTGCGGCTCTGCCGTCAGAACGGATCACCACGTAGTGATGGGGGTCGACGGCCGGAGAGCGATTGGCCAACCTACGCGGGGGCACAAGTCCACCGGTCGACTTACGGGGGGTTGTCTTGGTGCGGGCCATCTACAGAAAACAAGAATACATTAGAGGAAAAAAGAAATAACCAAATACAAATCTGAAAATTTCAGCAGCTAAAATGGCGGAAAAAGAGCGGTGCAGCGGTTCCAAAAGAACGAAAAATAAAGAGAAAAAATACAGCAACCAACACAATAATTTTACCCACACATAATAGCAGCAAAACACACCTTTTTCGCGAAATTTTACACAGCAAAACAGCAGCACTTAATATTGCTCACTTCCAAAATTTTTTATCAAAAACGCAGCAGCGATCAGTACTTTTTGCGGCTGAAAATAAGGGAAACAAAACAGCAGCAAAAATTTTCAAAAATATCATATTAGAAGAGTGTTCCTAAGTGCTCTAGAGTGTCCATTCTACCTAGGCTTGCGTCCTACGGTCAACACGGCTCTGATACCAATTTGTGACACCCGGTTCCGAATATGAACCAAGCGTAACGCATATGTGTGCCCAGGATGTTCAACACACATACACGAGTGATTCACAAATGATAAACAGAATTTAACCACGTCTTAACTAATAAATAAGTACTTTATTACAATAATCCAATAATTCACGAATAATAAAACTCTAAATAATTGCAGCGGAAAATAAACTAAACAGCACGACTCCAATCCACAGGCAATTGACGGCGGTACGCAACCGAGTACTCCACGTGATCCTCAGGGTACTCCCAATTGTCTCCAGTAGCTGTTGGGGGGGGGGGGGGGGATTGCAAGGGTGAGTACATGTCGTACTCAGCAAGTGTGGAAAGTATGACATGTGGCTTATTCAAATGACGAATGTAATAAATGGCTAAGTGCTGAAAAGTACAGTAAAACATTTGAAAAGCATTATACTATGTCTATGTGAAACAATCCCATCATAACCATCATATTAACATAATATAAACCATATCCAATTATTACCAACATTACCATTATCCATGTCCAATTACCATAACTCAGATTCATATCCATGACCATAATCCATAAACCATAACCATTACCAACCCATAACCATAAACCAACCATAACCATTACCAGACCATAACCATCCCAAATCCCAATTCCAACTCTAATCATGTTGGTCATCCAGGCGCTCATAACCGGGAGCACGGCTATCATGATAGTTTTTAAACACTCTGCAGAGGTTGTACCACTTTACCCACATGTTTGTGATTTTATCACCTTTCGATGACTAAGAAACCTCCATTGTGCCATCTCACACTTCCGTAGGTGTGTGGCCAAGAGATCACAAAATAGCCTTTCAAAAGGGACTACTAGTATGTACGGCCCCACTAAGGTTTCACCGGCAGGCTTGAATCTCCATTCTCCCACCCACGGGGCCCCTCGTGTGCCATGCGGATCCTAGGGCAGTCCTCCTCGACTCCCATTCCCCGCGCCATCCAATGGTCCATACAATACTAGCAGCGCTCCTAATTATTCAGCTACGCCGCACCCATACTTGGCCTTGTGGTGGCACTGTTGACCTGGCATATTCTCGCATGAACCGGTCCTTAGATCTAAGGCAAGCAAACCACCCTAACATCCAACCCATCCACAAAACCATGCTTGCTTAGATCACCCATCGTATTGACCAGTTCACATTAACTAGAATATCATTGATGCATAATTAAATGTGTAGTGTTGTTTGCCATCCCAATAAATTAAGTGAAGCAAAAAGGTAAAAAAAAACCTTCCCGACTCTCTACCATAATTCCAAGCGACAAGGGTGGTCAAACAAAACTAGTAAACTTCCTACCATAGGATTCCCATAAATTTGACACGAGCATGCAAGTTCGCAAACAAAACATTTAATTTAAAATAGGATCAATATGCTTCAAGGACACTTTCCTTGCTCCGGCGGATGGGGTTGTTCAAGCGCTTCGAAGTCTTGGTTCTGGAAATCCTCGTATGCGGCCCCTTGAGCACGTTCCTCTACGCGTGATCATACATACAAGAGAACATATACAATTCAATACAATGCACACAAAATAATCAACATGCAATGACATGCATGCATGCACAGTTTAATAATTAATTTACTATGGTCGTTTATTAATTAGATGCGACTAGTTCATACGTGTTCGTATGAGTTTACGGGGGTTTTAGGGTGGATTAATGCTGCTGAAATAAAATTTATGGTGCAACTAAAATCAATTCACGCCTATTGGATTCAATATGATCGCAAAAATTCGCATCGGGAACATGTCCTACCGTAGATCTGACGGCTTGACGGTCGCGGAACAAATGCGACGCGTAGACGAAGTGGATGGCGCAGCAGTCCCTTGGCGGCACGGCGACTGCGGCGCGATGTCGACGTCGATCTCTGGTGAACGGTGGCGCCCTCCTCTTTTTCTCCCTCTTCTTCCCCTTCTTTTTCTCTTTTTTTCTTCCCTGGGCGCAGCTCTCTGGACCTTTTTTCGCGGCTTCCGGCGGCTGCGTTTCTGCAATCGAGAAAACCTACGGAGGCTGGGGCTTTTATAGGGGCGAGGCTAGGGTACGGCCTTGGTACCGACTCGGTACGGGGCGGGATTCGCGGCAGGGGAGTCGGACGCGGGAGGGAGTCGTATCCGGGCGGGAGAATTGGGGCGGTTACGGCGCTGGGGGGGGGGGGGGGGGGGGTGGTCCAGCTGGAGCGCCGGGGCAGGAGGCCGCCGCGGGCGGGCGGGGCCCAGGCGGGGCGCGTGTGCGTCGTGTCGGTCGGGCGGGGCGCGTGCGCGTCGCGTCGGGGGGTGGGGTCTGGGGCGGCAGGCGGCGGGTTCGGCGCGCGAGCGCGGGAACCGCGCGGGAGCGCGCTCGCTCGGGCGCGTTTCGGCGGGGTGGGGCCCGACTGCGGGTGCGTGGCGGCGGGGCCAGCGCCTCGGGCGTGGGGCGCGGAGCGGGGCCGGCGCGCGGGCGCAGCCATCAAGCGGGAGATGCCCGCTGGCTGGGCCGGCTCGGCCTGGCCAGCGGTGATTCCCCTTTTTTTATTTTTTTATTTCTTTTATATTATTATTATATATTTTATTATTTATATATATTTTTTCTTTTCTTTTATTATATAATTTATTATATATATACCTTTTTATATATATTATTAATATTATATATTTATCATTTATTATTTATTATTTTTATAACATATATTATTAATATATTTTTATTTTTATATATTGTTATATATATTATTTATATATATATATTTATATATATATATTATTATTATTTTTATACTTATTCCCTATTACAAGTTTTAGGCTAATTATTGTTTTCTTTTTCTTCTTTTGCTACACATATTTGCATATATATGTTTTATTCTTTTTTTCTTTTTTTTTCTACTAGTGTTTAATGCATGACCATGTATGCAATGCATAATGCGAAAATTTAGGGTGTTACAGTCGATCCTGAAAAGGAGGATGACAGCTAGATGGGGTTCCAGGAACCCCAGTGGGCGATGAAGGCCGTCTTCGAGGGTGGCGACTGTGACTCCAGCAGCGATAAGGAGTGCCGCAAGACTCTCCATGTCATCTACGGGGGTGCCACATATCCCACGTCCCGAAATGCAGTGAAGACTCTGCGACGGGCAGTGGCCGCAGTGGCCCCCGCTCCGAGCCCGGCTCCCCACCACAAGTGGATGAGCACGGCAATAAGCTTCGATGCCTCTAACTGCCCGAAGAACATGGCGGGAGCAGGCGTACTCCCGTTGCTCGTGTCCCCGACCATCGCTAACGTGAAGGTCTTTCACGTACTGATTGATGGTGGGGCAGGCCTCAACCTCATCTCCACGGCGACCTTCCAGAAGCTGCAGCTGCCGATGTCCCGGCTCACACCTTTGAGCCCGTTCTCAGGTGTCGGACCGGGGCAAATCCTCCCGTAAAGTAACATTCACCTCCCGGTGACCTTTGGGACCCCTAAGAATTACCGTACGGAGAGCGTTTTGTTCGACGTGGCGGACGTCGACCTCCCCTTCAACGCAATCATCGGAAGACTGGCGCTCTACATGTTCATGGGCATAGCCCACTACAGCTACCTCGTCCTGAAGATGCCGACGCATTCCGGCGTCCTCAGGGTCAGAGGGGACCGCTCAGCTGCAGTATCCGCCTTGGAGCATCTCCAGGCGCTCGCAGCGGGGAGGGCTCCGGCTCCAGGGGCCGCGAAGGGGAGCCGACCAGAACAGGGTCTAACGCAGCGGGCCTCCACTTCTGCACCCCGCGTGCGACCAATTGACGAGACGTCCCGGTAAAGGTCATCAGGATTGGCTCTGAGGCTGCCCAGACAACCCGCATCGCGGGAAACCTGGACAGCAAATAGGAACTCGCACTCGTCACCTTCCTCCAGGACAACGTTGATGTGTTTGCATGGCAACCATAACGAATGCCCGGGATCCCCAGGGAGGTGATTGAGCACCATCTGAAGATCTACCCCGACGCTCGACCGGTGCAACAGAAGCCTAGGAAACAGTCCATCGAGCAGCAGAACTTTATCCGTGAAGAAATCAAGAAGCTGCTCGATGCTGGTTTCATCCGGGATGTCCACCACCCACGGTGGTTGGCCAACCCTGTTGTCATCCCCAAGGCTGGCGGGAAACTCCGGATGTGCATCGACTACACCAACCTCAATAAGGCATGCCCAAAGGATCCATTCCCTCTTCCTAGGATAGATCAAATAGTAGAGTCAACATCAGGCTGTGATCTTCTTTGTTTCCTAGATGCATATTCTGGTTTCCACCAAATACCAATGTCTAGGGAAGATGAAGAACACACTGCTTTCATAACAGTAGATGGTCTGTATTGTTATGTATCCATGCCTTATGGACTTAAGAATGCTCTCCCCACCTTTGTACGTGCAATGCATAAGACATTTGGGGACCTCATTAGAGATCTGGTAGAGGTGTATTTTGATGACATCGTGGTAAAGATTAGAGCCCACACATCCTTATTGGACAACCTAGCCCAAGTCTTCAGCAAGCTGCGCACAACAAGCACGATGCTTAACCCTGACAAGTGCGTCTTTGGGGTTTCTGCGGGGAAGCTCCTTGGTTTCTTGGTTTCGCACCGAGGAATTGAGGCTAACCCAGAGAATATTAAGGCAATAGAACTGATGCGGCCGCCGACCCGCATCAAGGATGTGCAGAAGCTTGCAGGGTGTTTGGCAGCCCTCAGCCGGTTCATCTCAAGACTGGCTGAGCGAGCACTACCCTTCTTCAAGATTCTACGGAAGTCGGGTCCCTTTGTGTGGACCGAGTAAGCGGAAGCAGCGTTCCAGGAACTCAAGAAGCACCTGACGACACTACCCATTATGGTGGTGCCAGAACCTGGCGAACCACTCCTGTTGTACATCACCGCAATAACGGAGGTGGTCAGCATGGTCTTGGTTGCAAAGCAGTCGGAGCTACTGCCACAGCAAGCACCCGAGGGATCCCCTGAGGAGGAAGCTGAGCCTCAGGGCCCGGACCCAGCAGAGGACCCCCTCGCTGTGTGCTCTAGTGACCAAGTGCCCTCCGGGTCCCAGCCCCCGAAGGTCCGACTAGATCCTGCGGGCAACATTCCCCAAGATACAGACGCATTGCAAGGAGCTCCGGACCCCCAGGGAGGGTTCGGACCTCCCAACGACCGGTCTACTACATCAGTGAGGTCCTCCATGAAGCAAAAACGAGATATCTGGAGGTACACAAACTGTTGTATGCAGTGCTCATAGCATCGAGGAAGCTCCGGCATTACTTACAGGCTCACCGGGTTTCAGTGGTCACCTCTTTCCCACTAAAGACCGTACTCCACAGCCCAAACTCTACTGGCAACATCGCCAAGTGGGCAGTGGAGCTGGCGGAGTTCAAGCTAGAGTTCTTACCTCGACATGCAGTCAAGAGCCAAGCACTGGTAGACTTCTTGGCAGAATGGACTCCATCGCCAAGCAACCCAGGGGGCCCGGACAACGGAGAAACAGTGCCCAAGGCCCCAGTTTTCACTGAAACCCCCTGGACACTCTACTTCGATGGCTCCTCATGAAAGCAGGGGGCCGGGGCCAGGGTACTGCTCCTCACCCCGACTGGGGAGCAGTTCAAGTACATGGTGTGCCTCGACTTCAAGGTGACTAATAACATGGCGGAATACAAGGCCCTAATCTTTGGGTTGAAAACTGCCCTGACTCTCAATGTCCGTCAGCTTCTAGCTAAAGGTGATTCTCAGCTGATCATCAAGCAATCCAAAGGGGAGTGCAGCTGCAACGACCCTTAGCTGGCAGCATACTTGCTGCATGTCTGGAAGCTGGAGAAGGACTTTGAAGTCTTGGACCTGTGCCATGTACCCCAAGCCGACAACTCAATCGCAGACGACCTGTCAACGAAGGCCTCCATAGGGGCCTCCGTGCCCGAAGGAGTCTTTGCAAGGACGTTACCGTGACCAACCGCCCGGGCAGCCGAACCGGGTGAAGGGGGCAAGCCCAGCACCTCGAAGCTGGCAGTCCCGGCGGCCCTGCTACCATGGAGTCCTCCAAGGATCGTATGCGCCACCGGGGGCTCCGAGCTACCGGGTGCCCAAGATCCAGAGGCTCAAGAAAGTCCTGATGCATGGATCTCGGAGGTCTGGGACTACTTGAAAGACAACATCTTTCCCGAAGAACATGCCCTGGCAGAAAGGATAGTCCGCATGGCTAAGAGGTACACGCCGGTGGAAGGGGATCTCTACCGGCGTGGCTCCAACGACATCTTGTTGTGATGCATTACCCGGGAGGAGGGCTGTGACTTGCTCGCAGAGATCCATGGAGGCGAGTGTGGGAACCACGCGTCATCCCACACGCTGGTCGGTAAAGCCTTTTGGCATGGCTTTTACTAGCCGACAGCACTCCAGGATGCCGCCGAGATGGTCAGGAGATGCAAGGCGTGCTAGTTCCATGCCAGGCAGATCCACAAACCAGCTCAGGCGCTGCAGATGATCCCTCCCTCATGGCCATCGCTGTATGGGGGTTGGATATCCTGGGACCCTTTCCCAGAGCCGTCGGAGGATTCCGGCACCTCTATGTCGCCGTAGACAAGTTCACCAAGTGGCCGGAAGCCGCCCCAGTTGTCACCATCAACAAGCAGTCAGCAGTCAAATTCACCAAGTCGATCGTCTGCCGGTTTGGGGTCCCGAACAGAATCATCACTGATAACGGGACCCAGTTCACAAGTGCAGCGTTCCAGGAATACTGCGAGGACCTTGGGATCCAAGTCTGCTATGCATCTATTGCTCATCCAGAGAGCAATGGACAGGTCGAGAGGGCCAATGCAGAGATCCTCAAGGGCCTCAAGACTCGCACATTCTCACACCTTGAGAAGCATGGTGCAAATTGCGTAGATGAGCTTCCGTGTGCGTTGTGGGCTAGCCGGACATCAACCAGCCGGGCTATGGGGGAAACACCTTTCTTCCTAGTGTACGGGGCAGAGGTCGTCCTCCCCCCAGAAATTACCAGGGGCTCCCCCCGTGTAAGGGTGTACGACGAAGCCGCGCAGGACCAGCTCCGGCGTGAAGACGTGGACCTAGTTGACGAGGGACGAGTGAGAGCGGCTCTCCGAAATGCACGGTACAGGCAGGCGCTCCGGCACTACCACCAGAGGACCGTGCGGAGTAGGGAGCTAAAGGTAGACGACCTGGTGCTGCGTCGCATACTCTCCCGGGAAGGGGCTAACAAACTCTCCCCCAGATGGGAGGGCCCCTTCTGGGTTACGGAGGTATGCCGCCCAGGGTGTGTCTGCCTAGCTACGGAGGATGGAGAGCGACTGCCCAACCCCTAGAACATCGAGCACCTCCATAAGTTCTATGCCTAGACCAGTGTTAGGACAATTTTCTTTCATTGTAAAAGGTACATAGTGCCTAGGAACAGTACTTAGGGTAACTAAGGCTACGGAGATAGGGCTCTGAGTGCACATTTCGCTTAGCCTGGTCCAGAACCCTAAGTAGGTGCACTCGACTTCCTTTATTGCCCGGGCCAGGTCGTTCCCCTTGTAAAGTTTGTCCCATCTTATGGGAAACCGCAATGAAAGAATGTTGTCTTGCCCTGTATAGGGTTTGTTATTCAAAAAATTATCTTTAATTTTTGATGATATTGCTGTATGTTCGCCGTAGCTCGTGATCTATCATGGGCGCTGTCATTTTTTCCCTGCTTTAGCAATAGTGGGAGCCTTGCTGTCTGGTTGCAGGTGGGGTTGCTTGAGGTACCTACAATGTTCCTGGGGCCTCGGATGTTCCCATACTCGGGGGTCTGTGTCTCCAGACGGTCTCCCCCGGGAAAGGCTTACGCCGAGCGGGAGGTCCAGGGGCACAGCCTGCTTAGCCTGGTCCTGTACCCTAAGCATGTGCGCCCTGCCTCCCCAGCGTTGCAGCTGTGTACTGGGGGCCAGATGGACCAACCTTAAGTAGTATGGATAGCGAGCCCTAGGTGCAGATGCACTGAATTTCCCAAGCCCCATGAGTCAGCCCAAGATTGTAAGTCAAGCGACACTAAAAAGATAGGGAAGAAATGACCAGCGGACATAATCACTTCTCCTATTTTTGATTTATACGCAGGTCTTCAAGGATTTATCCCGGCGATAACCGTCAGAGTACCCACGAAGATGGCGGGCACCGCTGGACTAAAGCTCCGGTGGCACCCCCAGGGGGCTCGCCGTCGACCTTTCATCGGAGATGGTGGGCACCGTCGGACCGAAGCTCCGGAGGCACCCCTAGGGGGCCCGCCGTCGACGTTTCACCGAAGATGGTGGGCACCGCCGGACTGAGGCTCCGGTGGCACCCCCAGGGGGCCCGCCGTTGACGTTTCACCGGAGATGGTGGGCACCGCCGAATCGAAGCTCCGGCGGCACCCCTAGGGGGGCCGCCATCGACGTTTCACCGAAGATGGTGGGAACCGCCAGACTGAGGCTCCGGTGGCACCTCCAGGGGGCCCGCCGTCGACGTTTCACCGAAGATGGTGGGCACCGCCGGACTGAGGCTCCGGTGGCACCCCCAGGGGCCCGCCGTCGACGTTTCACCGAGGATGGTGGGCACAGCGCCGGACTGAAGCTCTAGCGGCACCCCCAGGGGGCCCGGCGTCGACGTCCCTACATACTCAGTTACAGCAATGCTACCTACACATCCTAAGATCCCCTACAACCGTCTGCCCTAAGTTCTAGGTATTTGACAGGTGTGCCTATAACAACTGGCCACACCTGCCAGGGGGCCACACTCTGGGGGACGGCAGGTCCTGGAAGCTAAGGAACAACAGGCAACTAGAAGATATTGCTGAAAAGTAAAACATGCTAAGTATGAGGGGCACTCCAAGCAGATTTTTCGTTCCAAAATAAAGGTCTGTCATCACAAACAACTACAAAGAAAAACTAAAAGAAACACAAGATACAAGCAGCGCATGGGGAGCCCTCAGCCGCTCCGCTGGAATCTCAAGGAGATGAGCGCCACGGCATCTGAGACTTCATATTTGGCGGCCTCCTCCCTCTCGGCAATGGGCCCCTTGAGGACCGGTTGAAGAGGGACATCAGGGTACCAGCTTCGGTAGCAGGACAGGATGTGCATCGCCACCTCCTTCACTAGCATCTTCCCTTCTGCCTCCAGCTAGTTGTCGATGATGGCCCCCAGCGAACACATCCTCGAGCTAGTGGAGTCAAGGGCTAGGAACACCTGACTCACCTCCTGCGCTGGTTCCCCCATGCGCACCAGGCTGAAGCTGAGCGGCACTAGAGCTGAGTCGGTGCCGCCGAGGAACTCCGAGACCTTCCGGGCCTCAGTAGAACGCAACGCCCGGAGCTCCTTCACCTCCTGCTGGGCCGCCGCCAGCGCCCGGGGGCCGCCGTCAAGGAACCGCTCCTCCCTGGCTGCCAGGGCCCTCTCGCGCTCGCTGACCTCCCTCTCGCGGTGGCTCAAGTCACCCTCCTTGAGGGTGATGTTGAACTCGCGGTCCAGGATAGCCTGGCGCTCAGCGAACTGGGCTTGCTCCACCTCAGCCAGGACAGCATCGCGGCGATCTAGCTCGGCGGCACGGACTCTCGCCCCTTCCTGCTGGAGGATAAGCCGGCAGGAGGTCGCCTCCACCTCAGCCTGCTTCACTGCCAACTCCTGCTCCCATTCGGCAAGAGCAGCTTCCCGGCGAGATAACAGCTGCTGGAGCTCCTCGCAGGACTGGAGGCAGGAGCTGGCCTCAGCATGGATCGTTGCAGCGTCCGCCTTCAGCTTCTGGGTGACAGCGTCCAGACGAGCGATAAGCTCACGCTCCTGGTCGAGGATTTTCATCTCCTCCTGGACGACCACCTCCCGCTGCGCCACCCGGCTCTTCGCCAACTGGGTCCGGGCTTCCAGGGTCCTCGCCCATTCCCGGAGCCGGTCCTCCTCGTCCTCAAGCCTCCCCCTCTCCCGGTCGAGGGCCGCCTGAGCCTGCCAAAAGCCGGAGTAGGCTACGGTTATGGCTTCAGACAGGGGGAGGGGCTCCACCATAGCCACGGGTCCCTGCCTCCCCACCTCTTCAATATCGTCCTCCATTTGGAGGACCACCGGGGAGACAGAGACCAGAGCTCCCCCAGTCGGAGAAGGCGGGGGGGGGGGGGGGGGGGGGGTGAACTGCCCCTGGAAGCTGGCGCGTTGTCTCCAGAGGCCCCAGCACTACTGCCGGCGGCTCCTAAGCCAGCTCCAAGAGCTCCACCCGGGGCGGTGGCGCCAGCCGACGTAGCAGTGTCAGTCGGCGTGGTAGCATCGGCTCGTGCGGAGTAGCCGGTGGATGCGGAGTCATTGGCGGTCGCCGGCGCGCGCCGCGGACCCTCAGCAGCTGCTGTAGGGGCCTCGGGCACGAAGGCCCGGGGCACCTTTGCGGCAGCAGCCCGGTGCGCCCAAGCAGGGTCCGAGGCTGCAGAGGAGCCCCGTGAGCTGGCTAGAGCAGCATGCCCACCAGTGAAAGGGCGCGCGGGCGGAGGATTAGCCGTGGTTGCGCTAAAAACAGACAAACCCGAATCAAAAGGGTATTACAGGGTGATCAAACAGCAAAGAACATCCCAGATGAAATTTATGAAGACTTATCGGGGGACGTTGAAGCTCCACCGCTTCCCGAAAGGGTTGGGGGGGGGGTCCGGACCCCCCCAGATCCACGGCGGGGGCCACTGCGTGTGCTGGGGGGCCCTGGGATGGAGGAGTCAGCGGCATCCCCGAAGTCTGGCGCTCCTCTGAACGGCAAGGGAACGTTGGGGTCCCATCGGCATTGAGGAGCCTCCCCTTCTTGTGCATCGAGGACTCGGGCGGCAAAGTGGCGCCACTGGCACCCCCTGACACCGAGTACGACGGCAACCGGGCGCGCTTCTTGGGGGTTGGGTCCGACACCGGCACTGGTGCTTTCCCTTTCCCCATATCAGCAGAGGTGCCGACGCCTCCCCGCTGACGGAGCTGGAGCCCACTTGAGGGGTCATCACTCGAGGGATCTTCGTTGCTTGAGGGATCTCCACCTCCCTCAGTATCGTCGGCAATGTCGACCCCCTCGGCATCGTCGGCAATCTCGACCCCCCTAAATCGGGTCTCCAATCTGGCGCTACGCCAGCCCGGACTCGTCGAGCGTCGGCATCACCTTAAGCAGCCGCCTCTTCAACTCAGAGTCTGAGCACAGGAGGCGGCAGGCCGCCAGAAGGGCTAGTCCCTCAGGGGAAACATCGTCGGGGCAAACCCAGACTAGCATATGGTGCAGCAGCTGCTCGTCCGGGTTGGAGATAGAGCCGGTCTCGAGCCGGGTGCAGTCCATTGGACCGGTGTACATCCATGCCGGGCGGATGCGGCACTGGAGTGGAGCCATGCGTCAGGACATCAAATCCCTAAACACCATCGCAGACGTCAGCCCGTGGTCCGCTAGCATCTGGATCCTCTCCAACACCGGGTCGAACGCCCTATCCAGCTCTGGGCACTCCTCCCAAAATGACCACTCAGAGTAGGGGCTCCCGGTGGGGAGGCACATCGAGTTGTGAGCCTCGACCTTGACGATCATCCAATCTTCGCGCCATTGCTCCCATCGTGCAGAGCTGAAGGAAGCAATGTACCTAGAGGGGACCTTGGTTCGGCGCTGGAAGTAGTAGGCGCCGAGCTGATCCTTCGAGCTTTTGCCGGTGGCCCTCAGTACAAAGAAGTACCTGAAGAGCTTCACCGATGGCATCACCCCCATGAACATCTCGCAGAGGTGAGCAAAGACCGCCAGCAAGGCGATCGAGTAAGGCGGGAGGTGCTGGAGTTGGAGGCTGAAGGTCTCCAGAAGCATTACCAGGAAGGCGGATGCTAGTGGAACAAAGTCGGCCAGCACGTACGACGAGAACAGCACCATCTCCCCGTCAATGAGGTTCAGTGGGAGCTCCCCGCGATGGAGCCACTTATCCTGCTCAGGGGCTTGCCAGCCGAGCAGCCGACGCACGGGGGCTAGATCGGCAGACCTAGACAGCCGGGACCTGGGCAGGATGCTCGCCATGAGGTTGAAGGAGCAGGCTCCAGAAGGAGAGATCGGGAGCTAGAGTGCAAGAACTGGGCTTGGGGCAAGAGGCAAGAGTGCAAGGATGCAGAAGCGGAAGAAAGGACCCTTAGGGAGAAAGGTCTCTTTTATTCACCTCTGCAAGCCAACAGACGTGGCGTGTGAATCGCCACAGCCTCAATAGAAGAGCAACAGACCCGCATAGGCAATGACATGAGGGCCCGAGTCACTCTACAAAGAAGATGAGCCGGGTGGCCAACTCTGCGCGAGGTAACTCGACGGTTTCTGAAAAGGCAAAAGCAGCGGAAGTGAACGAGCCACCTTGGGAACCACCGCAGTTAAAGCACGATTGGAAGCAGAAGTCATGTCGCGCGGTGCACGTCCTGTGCCTCCGCTTACCAAATGGAGACACGTCGCCACGATGACAGGGACGTGCCGCCCAGGGAACTGCCTCGAATTGGAATTGAAAGAGTTGCGTGGGAAGATAATGAAGAAGACCCCACCTGCGGTATCGACGACTCTCCCGAGGTGGGCTCGGGGGCCATTGTTGGTACCCCGCAGACCGGGTACCCCCGCGCACAAGGAGAAAACGACTAAGGACTCGGCCTCTACTTGGAGGCAGAGTCCGAGGCTGCCACGTCGTGGAGGGAAGGACCAGATCCTACCTCCCTGCCGGAGTGGGCTCCCGGGCTGCCACGTGGCCGGCAGGACCGGACCCTCGCCTCCCCACCGAGGCAGGCTCCAGGGCTGCCACGTGGCCGGCAGGACCGGACCCTCACCTTCCCACCGAGGCAGGCCCCAGGGCTGCCACGTGGACGGCAGGACCGGACCCTCGCCTCCCCGCCGAGGCAAGCTCCAGGGCTGCCACGTGGCTGACAGAACCGGACTCTTGCCTCCCCGCCGAGGCGGGCTCCGGGGCTGCCACATAGCCATTGGAACCCCCGGGACCAGGCCCGTCCACCCCCGCAGGGAAGGGCTCCTAAACTACCATGTGGCCCGCAGGGCTGAGCCTCCGCCCTTCCACGGAGGTGGGCTCCGGAGGCGCCATGTGGCCTGTACAGCCGGGCGCTCAACTCTCTGCAGGGGCAGGCTCCGGTGTGACCACGTGGCGGAGGACCAACTCAATGCGGTAGAAGGCCGCAGTAAAGGAAAGAGTGTGCTGCTCAGACAGGAATTAAGTACGCGCGCCTTCCCCAGGCGAAGCGAAGTCGCGCATGCGAAAGTCAAGGCTCCAGTGTCCTGTCTTGTCCAAGTAGCCGGTACAGACCCACTGCGTAAGACGGGCGATTGAGCCATAGGGACAAGAAAGCGGGACATGCCCTGCCATCATCAACAACTATGTGTAGCCCTGGCACACGATGCTGCGGGACGGCACATTGAAGCCCCTAACAAAGGGAGGTAGATAGCATTTAATCCTAGATCTTGTATAGGATTTGGCTCTCCCCGGGACCACCTGTCGGGCCCCGGGGCTTACCTTGTGACTGTAGAGTCCTTGGACTATAAAAGGACTCGGCAGGCGACCTTCACAGGGATCGATGAATCGAAACTCACACACGCTCAAGCAAGGCAATACACAAACACTCCCGTAGACGTAGGGTGTTACGCTCCGGTGGCCCGAACCACGTAAACCCTCTGTGTTCATCATCTCGCTGCGGTGAATCTCCTGGGACTAGCCCTCGTGAATCCAAAGAACCTCTGCGGGCTGCTCTCTAAGTAGGTCCGGGGGAAGTGTTGTTTAAGACCTTCGACAGTCGCGATAACATCCTTGCAAAGACTCCTTCGGGCACTGGTGCCTCTGTGGAGGCCTTTGTTGACAGGTCGTCTGTGACTGAGTTATCAGCTCGGAGTACATGGCACAGATCCAGGACCTCGAAATCTTTCTCCAGCTTCCTGACATGCAGCAAGTATGCTGCCAGCTGGGGGTCGTTGCAACTGCACTCCCCTTTGACCTGTTTGACAACTAGCTAGGAATCACCTTTGGCAAGGAGCTGGCGGACGTTGAGGGTCAATGTTGTCTTCAGCCCGTAGATGAGGGCCTCGTACTCTGCCATGTTGTTGATGGCCTTGAAGCCAAGATGCACCATATACTTGAACTGCTCCTCCGTCGGAGCTATGAGCACCACTCCGGCCCCGGCCCCCTGTTTCCGGGTAGAACCATCAAAGTGAAACGTCCACGGGGTTTTAGTGAAAACCGGTGCCCCGGACACTGTGTCTCCGCTGACTGGGCTTTCGGGGTTGCCAAGCGATGGAGTCCACTCGGCCAGGAAATATGCCAGTGCCTGGCTTTTGACCGCATGTCGAGGAACGAACTCGATCTCGAACTCCGCTAGCTCAGCTGCCCACTTGGCAATGTTGCCGGTAGCATTAGGACTATGGAGAACCGTTCTCAGTGGAAAGGAGGTAGCCACTGAGACCTTATGGCCCTGAAAGTAGTGTCGGAGCTTCCTAGATGCTATCAACACAGCGTATAGCAGCTTATGTATCTCCTGATACCTTGTCTTTGCCTCATGGATTACTTCGCTGATGTAGTAGATCGGCCTCTAAGTGGTCAGGACTCTGTCCGAGAGGTTCGGTGCTCCCTGCGCTGGATCCAGGTCCTGGGGTTCCTGGCTCCCGGGACCCGCATCATACTCTGGGGGCTGGGGGCCGGCGATTTCTTGGCTCCCGGAGCCATCATGAGAGAGGTCCACGGCTTGGTCTGGGACAGGGGGCTTGGTTCTTGCGTTACAGGCTCCTTCTCATGTACGTTACTGATGCGGTTCCGATCGCTCAGCGACCAAGACCATACCAACCACTTCGGTTGTTGCAGTGACATACAGCAGCAGGGGCTCTTCGGGCTCCAGCGCCACCATAACTAGGAGGGATGTCAGGTGCCTCTTGAGCTCCTGAAACGCTGCTTCCGCTTCTTCTGTCCAGGCAAAGGGACCTGCCTTCCGCAGAATCTTGAAGAAGGGAAGTGCTCATTCTGCCAACCTTGAGATGAAGCGGCTAAGGGCCGCTAGGCAACCTGCGAGCTTCTGTACATCCTTGATACGCGCTGGGGGCCGCATTAGCTCTATCGCCTTGATCTTCTCTGGATTGTCTTCGATCCCCCGGTGAGAAACAAGGAATCCCAGCAGCTTCCCAGAAGAGACCCCGAAGACACACTTTTCGGGGTTCAGCATCGTGCGCGTAAGGCGCAGCCTGCTGAAGACTTGTGCTAAGTTGTCCAGGAAGGACACGTGGTCTTTGATTTTGACCACGATGTCATCGACATACACCTCTACCAGGTCTCTAATGAGGTCCCCAAATGTTTTATGCATCGCACGTACAAAGGTAGGGAGAGCATTCTTAAGACCATAAGGCATGGAGACATAACAATACAGGCCATCTACTGTTACAAAAGTAGTATGTTCCTCATCATCTCTAGACATAGGTATTTTATGGAAACCAGAATATGTGTCTAGGAAACACAGCAAATTAGAGCCTGACGTAGAGTCTACAATTTGATCTATCATGGGGAGCGGGAGTGGATCTTTTGGACATGCCTTGTTTAGGTTGGTGTAGTTGATGCACATCCGAAGTTTCCCATTAGCCTTGGGGACGACAACAGGATTGGCCAACCACCGAGGGTGGTGGACCTCCCGGATGAAGCCAGCATCGAGCAACTTCTTGATCTCCTCTCGGATGAAGTTTTGGCGCTCAACGGACTACTTTTGGGGCTTCTGTTGTACCGGGCGGGCATCGGGGTAGATCTTCATATGATGCTCAATCACCTCCCTGAGGATCCCGGGCATCTGCGATGGTTGCTAGGCGAACACATCGACATTGTCCTGGAGGAAGGTGATGAGCGCGGATTCCTATTTGTTGTCCAGGTTACCCACTATGCGGGTTGTCTGGGCATCCTCGGAGCCGATCGTGATGACCTTCAGTGGGACGTCGTCTTCGATAGGCAGCACACACGGAGCTGCAGTGGGGCTCCGTTGGGGCGGGCCTTGACTTGGTTGGCCTTCCCTTGCATCACCCAGGTTCGGGGTCCGCCCCGCAGCGAGTGCTTGGAGCTGCTCCAAGGCTGACACCGCTACGGTGCGATCCCCCTGGACCCTTAGGACTTCGGATGGTGTTGGCATCTTCAGGACCAGATAGCCGTAGTGAGCTACGGCCATGAACTGGTATAGCGCTGGCCTTCCGATGATGGCATTGAGGGAAGCTCAACATCCTCCACGTCGAATAGGATATTCTCCGTGCGGTAGTTCTCTAGGGTACCAAAGGTAACCGAGAGGTGGATACTACCACTGGGCACAATCTGCCCTGGGCCCACGCCTGAGAAAGGGCTCAAAGGCGTGAGTCGAGACATAGGTATCTGCAACTTTTGGAAGGCTGCAGTGGAGATGAGGTTGAGGCCGGCCCCACCATCGATCAGCACGTAATGGAGCTTCACGTTGGCGATAGTTGGGGCCACGAGCAGTGGGAGCACTCCAGCTCCTGCCATGTTCTTCGGGCAGTCCGAAGCGTCGAAGTTGATAGTCGTGTTCATCCACTTGTTGTGGGGAGCCGGGCTTGGCACCGGGGCCACTGCCGCCACGGCGCGTCGTAGGACTTTCATTGTGTTTCGAGACATAGGGTCTGAGGCCCCCCCGTAGATGACGTAGAGGAGCTTTCGCCACTCCTGGTCGCTGCTAGTGTCCGAGTCTGCACCTGTGAACATTGCTTTCACTGCTCTTTGGGGCTCCTGGTACCCATGTCCTCGTCCCTGTCTTCTGCAGGGTCAATCTTCTGCTTACTCTCCCTCTGGCGGGAGGGCTCACTCTCTTGACGTTGTTGCTTCTGCCGCTACTCCCGGAAATGCTCCACGAGTTTCATGAGTCCCCGGCACTCACTTGCACTGTGACCATTGGTCCGGTGCATCGGGCATCTGAAGTCAGCGTCATCCCTTTTAGGGGACGGGCGCGGGCGCTTATCCTGACACGAGCTCCGGGCTCTGCCAGGTGTCGCAGCTGCCACTATGGGAGCTCTGGGCCTCGGCTTACTCCTGCCGCGGCCCCCGTTCTTCTTCTTCCTACCCCAAACTCTGATAGTGGCCTCCGCTTCAGACTGTGAGAGCTCCCTGCTTTCCAAGGAGGGTCGGGTGTGCCAGTTACGCCCCTCTGCAGCCTTGGCACATCTGTCTGCCAAGGCAAACAGCTCCGAGACATCGCGCACATCATGCGTGGCGAGCTTCTCGAGCATCTTCTTGTCCCTCACACCCTGCCTAAACGCAACTACGACAGATGTATTTGAGATGTGTGGGATGGTGTTCCTTACCTGGGAGAATCGCTGGATGAAGGCTCACAGTGGTTCTCCCAATCACTTTTTAATAGCGTGGAGGTCATGCTCCGTGACGGGGTGCTCATACGAACTTCCAAAGTTTGCCACGAACTGCCGGCACAGCTCCTCCCAGGAGCTGATGGATCCCTGAGGCAGGTTCATGAGCCATGGTCGGGCTGGACCGGCCAGAACCACAGGGAAGTAGTTGGCCATGATGACCTCGTCGCCCCCAGCGGCCAGGATAGAGGTGGATCAGATCTGCAGGAACTCACTCGGGTTGACGCTTCCATCATACTTCTTCGGTGTTTGCGGCCGGAACTTGTGGGGCCACACCACCCTTGCAGGTGGGGAGCAAAGGCTGCACACCCTCCACCTGTGCTTGCGGGCGGCAAGTTCAGTGCTGCATGGCCGTAATGAGCTGGTTGCGCCACGTATGCCAGTTGTTGGGATATTGCAGCCGGCGCTTGGTGCGGCGGAGGCACACCATATTCCTGTGGTGGGGGGGGGGGGGGGTGCAATGTACGCTTGGTGCGGAGGAGGCGTCATGTACGCCTGGTGCTGCGCAGGAGGCACCGCGTACGCCTAGCGCGGTGGGAGAGCATCGTGCACCTGAGCCCCAGGACCCAGCAGGTTGTAGTCAGCTTCAAGGTTGCGGCGCCGCTCCCGTTGTCGTTCAATGACGACCCAGCAGTCCTCGTCGGCTCTGCAGCGGTGCTGCAACCTCGTCTGTAGGTCAGCCGACGAAAGCCTAGTTGGGCGGCTATCGGCAGTCCGCCGATCGATGGTAGGCGTACGCAACAACGAAACAAATGTTTCTGCCGCTCGCCTTCCACCTTGCGGAGTCGCCTGGAGTGCAGCGACGACCAGATGGTCGACATCGTTTACCCACTGCTGGGTTGCCCCCTGGGGGGCTCTGCCGTCAGTGCGTTGCGGAGCAACTCACGTGCAGCAAGAAGTGCACTCTCTGGTCTTGCCGCCGGTGGTGTCGTGACGGCTGTCACGGCAGGGGTCCGCCGTGCCACATTGTTCTGACCTGCAGCCGGTGGGGTGGCTGTTCAGTGACGCGACGGCCTAGATCTTCCCGCCTTGGAGCGGGACCCATCTCTGGGGTGAGATGAAGCTTGGTCCTCACATGCCACCTGCTGACAGTGCTGTGGCCTGGAGGAACTTGCGTTGGAACGGGTGTTCACCATACTGCCAGTGAAGATTCTTGCAGGAGAAAGCCCCCTACCTGGCGCGCAAAATGTCGAGTTGTCTAAACTGACACCACCTGTAGATCTACTTAGGAGTAGTCTGCGGAGGTTCGATGTGTTTTTGGGGGGCTAGTCCTAGCAAGATCAAGCTCAAAGAATGATGAACATGAGGGATTTACATGGTTCGGGCCACCTGAGCGTAATACCCTACTCCACGGTGGTTTGTGTGTTGTATTGCTTGGGTCTGAGAGAGCTTGTCTGGATCCGTGGCCGCTCGGTCCTTTTATAGTCCAAGGTCGAGCGGCTTACAGGTGGGGTCCAGGGCTCGACAGGTGGCCCCGGGAGTAACCAAATCCATCCTAAGATTTAGGAGTAAAATGCTATCCCCTAACAATGGTTTCAATGTGCCGCCTGGCCATGCCATGCTGCAGGGCTACAGATAGCCCCTCATCATGGGCGGTCGTGTCTTGTTTGTCTTGTCGTGGCCTCTCAATTGTCTGCCGTACATAGTAGTTTGGCTCTCACTAGTCATGACAAGACCGGCCACTGTCCTCTTGACTTATGAGTGTGAGCTCCCGCCTACCTAGGGAACGTGCGCGTCCTTCTAGCTTAGGCGCACTGAGCACGCCTCCCTTTACTGCTGCTTCCGAGGGAAGGCCCAGGCTCAGTAGTGCCTGGCACGTGGCAGCTCCCGGACCTTCCCTCAGCGAGATGATCGGGTCCGGGAGGTTGGGTATGGAACTGCTGGGTACGTGGCCGCACTGGACCTTCTCCCCACGGGGGGAGGTGCGGGGCCACTAACCTATTGAACACGCCAGACCTCCCTTGGCAAGGCGGTGGACCCAGGGCTGCAGGCCACGTGGTAGCGCTGGACTCTCCCTCGGTGGGAGACGCTGCTGCACCGCTTGCCGTGCGGCACCCTGGGCCCATGTCAGATCTTGCCCCCATGGGCAGTGGGGCCCAGCGTGCTTTCATCCCTGTACCTAGGAGTATCTGGTTCGCGAGGCACCAACAGACCCCTCTTGGTGACCCCATCGAAGGGCGTCGAGATTCGAGGGTCGCTCAAGGGAAGTATAACGAGGGCGATCGTGTCTCTGGTGGACTTGCGCGATGAAGTATGGTGTCAGTGGTGGCGGGTTTATAGGGGCAACCGCCCTCCTTAGGAAGCAGCGACAACGTCGGCTTCCATGGTGGCTCTGGTGGCTTCGACCACTTGTCTCGATTTTGCTCTGCGGTGTTGAGGCAGTGGTGCCAACCACCATGTTGACAGCGGCCTCCATGGGATTGGTGGGGAGGATCATCTACGAGGATGATTATGACAAAATTGGTAAGATCCTTGTCTCAACATCTTACCTTTGACTTCATTCTCGTCTCTGTTGAATCTCTCTTGATTGCTCGTAGTGCAGTTTTGATAACGTGTTAGAAATAAAATTAAGAGAGACACAAACAAATTTGACAAATCCTTAATTTCATTCGTTCATTCATTCATTCATTCATTCATTCATTCTTCTTTTATACATGTTTGATGATCGGATGTGACCATTCGGCGAGGAGACGCGACCGTCGGCGAGGAGGGGAACGGCGCACGGCAACCGTTGGTCAAGTGATCACATGTTGAATTATATTGTAACACAAACAACAAGAGCAATACATGAACCCCATTAGATGCTGAAATGAAGGGGAAAACAGTGATTTTTACCTTGTCTAATTCCAACTGGGTAAGCTGTCACCATTCCCAAATCGGCAATATCATCATTATGTCAAGGCAACTAATGTACTAGATCAACTCGCGAGCCACAATATCTAACATTACTATGAGCATCTTCAGCAGAGCCTCTAGAAAACGCCACTACTTTAATTTTTCATGCCGAGCTAAAAAACAATTCCAACAAGGACATATCCTCTTCATTTTGCTCATGGGTATTTTTTGGTAAAGGAATTTTTTAATTTCATGTTGCTTATATCAAGATGATATTACCTTCATAAAAAAAGCTCGGCTGCAAAATTTTCATGGGCATAAAAAACCATCTCAGGACCGCTATTGCAACAACTTCAGACCTCTAAATACTGCCGCTGTTCAGAAATAAATAATATTTAGAACACCAAATTTAATTAAATTTCAATTAGATTTTTTATATTAAACGTCATTACACTACTAAAAAAAGCACTTTTACAGGCGCCTCAATTTTTCAAACGCAGGCGGTCCTTAAAAATATGCGACTGTGATGACGAATGATATAATAACCGCCTATGATGAAAGAACAACACAAGCAGATTTTAAAAAGCAACCGCCTGGGTAAATACTCGATCTTCTCAGGCGGTTATCACTTAAGAACCGCCTGCAATAAAATAACATCATAGGTGGATTTTAAGAAACAATTGCCTAGGTAAATACAAGATCTTCACAGGCTGTTCTTAATTAATAACCGCCTGTAATGTAATGAACTTAACAGGCGGTTCTTCGTTAACAACGGCCTGAGAAGATCATGTATTTTCACCGGCGGTCATTGTTTAAGAACCATATGTAGTTGTTCAATTATCACAAGCGGTTTTCATTGAAATTACAGGGATGTAGTCGTTGCAATTATCACAACCGTATGTAGTCGTTGCAGAGAAAATTGTATCAGGAAAAAAACACCGATGAGCGGATACTAGTACAGTAATACATTATAGGAAATGCTCGATCACCAGTGAGGCTGGCTTAATTGTGGTAATACACCATTAGAGGCTTTATAATTGTTCAAAGATAACATCTTTACACACTAAACACAAGTTTAAGTGAGCCTCTCTCTGTAACAGCTGCAAACAACAATGATGAAGCGCCCTGTCAAGTAGAAAACAAAAATCATGCTACATTTATTGTAGATCGACGGCGAAGCTCACATCGATCAATCTAAATTGTACTGTCCTGCTTGCTCCCGAACACGTCTCTTATATTCCGCTGGATCCTGAAAATATTGACATTATTTAAATTAACAAATGTCGAAGGAGGAATGAATAACCTACATTGGTCACTAAGTCAAAGTGTCATCTAACCTTGATAAGTAGATTATAGCAATCATTTTCAACATTAGGCACATTTGACTGATGCAGCAAATGCTGAACTTCAAGTAGTATAGTTTTGATTGTAAAAGCACTGCACCACCCCTACGAAATATAATTTAAGCAATATAAGAAACCAGTTCAAATAAGTTCGACAACAATTAAGTATTAATTACATGAGCAAAATAGGTCTATCTTACAGTCTCTTGATCAAGAATCCCGATGCAGAGTGCTCCCGAACGATGGACATTTGGGTGGAAGAACCCACTTGGAAAGGAGCATCTTGGAGGCACCAAGGGATAGTCCTCAGAGAAGGAGATTGTCAGGGGTAGTAACCATCTTCCCATTCAGCCTGCAAAAGAAATTTATTAATAGGAGGACGATGGTTAAACTCATATTGTGATTGTTCTTCATGACTTACCCCTTCTTTACCGGGGAGGATGCACTGCCACTTCAATAAATCTCCCGATTCAGGCTTCGCAGAGAAACCCTACGCGGAGAAATTGAAAATACCAAAAACAAACAAGACGGAAAAACAAACTACGGTTAAGTTCATCAGTCCATTACAGATTCATATGTATATGCAACCATGCAACCAGTGTGCCATATGTACATACATGGGGATGGTTCTTGCACCACGCCAAGCGCTCCTCCTTCAATCGGCTACACGCCCGAGACATAAATATCTAAAAGACCAAACTTCCAAATTATTGAGTCTAAATGCATATGTACACAAATGCAAAAGGACACAATCCATATACCAACACACAAAATTGGCAGCTTATGAAAATATACAAAGAAAAAGGTAGAATGCAACGCATAGTAAGGAAACTATGAGAATTTACTTAGGTACCTCGTGGAGCGATGTGGGACTGGGCAGAGGCGTGCCTCCGCGGGGTCTTTATATACATCATGCTCCATGCGTCGCCTTGGGCTTGGTCCCCTTCCAGAGAATACCACGGGCCACTACGTCATCAGCATGACGCACTTGGCCGGTCGCCTCGACATCCTCTGGGACACGCTGGCAGACGAGCTCGGCGTCGCTGGCCGCGATAACCTGGTGGTGGCGATGTCCAGGAAACTGGGCTTCCCGTCTCTGCCGCGGGAGGCGCCCCCGCCCTGCCAGGAGCCCAAGAAGAAGGAGGAGGAGGAGGAGGAGGAGGAGGAGAAGGAGAAGTAGGTGGAGGTGCAGGAGAAGTAGTTTTTTATTGTTCTTAGTTGTGTTATTTTTCTTTTCTTGTTTGTAGTTTGTGTTTTTCTTTTTTCTTGTTTGTAATGTATCATCTTAAGGTAATGAACTTTATTTTTTTGTTCATTGGTGCGCAAAAAATATTTCTAATGTTGTTGTTCTAACGATAAACTAGTGGACTATTTATCTGTTTTATTTTTTAGAATGGAATATATTTCCACTTCCAACTCTACTGAGCTGGAGATCCAGAAAGTGACTACTACCACCTAGTTTATCTGATAGCACCAGCAGGGTGAACCTTCCCCCTCACCCTGTGCCCACACTCTATGTTCAAACCAAACACGGATCCAACATAATGAGCAATCAAACAGCAAATTACGTAGTAAATCACAAAAGATGCTACAACAGTTTCTGGAGTATCAACTTTAGCCCAGATTAAATGCTCGTGGGTGTCAATGCAAAAGGGTGAAGACAAAAAAGACTTCATTCATATGGCTTACAAAAAACATACTAGAAGGCAGGGCCATTGAAGTTTTTGCCCGATTTGGATTGTGTCTTAGTTATATACTTCAACTTAATAAAATGTATCGGGTGTTTTACTTTCACTAGTGTGTTGGGTTGAGTCTTTTGTTGTTGATCTTCACAAACTTGGTCTATCAATGTGGCCATACTCTCTACTGAGGAAAAGGTCAGTTTAATTATTTCCATTATCTAAAAAAACTTTAGCACAGATTAACAAAGCGTCGTCCCACTCTCGTCGTGCATGTTTGACATGAAGAATGTTCCCTCGAGGGTTCGAGGATAGAATACCATCTAGGAACAGCTCACTACATACGAGGTTCATCAAATTAATCGCATACCTTCTACAATATAATTTCCTACCATGATGTACTCGTCCTTTTGAAGAAACGACAGCCGTAGGCGCTAGCCGCTACATGTTCAGATTTTAGGAACAAATGATGAACACACTTGTCAAAACACGTACTCCTACGCCACATCCTATCCTCAACGTCATCAAATTCAACAAGGGGAGCAACGTCTCTCCACAATGTTCCGCCAGGTGTTGCACACACGGCTCTCGCCTCACGTCGGCCACGTATCCTGATCCAACCATACAACTTCAATAAAGGAGGGCTAGAAGATTGGTGGAAAATAATACGTATAAGAAAAAAGGGAAGAACAAAAAGGATGGCGCACGTTTCAAAACATGAACCGTGAGACTGCTGACATCCATCTTCATTGGCCAGTTCCCGATTCCGCTGATCTCTCCAGCATGCATTCACGCTAGCTACTCTCTAGTGGCTGGACCCAGGGTATCACGTGGCCCACCCGGCATACCCAGTGGCTGGGCCCCCGAGAAATGTTATTGTTTTTGTACGTGGTGTTAGGTTGATGCAATGCAACTTGTGGTCATAACAACAAGAATTTAAAATTAGAAAGAGTATATCAGATTTAAAAATCTTCATTACTCTCTTTACTCCGGGCTCGGGCCCATCAAATTCGAAAACTCCTCTGCTCATATGTAACTGCATCAGTTATATATCCAGCCCGTTTCAAATTAAAATCCAAACTAAAGGTGTAGACGAAGGTTTTGCACAAGAGATAAGTTGCATCGCGCCACCGTAGACGGCACCTGTAGGGACGACAAGGAGAGGGGACCCAATGGCGAGGACTCAGGTGTACAACGTGACGTTCAAGGAAGATGTGATCACCACCACCATGACGTCCTCTGGCGAGGCCGTGGAGGACTGTCTTGACGAGGTCCTCTCCGTCCACCGTCGGCGCCTTCACAAGCTCATCATAGGGTTCAACGTCGAGTGGCGCCCCAGCTACTCCGCTGACCAAAACCCCATCGCAGTTTTGCAGCTCTGCGTCAGCCGTCGTTGCCTCATCTTTCAGGTCATTTACGCTGACTACTTCCTCGACGAGCTGGAAGATTTCCTCGGCGATTCCGACTACCGCTTCGTCAGCGTGGGCGTGGAGGGTGATGCCGACAGACTTTGGAAGGACTGGCAGCTGAAGGTGGCCAAAACGATGGACCTGGACGAGCTCGCGGCGGAGGAGATGGATCGCGCGAGCCTCCGCCGTGCGGGGCTGAAGGACATCGCGAGCGTCGTGATGGGCGCCGACATGGAGAAGCCTTACCGGGTGAGGACGAGCAACTGGGACGCGTACAATCTCTTCGGCGAGCAGATCAGCTATGTGTGCATCGACGCCTTCATCTCCTTTGAGGTCGGCCACAAGCTGCTCTCCGGCGACTACTGATCTAACCACCGAGTTTACGTATCGGCTGCCATCGATCATCTCGGCATGTAATTTGTAGGTGCATCACTCAAGTTCTAGCTTTTTTGCTTGTGCGCCCAATCCCTCATAAAATTATTTTTTCTTGAGGAGACACTATATCTTGCTTTTAAAAACATGCATGTTATTTCACATGCATCGAGGTCTTTCACATGCATGCTAGTTGTCCATGCATGCTACGCCCCAAACATGATCAACGAGCCTCAAACATGACGATCTCTCAACAAAAAAGAGAAAACACGTAACGTCATCAAACATGATCGAGGTCTTTCACATGGATGTTATACGTACATATGCATGCTACGCCCCAAACATGTATTACAAGAATATAATATTTCCTACCATGTATATATATTTCTATATTTATCATATTCTCTACCAATGCATGTGTATGCTCTCAACCTATATGGCAGTTTATCTACCACACTAATGAAGAGTATTATTCCGTCATCAATAGAGATAACAAATTTGACACAAGGATGTTTCCTCGATGGTACGAGGATAGAATGTCGACTATACCATCGTCCAATAAGCACATAGCTCTCAGTACGTATGTGGTTCATCAAATTAATCGATCACATGCTGCCATTATGTATCGTTGTACTCGTCTTTTGAAGAAACGATAGGCGTAGGCGCTAGACGCTACGTGTTCTGATTTTAGGAACAAATGAACACACTTGTGAAAACAGGTACGCCACATCCGATCCTCAACGTCATCAAATTAACATGTTCCTCAACAAGGGGGCACAAAAATCCTCAACACGTGACCAAACATGCTTGATCGCGAGTCTCTTTCATATGTATTATATTCATGTCCACCATCATACATGATCACGACAATTATCATCAGTTCAGTATGGACTCTCGGTCAGTAACGGTCGGATCCTTAAAAATAGATATGGACTCTCGGTCGATTGCCACGCACGTTCACGTCAATCTCTGCACCTCGTTGAAATCATTCGCACAAAATGTTACGAACACCGCGGGACGGACCTACAAAGTATGCCAGGTGGGTCGTTGCATATCATGGGCCCTTTGTGTTTCAAATTAAAAAACTGGCCGATGGGACGTGTCGAGCCGTGTGCGGTCTTGGTTTTTATCACGAAGCTCAATTTGGTGTTCCTTGATGTACGACTCAGCTATTGCGAGCTGTTGTAGTACACCAAAATGTGCACGGTGTACATTCTTGTAATCTTGAACCATAAAAGTTTTCTTACCCACTTTGCCTCTCCCACGTAGTCTACCCTCATGTACCAGTATAGGCACACTTATCGATTTTCCATCTTTGATGTAATCAGCGCAACCCTCAATCACTTCTTCAGTGGTGTATCCTTCCATAATTGAACCCTCTGGGTGAGCACGGTTCTGCACATAACCTTTTAATACTCCTAAATATCTCTCCAACGAAAACATATGATGTAAAACTACTGGCCCCAATGCTTTTATTTGATCAACAAGATGTATGATTAGGTGTACTTGCATATCGAAAAAGGATGGTAGGAAACACATCTCAAGCTTGCACATTGTATCGACGATGTATGTTTTCAAATAGTCTAAATCTTCACGTGCTATCACCTTTTGCGATATTGCATTGAAGAAGTAACACAAACGTGTGATGACAACTTTTATATGCTCAGGTTTGATGACTCTTATTGCAATGGCAAGGAAAATTGTCATCATCATGTGACAGTCGTGAGAATAATAACCGAATCAAGACAAGTCTTTCATCGAGACTAGTTTGCGGATATTGGATGAGAAACTCGTGGGCACTTTGATCCCACGCAAGCATTCGCAAATTGCTTTTTTCTCTTCTAGCGTCAAGTTGTAGCTGGCTCGGGGAAGGTAATGCTTCTCGTTCGCCTTTTCTACTAGATGAAGCTCTGGTCTCAAATCAAGATTTACTAGGTCCATACGTGAATTTAATCCGTCCTTTGTTTTCCTCGGCATGTCCAGCAAGATCCCAATGATGCTGTCAAATACATTCTTTGTAACGTGCATCAAATCAATACTATAGCAAAATTCCAGATTCTTCCAATACGGAAGATACTTGAAAAAATTGATTGTTTCTTGAAAGCCATGTCAGTTGTATCATCCGAAGATGTACTTTTTTTTCTCTTAATTCCTGTACTATTTTCGCCCTTATCAAAAGAAATATGAATGTTCTTGACCATTTCAAACATAAGTTTTCCACTGTAAGGTTTTGATGCAGTATCTTTTTCAATTTTGTTATCAAATTGTTCTTTCATCTTTCTATACTTATGTGTATCTGTCAAGAACCGTCGCTGTCTCATGTACACCGTCTTTCTAGATGAAGTGAGGTATAGAAATTCAGTTCTATCCGCGCACCTTTCTTCCCTTTCATTTGTCCCGATAATGTAAACAGTCCAGGATAATCATGCACGGTAACAAATATCATTGCTCTTAGCGTGAAATACTCCCGCTTGTACTCATCCCATGTACGTACCCCTTCATTCCACAATTTCGCCATATCTTCCATTAAAGGTTCCAAGAACACATCAATTTTGATGCCGGGTTGTTTCGGACCTGGCATAAGAACAGATAACAAGATATATTTCCTTTTGTGACACAACCACGTCGGTAGGTTGTACATTGTTAAGATCACGGGCCATGTGTTGTGTATGCTCCTTTTTTCACCAAACGGATTCATTCCGTCTGTACCCAAGGCAAACCTCACATTTATGATTTCCTTCGCAATTTTGGATACTGAATATCAAAAATTTTCCACTGTGTTGCATCACTAGGGTGTTGTATATGTTTTTCATTCTTCTTGCGTTGCTCGGAATGCCAATGCATAAGTTCAGCCTCCCTAGGGTTTGAGAACAAACACTTCAAGCGATCAATTATCGGAAGGTACCACATCACCAAGGCATGATTTTTTCTCTTATTCTTCCCGTCTGCATCGCCAGAAGTATCGTCACCGTCACCTTCAGGACTAACAATAAACTTCTTATTCTTCTGATTCTTTTTTATGTTGATAACATACTGGTGATTGTAGTCCTTCTTATATCTACTGACACCACAAATGGGGCATCTAGTTGCGAGCTCATGCTCTTTGCGATACAAAATACAACGGTTCACACAAGCGTGTATTTTTGTCACACCTAGTGCCATTGGGCAAAGAAGTTTCTTCGCTTTATAAGTGCTTCTGGGTAGTTTATTTGGATTTGGAAGAATTTCTGCCAGAAGATTCAAAAGATCAGAGAAACTACAATCGGACCATCCGTGCGTAGCTTTCAACTTTAATAGTTCTAAGACTACGCGCAATGTAGTAAACTCTTTATCACAACCGTTTGATTCATCATATAAAAGCTCCGTCACCGCATTCTGCAATGTCTCCATTTTACTTAAACCTTTGCTTGCTCCCATAGAAGTCAATACATATGGTTCAATATGACACAACATCTCCTCACAATCGAACTCATCATCATCATCACCAACTTGATTGTCACTACCATCATCGATATGAACATTATCATCATCTGAACCTCTCTCATCATCTTTATCCACATCATGTGTATCTAACTCACCATGCTCTGTCTATATTGTGTAGTTTTTTTTTGAAACCTTTTTTCACCAAATGAGATTGGATTACTATAGTTTTCGTCCAAGCAATCTTATTTTCGCAGTTGATACATGGACATAATATGTCATCTATCTTTTGCAACTTCGCATGTCTCTTGGATGCTTCAATAAAATTTGCAACATTATGAATGTACATAGGATCGGGTCTTGACATGTTATACATCCACGCTCGACGTTCCATGCTTCAATAATAGAATTTTTGTCAGATTTACAAAATTTGGCCACAAATATTCTATAAAGGTATTCTATAAAATGAATTTATAGAGACATAACAAGTATGATTAGGGCAACTAATGTAGGAGGCGAGCGACGTCTTGAGGCGGATGGAGTCGAAGGCGTCGGGAGCAGCAAGCGGGGGTGAAGGATTGAAGTCGTGGAGCAAACAGGCCCTGTGGCATGGGCTAGGTCTGGGTGGGATCTAGGGATGGCAGTTATACCCGCGGGTACGGGTACCAGACGGGTATTGCACCCGATGGGTGCGGGTACGGGTGGATTTTTTTACCCGTGGGTACAACCCGTACCCGATCTGATGTGTTGCAGGTATGGGTGCAGGTATTATTTCCTACCCGTAGGGTACCCAAAATACTGTTATGATTTAGATGTGGCCCATAAAAAAACTCAGCCCAGGATAGTTAAAAATTCACGGCCCACAAGGCCAGGTAACTAGCTATTCACGGTATTCAGACGTCCACCATCCATTGCAATCAGACCAATCCCGATCCCTGGAGGCTGGAGCCTGGCCCTGGTGCTGCCTTCCACCCCGGTTGGAGATGGAGTTTGCGGGCAAGTCATCGCATTGCACTCGGTGCTTTATAAAAGGGCAGAAGGTCAGAGTAAGAGGAAGAAGACCGTGCTCTGCTCTACTGTCAATGCCAAGTACTCCTATCCGACATCAACAGTCATCTGCTCTCCTGACTCGCGCCACGCAACATGACATATGCATCGTGGCGGAATTGGGTGCAACATGCCATGCGAGTAGCTGCTGGATCCAGCACAGCTGTCCGAGGGCGGTATGCATCATGAGCATACATGTCCGTCGTAAACTCCGCGCGAGTAAGACAGAGCACTGTTACTCTGAGCTGAAGTGACGCATGTTGCCTGGGTGCAGCTTGGTCTCACGCGCAGCACCAGCTGCAGAGTCAATACGGGAAACCCAAAGCTCTTGTACCAACCGACAGCTTGGCTACATGCAGTCACAGGTGTAGACTTGTTCTATTGAGTCATGCATGCATTGATTCAGTTTAGACATGGTGACTGGTGTCACTTGTGCTTGTGCCCTAGAAAGCTAACCCTAATCACTCCTTCAAAATATATGCAAGCAGGAGGTACGCACACACAAGTAGCATATTGAAAAGGAAAACACATAAAACTACAATTACAAGTTCGGGTAAACTTCATGCATCTTATATATATTACAATAGCATCTGTTAATTAAACATCATATTCATGTCACATAATAGGTACAAACTACAATAATCTTATTACAATATAGTCCATACATCAATATATAAAAGACCAAACTAGCAGAACACTCAAAAAGGAAACAATCTATATAGTCCATACATCAATATACCAGAACACAATCCATACAGTCCTTACACATGCAAAAGGACAGAATCCATATACCAGAACACACGAAACTAACAGCTTATCAGCTAATGAAAATATACAAAGAAAAAGTAAGGAAACTACATTTACCTTGCAGAGACGTCAGCACGGTGGGGAGGCGTCAGCACGGCGGGCCGACTGGGTGGAGAAGTGGTGGTGCGGGGTTGAGTGGCGGTGCGGCAGTATGGGTTGGGCGGCGGCGCGGTGCAGGGGAAATTCAGCAGCCTTGCAGCGTCGATATAAATTCTCCAGGGTTACGTTTTGACTGTGGTGAGGGGTCCTTATATATGTGTCGGTTTTTCACAGGCGGTTTTTAACTTTTTCTCAGGCGGTTGGTGCTTAATAACCGCCTAAGAAAATGATTATCTCAGGCGGGTTTTACTTACCAACCGCCTGAGAAGATATTTAATCAAGAATATTAATTAAGAAGTAAATATCTTCACAGGCGGTTGGTACTTAATAACCGCCTGAGAAGATGTTTATCTCAGGCGGGTATTACTTACCAACCGCCTGAGATAATGCCCGATACTGTTCTTCAGTTTCCTTATCCCTTGCTTCTTTTTTATTTAAATTCCAATATAAATACTCAAACATGTTTAGATTCTGCAAATTGTGTCCAAATTCGATGATTCTTTCTTCTACATTTGTATAAAATTAACATCTACCACCTAAACAAAATATTTTAAAACTTGTATAGCTGACATTGTAATATTTTAGTAAATATCAAATTAATTTCTACTCAAATATTATTCACATTTGTGTATCTCATAAAAAAAAGATCATTCACTTAATTTTGTTTGTATGAACATAATTGTATCATTTATACATGTATGAATTTATTATTTTTTTTAAAAGCATTCCAACATGTCAAACTTCAAATTATCCATTATTCTAACTAAATGCTCATATACATATGAGGCATTCATCAAATTATGAACACACATTGATTCAAAAAAAATTAAAAAAAATCTAAAAAAATTCACAGAGGTTGGTATGATGAGTAAAAATGTCCACTTAAAAATAAATGAAAAAAGCATTATATTCATCAAGATAGAAAAATGAAAAATAGCATTTGTTGTATGTTTTTTATGTTATGACCGATTTCAAAGGATTTATGAAGTGAAATTTAATGGTAACCTTTACTTATCAATAATATTACAAGAAAGTAGAATTTTGCCTTTTTAAAGGACCCACATTTAAGCAAGAATATTAATTAAGAAGAAGTAAATATCTTCACAGGCGGTTGGTACTTAATAACCGCCTGAGAAGATGTTTATCTCAGGCGGGTATTACTTACCAACCGCCTGAGATAATGTCCGATACTGTTCTTCAGTTTTCTTATCTCTTGCTTCTTTTTTATTTAGATTTCAATATAAATACTCAAACATGTTTAGATTCTGCAAATTGTGTCCAAATTCGATGATTCTTTCTTCTACATTTGTATAAAATTAACATCTACCACCTGAACAAAATATTTTAAAATTTGTATAGCTGACATTGTAATGTTTTTGTAAATATCAAATTAATTTCTACTCATATATTATTGACATTTGTGTATCTCATAAAAAAAAGATCATTCACTTAGTTTTGTTTGTATGAACATAATTGTATCATTTATACATGTATGAATTTTGTTAAAAAAATTTAAAAGCATTCCAACATGTCAAACTTCAAATTATCCATTATTCTAACTAAATGCTCATATACATATGAGGCATTCATCAAATTATGAACACACATTGATTCAAAAAAATTAAAAAAATATGAAAAAAATTCATAGAGATTGGTATGATGAGTAAAAATGTCCACTTAAAAAAAATGAAAAAACATTATATTCATCAAGATAGAAAAATAAAAAATTGCATTTGTTGTATGTTTTTTATGTTCTGACCAATTTCAAAGGATTTATGAAGTGAAATTTAATGGTAACCTTTACTTATCAATAATATTACAAGAAAGTGGAATTTTGCCTTTTTAAAGGACCCACATTTAATTAACAATATTAATTAAGAAGAAGTAAATATCTTCACGCGGTTGGTACTTAATAACCGCCTGAGAAGATGTTTATCTCAGGTGGGTATTACTTACCAACCGCTTGAGATAATTGTATCTTCTCAGGCGGTTGGTAAGTAAAACCTGCCTGAGGTAACCATCTTCTCAGGCGGTCGGTACTTAAAATCCGCCTGAGACAATGGGAGTCTATATATACCCCTCGGCAGCGTTGGAAAAACCTAACTCGGGCGAAACACTTAGACGTCGTTAGGCTCCCAAAATTTCATTTGCTGCCAAGTGTTCGCCGTCGTCGCCGCCGAGCTTCGCCGTCGCCGCCGAGCTTCACCCTCATCACTTCTAGGTACGCCGAACGAAGCCATTGTCGTCGCCGCTAAGCTTCAATGTAAACCCTAAACCCTTCGACCTTCCATCCTCCTTCGTCGTGCCGCCTCCTTCCCGCCCTCACCGCCGCCTTGCATATCCTTGGTTAGGGTTCGGGAATTGGAAAATGGTAGGCATCCTCGGTTAGAGTTCTGTGCAATTCGAAAAATTGTCAAGTTCGATGGCATCTTTGGTTAGGGTTCGGTGGGTCCATCTTCTAGCGGTGCTGGATGCCAAACATATGATGTGTCACTCAAATACGTAGGATTGTGATGATAATGGCCATATTGGCACAATTGAGCGAAATTAGTGTCTACGATTTGCATTTTTTAGTACAATGGTCAAATTGAAATACATGAACATGTACAATAAACATATATGTATCTTATCCTTTGGAGAATGATATATTACTATGTTGAATCATTCTTGCTGATAGTGTAGCTGTTATATAACTATGAGTTTGTTTATTGAATAGCTTATTCAATCATGATGATGTGAAGAATTACAGAAGGATTGCATGCGTTAAAACAATTATGTACTCCATTACTGAACTCAGCTTAATATTAAGGCATTTCACAGGAAAAAAGTTTATGTACCCATTTATGATTTGTTAGCACCATTTGTATCAAACTAGATATATTGGGACTTCATTTTGTTGGATGATCTGGGCATCTGGTGCACCCAGTAGAGGAGTCGAACTTGGACTTTGGACAAAGGTGCAGAAACACCAGTCTAGGGGTATATGATTGTTCTAGATAAAGCAGATTTCGTCCATAACGATATTAGTAGAGTCCTACTCTGAATAGAGTGAGGAGTCAGATTCAGTTTAGGAACAAGTCCTAGTCCTAGTATGAATTGAGTTACAATCCATATAGGATTTGGAGTCACATGAAGGGGGATTTCAAAAATAAGCCCCCAACCCCTCGACCTGGTTAATCCCATCCTATTAGAAATATTCCACCAAAGGTTTCATATGCCCAGACTTGATCAAGTCACCTAAACCTCGTGAACCTCTAGAACTCACCAAGTTTATCACTATAGGAGGCGCCGACTTCCCTGTCCTATTTTCTGAACAGCCAGGACAATTGACCATCCCAGAAATCCTTGGTGTCATCATATGTGGGGTACGTAATGCCTTTCATGATGGCCGAACCTGCTACCATGATGAGCCCATTTGGTGCGGCCGGGCACACCGGGATTAGATTTTGGCGAATGTTTCCGAATTTCCGATTCGTTTGAGAATGTGGGTCTTTATCTCTTTTTACCGTGCAAATCCCACGGTTGTAGAGATGATCACTGAAAAAGAGTGTATCTTCTCGCCTGCAGCTACCTCGCCTCGCCTCACCTCACCATCCAAATCCAAGTGCCACACTTTGTGATTCTTGATACTAGAAAAAGGCTGGAGGATTTGCTTTTTGTCCCCTGCTTGATCAGTTATAGGTCCAGAGCTAGCCGCCGCCTAGTAAACCTCAAGAATGTGGTCGCCACTCTCAACGAAGCTAGCCTATTTAGAATAAGAAGATAAAATTGCCATTGCTGGTGAGCAACTTTAACATGCTTGTCACCCTCGCAATGTATAGGAACCTTTTGGTCAGTCGACTTAAACCCTAGAATGCCTTATCAAATCCTATAATGCTTCCATCTTTTTCTTCATGCAACACTTCATGTAGAGTTAATATGCCATTTATTAGATTTTTTGTCTTATTAGTTCTAGCATGGAAAGCCCTAAGAAGACTGGTCATGGTAGTAACAATAAGGAAGACAATATGGAGTTTACTGACTCCAGCAGTTCAGACTCCTATCACAGTCCATCGGATCTTTTTCCGAATATAAAAATTAAAAAGACTTCAGATGATCTAGACCCGGAATATGGTCTTGCCGACGAGGTATAGATCGCGAATCTTAACTTCAGCAGTTCAAGTTAATGTTGGTTGTCAAGTATACGAAGTCTTATAATTCTTTTCTACCTAGATTAATCGCGAAGACAATGAGGTGACATCGGCTCCTAAAACCGCAGAAGGTTCTCCAATGGATGAATCCTCAACTTCACTCAAGCGGAAACGAGGGCAACGAGGTCCCAATAAGGGTCCATTGGACCGCATCATGTACATAACAAGGGTCGGTCCAGGTGGGCTTCCCCAAGAACCACTAGATTCAGTTACCAAGTATTGTAATGCATGCGGTTTTCTTGTTAGGGAGGTTGTGCCGATCACAACCGAGAATTGGAGGAAATTGTGACGCCCGGTTCCAAAAATGAACCAAGCTAACGCATATGTGTGCCCAGGATGTTCAACACACATACACGAGTGATTCACAAATGATAAACAGATAATTACCACAGCTCAAATTATTAAATAAGTACTCTTATTACATAATTCATTATACCTTCGAATACAAGATCTAATGAATATTAATGACAAGTTCAACTAATGCAGCGGAAATAAACTAATTAAGCAAACTAAGCAACTAAGCAAAAGGGACAGCGCAGCTCCAATAACACCACAGGCAAAGTCGACGGTAGACACGGCCTAGATCTCCACATTATCGCCATTAACTCACAATTCTGACCTGCAACTGTTGGGGTGGGGGATTGCAAGAGTGAGTACATGTCGTACTCAGCAAGTATGGAAAGTATGACATGTGGCTATTTCAAATGTCGAATGTAATAATGGCTAAGTGCTGAAAAGTACAGTAAAACATTTGAAAAGCATTATACTATGTCTATGTGAAACAATCCCATCATAACCGTCATATTAACAAAATATAAACCATATCCAATTATTGCCAACGTTACCATTATCCATGTCCAATTACCATAACTCAATTTCATATCCATGACCATAATCCATAAACCATAACCATTACCAACCCATAACCATAAACCAATCATAACCATTACTAGATCCCAATTTCCCTCTAATCATGGAAGTTGTCCAGGTGCTCATAACCGGGAGCACGGCTATCATGATAGTTTTAATTAACTCTGCAGAGTTTGTACCTCTTTACCCACGTGTTCGTGATTTCATCACCCGTTGGCGACTAAAGAACCTCCCTTATGCCAATTACACTTCCTTTGGTATATGGCCAAGAGATCACAAAATAGCCTTTACAAAGGGATTACTAGCCTATTCAGATCCCACTGAGGTTTCACCGGTGGCGATGCCTCCAACTGAGCACATCTTCAACCAAGGGTCCCCTCTTGAGCCATTCGGATCCCAGGGTAGTCCCACCAATCATCAACAAACCCAATCCGACTACCCCTTCCCCGAGCATCCACAATGGTCCAAACAGCACTAGCAAAGCCCTAATTAATCAGCTATGCCGCACCCATACTTGGCCTCGTGGTGGCACTGTAATCCTGGCTTATTCTCGCATGAACCGGTCCTTAGATCTAAAGCAAGCAAACCACCATAACATCCAACCCATCCACATACCAGGCTTGCTTAGATCACCCATTACCATACCGTATTGACCAGTTCACATTAACCAGAATATCATTAATACATAATTAAATGTGTAGTGTTGTTTTCCATCCCAATTAATTAAGCGAAGCAAAAAGGTAAAAACCCTTCTCGACTCTCTACCATAAATTCCAGGCGACAAGGTTGGTTTAACAAATCTAGTAAACTTCCTACCATAGGATTCCCATCAAATTGACACAGCATGCAGTTTTGCAAACAAAACATTTATTTTAAAACAGGATCAATATGCTTCAAGGACACTTGCCTTGCTCTGGCGGGTAGGGTTGCACGAGCGCTTCAAAGTCTTGATTTTGAAAATCCTCGTACACGATCTCTTGAGCACTTCCCTTTACTCGTGATCACACATACAAGAATATACACACAATTCAACACGATGCATACACATTAATCAACATGCGATGATATGCATGCATGCAAAGTACAATAACTAATTATCTACGGTTGTTTATTAATTAGATGCAACTAGTTCATACGTGTTCATACGAGTTTACGGGGGTTTTAGCGGGGATTAATGCTGCTGAAAATAAAATTATGGTGCAACTAAAATCAATTTATGTCTATTAGATCTAATGCGTCGCTAAAATTTGCATCGGGAACGAATCCTACTGTAGATGTGATGGCTTCGATGATCGCGGGATGGGGACAATGCGTAGACGAAGTAGATGCGCGAGATCCTCCGGCGGCACGACGACGGCGACGATCTCCGGCGAACGGTGGGGACCTCCTCTTTTTCTTCCTCTTCTTCCCCTTCTTTTTCTCCTTTTTCTTCCCTGGGCGTAGCCCTCTGGTGCCTCCTTTTTTCTCTGTTCCGGCGGTTTCTATCATAGGCGGCGGCGTCTGGAACGTGAGGCCTACAGGACTTTTTATAGACGCGTGGGGAGCGGGATTCGCGGTCGAGTCGGTTCCGGAGCCGGCGGGATCGGGCGTTGGGCGCGGTACGGCGGTTCGGGAGCGAGGCGCGGGAGCGAATCGGGATCGGGGGCGGGAGTTTCGGAGGGCGGGGCGCGTACGTGAGAACCGGGCGCTGCGGGGTCGCGCGCTGGCGGGCGCGCGTGGGGCAGGCCGGGGCGGAGCGCGAGCGGCCGTCGGGGTGGGGCCAGTGCGGCCGGGGGCTGGCGCGGGACGCGCTCGCGCTGCGGGGCTTGGCGGCACGCGCGCTCGGTGGGGCGGGCTGGCGGCTCGGCCGTTGGCCAGCAGCCCCCCCCCCCCCCGTTTTTTTAGTATTATTATTATTTTTTTATTTATATTTATTTATTTTACTTTTTTATACTTTCTTTTATTAAATTATTTATTATATATATATTTTATAGATATATTATTATTATTTATATTATATATATTATTTATTATTATTATAATGTATATTATTAATATTAATATTTTATTTATTTTTTTATATATTGTTATACATATTATTTATATATATATTTATATATATATTTATTATAATTATTTTATATTTATTCTCTAATACAAGATTTAGGCTATAATTATTATTTTTTTATTTTTTTTCATTTTGCTACACCATATATGTATGTTTTATCTTTTCTTTTATTCTATTAATATTTAATGCATGATCATGTATGCAATGCAGGATGCGAAAATTTAGGGTGTTACAATTCTACCCCCCTTAAAGTGAATCTCGCCCTCGAGATTCGACAGCGTGGAGAAAAGATGAGGGAACTCTGCCTTCAAGTCTTCTTCACGTTCCCACGTAGCTTCGGCTTCTGTATGGTGGTCCCATTGCACTTGACACCAACGAATTCTCTTATTCCTTGTGAATCCAAAACAATGAGGTTGGTGGAGAAGTCTACCCTCCTTATTCTAAGGCTTATTTTTGGACATACTATATTTGTACTCATCTCTCCTCCAGGAGACTTAACCAACAGAGTAAACTTCATATGAGAGATAGGCAAACTATGCTTGGCAACATACTTTGATGCAATGAATCAATGCGATGCTCCAGAATCAAATAACATAGTCGCGGGGTTGGAGTTAGCAAGAAACATACCAATGACCACGTCATCCGCTTGTTGAGCATCCACCGTAGAGACATGGTTCACGTTGCCACGAGCAAAATTTTGTTGTCCACGACTTCCTTGTGGATGTACTCCATTAGGTCTTGGGTTTTGCCTCGGCGCATTGCTTCCTTGACCAAGGCCTGACTTAGGACATTGATTCGCAAAGTGTCCAGCTTCTCCACAAGTATAGCACCTCTTAACTCCACCAGAATTATTGGGACGAGCTTGGTTTTTAATATTGGCTTCAGGAAGATCAGCACGAGGTGCATAAGGCATTGCTTGCATAACAGGGCGTTGAGCAGGGATAGAAGAGCTGTAGTAAGGTGCATTTGGTGGTGCAAGGCGAGGGCGCACATTACTTCCTTGTTGCTGTCCTTGATACGGCGCCTTCCTCTTGATTTCTTGCTCCATCTCACGGATCTTGTTCTCAACCACAATTGCTTTGTCCACAAGTTTCTGGAAGTTGGCATAGTCACAATTGAGTAGTTGCACTTGGATTCCATTGTTGAGACCCCTCATAAACAGATATTGCTTCCTACTATCAGTTTTGATGTCTTCTGGAGCATATCTTGATAATTGAGTGAATTTGTTGAGATACTCACTCACAATCATCCTTCCTTGCCTGAGATTTTCAAAATCTTGTCTTCTCAGTATCATAACTCCTTCCGGCACATAATGAGAACGGAAACTCTCCTTGAATTCGGCCCAAGTGATCCTCTCTTGATTCTCATGAGCATTGCAATAAGCATCCCACCAATCGGCAGCTGCTCCAACGAGTTGATGAGAAGCAAACAAGACCTTCTCCCGGTCACTACATTGGACAATAGCTAGCTTCTTCCCCACGGACTTGAGCCAATCATTAGCATCCATAGGGTCAGGAGCTTGAGCAAAGGTTGGCGGCCTAGTCCTCATGAACTCTCCCAATCGGTTATGAGGAGGCGGGGATGGCGGTGGAGGCATGTGGGGCTGATTGTTGATATTGCCAGCCTGCAGCTGTCCCATGGTCTGTATCATGGTCTGCATGAGCTGGTTTTGCATAGCCAATAGTTGCTCAATGTTGATAGCTCCATGAGCAGGTCCTTGTCTGTTGTTGTTCTGAGGTACTCCATTGTTCTCCTCCTCATCATTGGCATCCCTCTGGTTGCGAGTCCTCACCATCTAGAGAAAAGCAATAGGTAAGAATTTAGAAACGTCCCCAACTATATGCATCAAGGGATATGAAGCTAACCAACTAGCTATACTAGCCTAGGTGGACATGGCAATGCTAAAGCATCCCAAAATCCTCTATTAAGCACACAAGCAAACAATATATATATATATCAAACAGCACACCAACAATATCAAATCGATTCCTGAGTGCTCCTATGTGCTCTAAAGTGTCCATTCTATCTAGGTTGCGTCCTACGGTCAACCTGTGGCTCTGATACCAATCTGTGATGCCCGGTTCCGAAAATGAACCAAGCTAACGCATATGTGTGCCCAGGATGTTCAACACACATACACGAGTGATTCACAAATGATAAACAGATAATTACCACAGCTCAAATTATTAAATAAGTACTCTTATTACATAATTCATTATACCTTCGAATACAAGCTATAATGAATAATAATGACAAGTTCAACTAATGTAGCGGAAATAAACTAATTAAGCAAACTAAGCAACTAAGCAAAAGGGATAGCGCAGCTCCAATAACACCACAGGCAAAGTCGACGGTAGACACGGCCTAGATCTCCACATTATCGCCATTAAACTCACAATTCTGACCTGCAACTGTTGGGGTGGGGGATTGCAAGAGTGAGTACATGTCGTACTCAGCAAGTGTGGAAAGTATGACATGTGGCTATTTCAAATGTCGAATGTAATAATGGCTAAGTGCTGAAAAGTACAGTAAAATATTTGAAAAGCATTATACTATGTCTATGTGAAACAATCCCATCATAACCGTCGTATTAACAAAATATAAACCACATCCAATTATTGCCAACATTACCATTATCCATGTCCAATTACCATAACTCAATTTCATATCCATGACCATAATCCATAAACCATAACCATTACCAACCCATAACCATAAACCAATCATAACCATTACCAGATCCCAATTTCCCTCTCATCATGGAGTTGTCCAGGTACTCATAACCGGGAGCACGGCTATCATGATAGTTTTAATTAACTCTACAGAGTTTGTACCTCTTTACCCACGTGTTCGTGATTTCATCACCCGTCGGTGACTAAAGAACCTCCCTTATGCCAATTACACTTCCTTTGGTGTATGGCCAAGAGATCACAAAATAGCCTTTACAAAGGGATTACTAGCCTATTCAGACCCCACTGAGGTTTCACCGGTGGCGATGCCTCCAACTGAGCACATCTTCAACCAAGGGCCCCCTCTTGAGCCATTCGGATCCCAGGGTAGTCCCACCAATCATCAACAAACCCAATCCGACTACCCCTTCCCCGAACATCCACAATGGTCCAAACAGCACTAGCAAAGCCCTAATTAATCAGCTACGCCGCACCCATACTTGGCCTCGTGGTGGCACTGTAATCCTGGCTTATTCTCGCATGAACCGGTCCTTAGATCTAAAGCAAGCAAACCACCATAACATCCAACCCATCCACATACCAGGCTTGCTTAGATCACCCATTACCATACCGTATCGACCAGTTCACATTAACCAGAATATCATTAATACATAATTAAATGTATAGTGTTGTTTTCCATCCCAATTAATTAAGCGAAGCAAAAAGGTAAAAACCCTTCCCGACTCTCTACCATAAATTCCAGGCGACAAGGTTGGTTTAACAAATCTAGTAAACTTCCTACCATAGGATTCCCATCAAATTAACACAGCATGCAGTTTTGCAAACAAAACATTTATTTTAAAACAGGATCAATATGCTTCAAGGACACTTGCCTTGCTCTGGCGGGTAGGGTTGCACGAGCGCTTCAAAGTCTTGATTTTGAAAATCCTCGTACACGATCTCTTGAGCACTTCCCTCTACTCGTGATCACACATACAAGAATATACACACAATTCAACACGATGCATACACATTAATCAACATGCGATGATATGCATGCATGCAAAGTACAATAACTAATTATCTACGGTTGTTTATTAATTAGATGCAACTAGTTCATACGTGTTCATACGAGTTTACGGGGGTTTTAGCGGGGATTAATGCTGCTGAAAATAAAATTATGGTGCAACTAAAATCAATTTATGTCTATTAGATCTAATGCGTCGCTAAAATTTGCATCGGGAACGAATCCTATCGTAGATGCGATGGCTTCGATGATCGCGGGATGGGGACAATGCGTAGACGAAGTAGATGCGTGAGATCCTCCGGCGGCACGACGACGGCGACGATCTCCGGCGGACGGGGGGGGCCCTCCTCTTTTTCTTCCTCTTCTTCTCCTTCTTTTTCTCCTTTTTCTTCCCTGGGCGCAGCCCTCTGGTGCCTCCTTTTTTTTCTCTGTTCCGGCGGTTTCTATCGTAGGCGGCGGCGTCTGGAACGTGAGGCCTACGGGACTTTTTATAGACGCGTGGGGAGCGGGATTCGCGGTCGAGTCGGTTCCGGAGCCGGCGGGATCGGGCGTTGGGCGCGGTACGACGGTTCGGGAGCGAGGCGCGAGAGCGAATCGGGATCGGGGGCGGGAGTTTCAGAGGGCGGGGCGCGTACGCGGGAACCGGGCGCTGCGGGGTCGCGCGCTGGCGGGCGCGCGTGGGGCAGGCCGGGGCGGAGCGCGAGCGGCCGTCGGGGTGGGGCCAGTGCGGCCGGGGGGTGGCGCGGGACGCGCTCGCGCTGCGGGGCTTGGCGGCACGCGCGCTCGGTGGGGCGGGCTGGCGGCTCGGCCGCTGGCCAGCAGCCCCCCCTTTTTTTAGTATTATTATTATTTTATTATTTATATTTATTTATTTTACTTTTTTTACACTTTCTTTTATTAAATTATTTATTATATATATTTATATATATATATATTATTTATATTATATATATATTATTTATTATTAGTATAATGTATATTATTAATATTAATATTTTATTTACTTTTTTATATATTTTTATATATATTATTTATATATATTTATATATATTTTTATTATTATTATTTTATATTTATTCTCTAATAGAAGATTTAGGCTATAATTATTATTATTTTTTTCATTTTGCTACACCATATATGTATGTTTTATCTTTTCTTTTATTCTATTAATATTTAATGCATGATCATGTATGCAATGCAGGATGCGAAAATTTAGGGTGTTACAGAAATTACCTGAGCAGACCAAGAATGAGTTGTGGGAAAGGATAAAGAAACAATTCAAGTTCCCGAAAGGCACGGAAGAAGCTGTAAATAAAGCAACATTGGTCTCTTGCGGCAAGAAGTTTCATGGCTGGAAGAGTGAAATGAATGCTTATGTCAAGGCTGATAAGGTCCCTAGCCCGAGGAAGATGGGAAAAATCACACAAGCTCAGTGGCAAGAGTTTGTTCGTCAAAAGAGCACACCTGATGCTAAAACTCTAAGTGCAACTAGGTCAGAGCTTGCAAAAAAAAAACAAATACCATCATCGCTTGGGGTCTGTCGGATATGCCCCCAAAGTCCAGAAATGGAATAAGATATTAGACGAAATTACCAGTAAGGGCAATCCTCACCCATTAGAAGGGTGCGATGAGCAAACTCAACGGTGGGTCTTTGCTCGATCAGGTTTGACCAACGAGGGCAAACTTGAAAAGCCCGACTCTGTGAATGAAGTAGAGGATAAAATGAAAGAAGTAATTGAAAAGCAACAGAAGGGTCTCTTCAATTCGAAGAGGGAGAATGACCAACTTACCGCTATCTTAGGATACCCTGAACACAGCGGACGGGTTCAAGCGGTCTCTTCTCAAATGTCTTGGCTAGATGGTTTCCCCAAAGATAAAGACACATATAGAAGACGTGAGAAGTTTAAGAAAACACTTGATGAAATGATTTCTCAAAAGGTCAAAGAAAATATGCAAGAAATAATGGAACAACTTAGACAATCGGGACAATTAGTGGCACCGAGTACAGTGATGGTTCCAGTGCAAAAGGAGCAATTAGTATCTCCAACTGCCTACCCTAGCAGTGTTGGTTCTGTGCCAGGCTCAGGGTCAACCCATAAGTTCCTTGTCGATGATATTGCTAACGACAAATCTTGTCGTCTTCTTGTCCCGATAGGCAGAGCAAGGAACAAAACCAAACAGGTTGCCACTGCTATGACAAAGCCTGATCGTGACTTCAACGGGAATCCACTTCTGTTGTATTATGTTGTGGTGCAAGTTCTTCAGATCATTGATAATGATTATGAAGATTATGAAATAGACCACGTCACACCTGAGGGGATCGCGACTCTGGGGCAGGATGTCAACCAATTAATCCTTTGGCACCGACGCGATATCGTGTTGGACGATGAGCCAATTTCTAGCCCTGTCGCATCTCCAAATACTGCAACCCCATCTTCTAAGGTGAAAGTGTATGAAGATCCACTCCCAGTCCAGGAAGATCCACTCCCCCTATGTCTCAGCAAGGATGATAGTAACCTTTCTAGTAAAGATATCCAAGAGCAACAAGTTGGACAACAGCTTCAAGCAATAGAGCAAGTTGTTGCTAGTAAAGAGCAAACAGTTGAGCAACAACTTGAAGTAGTACTAGAGCCAGCTGCTGGGAGTAAAGAGCAATCAGTTGAACAACAGGTTCAACAAGCCAATGTCCAACTTCCGACGACTACTCCTTGATCATTAGTGCCTATCAAAGTTAGTTCATACGAAAATAAGGAACCTTCATCAGAAGTGTCGAAGTATTTGGAAACTATGAAGGAAAATATTATAAAATTGAGTGCATCTCGTTCTTCTCATGAGCCAGAATTAGGAAATATCGAGGAGTGGGAAGAAGACAGTGTCATGTATAATCGGGGGACGGCTTTAGTTAAACCAGGAGTTCCAATATACAAGCTTGAGGATGTTCCTCCTAAATTTGAGAATGGAAAGCCGTTCATGACATCCGTACAACTTAGCAAACAACCCATCCCGCTCAGAAGAATGCATGAGTCGTACATCCTTGCCAGCACAAGATATGGTCTTAATTGCGTCACATTTCGTATTTCAAAATAAGCATTCTGGAGCACTTGAGAAGATAGACGAGTCATTTTATTTGAAGAGTTGCGTCCCCTTTTGCATCGGGGCATGCTCGAAATCAACCTGCTGCTCGTCTGGTGCTTGTAACTCCTCTAATATTTTGTATTTGCTTTTCTTACTACACACATACGCATTTCATGATATTATAACAATTCTGGACTTCTTCAATAGGATGCAATACATGGATAATGAAAAGTTGGCGCGCAAGACAGGTATCCTTGACCCTACTAGGATTGCAAAGGCGCTATTCGACGTCCAGTCGGATCGAAACTCAGCACAGTTCAAGCACATGAAAAAAAAAGATTTTAAAAAGGCAATCGCAAAACTTAAGAAGGATAAAAGGACAGAAGTTGCAGCTTACATAGGACATGCAATGTTTAACTTTGTCAGAGATGGCAAGGACCTCATAAAGGCTCCGTACAACTTCGAGTAAGTTCGACACGTGACACTGAAATAGCAGTTATTGGTAATTGTTAACACGTGTGTTTGTGTGTTTGCAGTGATCACTACATAATGATCTTCATCAAGCCAACGCAGGGAAAGGCAACAATCTTGGACTCGGCCGATTTCCCACCAGATCGTTATAAAGATTTCCTTTCCATTTTGAAACTGTACGTTTATTCAATAATTTTAATTTACACACATTTAGAATGTGTTGACAAGTTTTATATGACATTTTTTGTATTACAGCGCTTGGCGGTTTTACGCGGAACAGTTTGGCGGTGAGAGACCTTCCAATACGAATGCATTGGACATTAAAACGTATTATGATTGTCCGAAGCAGCCTGCTGGGAGTGTCTTATGCGGGTATTATGTATGCGAGCACCTTCGGACTGTCGGCGTATATAGGGTGAATCGTGAGGATGTAAGTTATCCTTAATGTCGATACCTTATTTTCTTACTTTTGAGTTTCATTTTCATTGTAACTAGCATAGTTTAATACTTATATTCTCTGTTGTTCAATATTACCAGAAACATTATTTTCATATTTTGATTCCAACTTCAAAATTCAATTGCTCATAGTACAACTGCTCCAAAAATACCAACTAAATTCATGTATACTCTCACTTTGATCTATACTTTGAGATTGTTCAAACCAACACATTCTAAACCTTGTTATGTGTTATATTGCAGCACACGAAGAATCTGAATGAAGAATGGCCGATTTGTAGAAGTATTCCTGGTGGAGGAGCCGACAGGATTGCTTCTAAACTCTGTTAGTTCATTCATCGCGAAATTTCGCACAAAAAAGGGAAGTTCTTTGATGAGAATGGTGCAGCAGCTGATGTGCCAAAACTTTGCGACTATGCCAATAGAAATAGTTTTTAGTGAAAACTTGTAAACTATGAGATGAATTGTATGTGTAACTTGTACATATGTATATTGTTTTAGTGAAATTGACTTCTGTGATGATAATATTGTTGACTTTTGTTCTGTGATGATATTGTTGATTTTTGTTCCGTGATTACATTGAATTGACCTGGAAATTAGAAATAACAGCAGTAGTACTGCATAGGTTATACCTTATCACAGGCGGTTATTAACCAACGGCTAGGCATGCCTGTGAAAAACAATTATCACAGGTGGCTAGATACAGGTAAAGAACCATCTGCGATAACCTAATTATCACAGGCGATTACTGTTATGGTAGAAACAGGCTGCGGTAAAAGGTCTTCACAGGCGGCTTGATGTAGATCAACATCCGCCTGTTATAACACCATTATCACAGGCGGTTAGTTATGCTGCAAGACCCGCCTGTGATAAGACAATTATCACAGGCGGATATATATGCTGCACCACCTATATACCCGCCTGTGATAACTTATCTTCACATGCGGGTAGCATAAGTAAAAACCGCCTGTGATAATGTTTTTTCACAGGCAGTATCACTTCTCCGCCTGTGAAATTGCGGATTATCACAGGCTCTTCGTTTCAGACGGTTTTAAAAACCGCGTGTGATAATAGGTTTGGAGCCGCCTGCGATAAGGCTTATTGTAGTAGTGTTAAAACGGAGGAGAGAGTTGGCGTGGAGCTGTCATTCCCCCACTCCTGTCGTTTCTCTTCCGCACGTCCACGCACTGATCATGTTCCACCCACCGCTGCTAACGGGCTGCCTAAAGATGAAAATGGTTGAAAACGATCCAAAAAAACATCTATATAGATTCCGTTTTCATTTTTTTCATCGGAATGGAAACAAAAAAGTTACGATCGGAATAGGGATCGGATCTGTCAATTATTCAAAAACGAATAAGCCAGAACGAAAATATGTCGAAAACATTTGAAAAATAATGATTCAAGTCGGGGTGCCGTGAAGAACAAACTTACTCCAACTTAAATATAATCATATGTGTAGTCATACATCGCATTAATACGTTGTCATAGGTAGACATACATAAATTGTATACATAATGATAGTACATGTGTATCAAATCGTCTCGTATCCACAGGGGCGGACCTACAGGGTATGCCAGTGGGCCCCGGCATACCCTGAGCCCAGCCGCATGTAAGTACAGCTTGTAGGTACCTTGGCTGGTCAGTTGTTTTATCGATTGCCGTTGCTCTGTTGTTACGTAGAAAATATTAGTTGAGAAACGGAATCAAATCTGTTGCCTAACTCCTTCCATAGCGGTGTTCTTGGGAAACCAATATAAAATATGAAGCCTGCAGCTGGTAGGCGGTGATCGTAGGCATGCAGAAAATCAACAGTTGGTTAATTGGATTAGGTATGTCTGTAGCAGTGATCTTTAGGCAGAAATTTGCCGTACCTGTTTTTCTTTTTTGTTATAGTTTATATTGTTTTGTTCTTCTTGCTATGCGCACTCTTATTATAATTTATTTGTGTATCAGGAAGAGAGATATCATTGAGATCACTATATTTAAGATTGCTTCATCCAATATAGATATTGATTTCTTATATTCATAACATAGTGAATTTTATTATTTTTTAATATAATTTTCTGGATGATTGTTTCTGGCATACCCTGTTATAAAATGCTGGGTCCGCCACTGTATCCATCAGAGTCGAGGCCAGGAACCTGACATCACAAAAAGGACCATATGTTCATACACACAAGGAGCTTCGGTGAAAAAACAAACAACAGGAGATACGGCACTGGGGTGGGCTGCTGCACCTCAGTCCCCAGGGAAAGGTGTCGAGTACTCGAGTTAGTGATCAATTCAGCTATGATCCAAAAACAGGTTTAGCATGTCAAGACATGAATTCTGAGGCGGCGCCCATAATCTTTAAGCTCAACTGCGTGGAGTAGTGCATGGCGCCAAGAACCTCTGGCGCCCTGTACCACAGGGCCAGGATTTGCAGAGAAATGCAGACAGCGTTGTCAAATGGATTCAAGAGCAGGAATCAAACGGAAGCACCATACACGCGATTATTCTTGCAGGGAAACCGGACCATATATCGTGGGTCTACTTTTCGAGAGGGACGGTGAAGACGCGGCTGAGACCGAGGTCGGCAATCTTGAGCGTCATGGTCTTGCGGTCCATGAGTAAGTAGATCGTGGGCACCGGCGGCGAGCAAAGCGCGGGAGTCAGCAGAGCGCGGGTGAGAGAGGTGGGAAGCGGCGGCGCCGAAGCGGGAGCCCGGTGGCGACGTGCCGTGGCGCGGCGGCGGCAGCGGCTTCGGGAGTACGGGCGTTCGGGCGGCTGGACCGCTGGAGAGTGTAGAAAGGAGAAATAGGGTATTTTGTGGCTTGTGGTACTCATTGATTTAACGGGCCGAATCTCGAATACATGTAAAGCAGAATAAAAACAGGATTATCTCGAATTAAATATGAGAATTGAAAAAACGATTGAAAAACAACTAAACTGATTTTGAATACATCCCGAATAATTTAAAAATAAACAGGAACATCTAAAAAATCGATATGAGACAGAATAGGATTTTCCGGTGTCGTTTTCACCCCTAGGGCTGCCGGAGGCATCGTGGCACCATCTGCCGCGGTGAAGAGCCGCTAGAGTTGTGAGAAAAAAATCACAGACCAAAATTTTCAAACTGACTTGTAAAAAGAAATTAGGGGCCCTGTGCTATGGCCGGAGATGCTCTAATGATGCGTGGCCGGATTATGCTGGACTCGTCGTTACTTCAGTTTTAACGGGGCTGCAAAAATGACGCCATACCCCACAAACAGAGCTCAACTTTCTGAATTCTTATTATTTTCGGCTCACCTGTAAGATGGTAACACTTCCATCCCATCAGAAGTTGTAAGGGAGCTGTTATATTGACTATTCTACAAAAGTTTATTAGACTAGTCAGTTAGAACCCCGCAAAATTGAAAAGGACACATTTACTTTCTTATCTAATTTTGAACTTTTAAGTGATGAGTTTCACCACAAGATCCTGAAGCTTTATCCCTTGTAAGAAACCATTAATTTTCTTAACTCAATCAGCTTCAAACGCATTGGTAAATACTCCCTCCGAATCTTTTTATTTATCACCGTTTAGTGACAAATAAAAAGATCCGAAAGAAGTAGTACAGAGCCTAGCGCGGCCACTTTGTGCTGTGGTGAAAGATACTGAAGGGAATGACTAGTATGCAATCACATTTGTAGTTCAATCATGCAATCATCCATTTTCAACTATTAGATGTTCATCTAAGAGTGGTTGTGTTTTTTCACTTAACTCATTCCACGTGAGAAACACATATAGAGGGGGTTAAGTATAAAAACACAATCACCCTAGGATGGATATCCAAGGGTTAAAGATATATAATTATATGATTGCACCATAAATCTGATTACATACTAGTCATTCCCGATACTGAATGTGAGAAACCTGCATATCAACAGTCCAACAGTCCAAAAAGTCAAAAGTCCAAGCTACCGGAGCAATACATAAACCCAAACGGATGGCACAGAACATAAGAGAAATAGCACTGGCCTTGCCTGATGGCGTGTTCCATCCGGATAGCGGGACAGGCTATCTGAATCTTGTCATTTGCGAAGCAGGCATATTGGCATCTCTGCACCAACTTTCGGAGTCAGGACAACTGGGGAAATGGTTACACGATCCCATTTCATTAATCAAGAATATATAATCGCTGACACAAATAATGTACCAAAACGCATTATCTAAAAATAATAATGTACCACAACAATCAGCAACTGATGCTACGTCGAAGGTAATGCCACACGGCATACGACGCCCAGGTCCATGGCTCATTGGCTCGCGTGCTGCTCCCCCCCGTTGGATCTTAATCGCTTTCTGATTAGTAATTGTAATCCTAATCACCTTATTATGCACCTAATCAACGTAATTAAGGGTGGTTGGCGATACTTACTTGAATCTTGTTTTTCATTCGGCAATTACCTCTAGTGTGCGTGGATCTAGAGCCTTCGGTCCTTCCGATCGCACTTCCTCTTGATCGGTTTTCCTTTTGGGATTAGAGGGGTAATTATTGTGCTAATCACGTGATTATTCCATTCTCCCATTTATAGTGTGTGCGGTAGGGGGATCGGACCAAATCGGTTATTGGTGCCTCCGATCGAGGCGGTTACGTCCGGGCAGACTCGGTAACATCGATTACCGATCTCCCTTTTCTTTTTTTTATTTCTTTCTTTATTTGACTTTTTCCTCCTTTTTTTGGGACCGAGATCTACACCAACATTCTCTCTCTTGATCGTCTGGTTCAACCTTGTTTATTCATTCTTGAGCACAAGTAGTTATTAATGCTGTCATCCAGCTTGAGTTCGGAAATAAAATCTTTAGCCATACAACCTGCTCATTAGCCTTATATCATGCTATAAAATAAGCATTCATCGTAGATAAAATATTTACACTTAATGATCAATCACAATTATGATCTATGATGTACGCAATTCGTCGTTTGTTTAGAGTCTTTTCCACGATATGACTACATGGGTGAATGTGAACAGATAACGTTATCGTGGATTACTTGTTATTCACATACCCAATAACATCAATATATGAATAACCAATTATTTTATGGTTATCGATATTTAAAACATTAGCATGATATCTTTAACATCTTATATATAACATAAGACTTTATTTGTGACCTTTCAATGGTCCAGTTCTGGATGTATTTGAAATTTGCCTCATATTCCCATTACATATTCACGTCAGAGACGTATACATGCTTCTGACAGCTGAAGCATAAGGAACCAACTTTATTTGATCAGATTCATTTTAGTTCCAAAAAGATCTTAATGTTCAAAATTCATTTTCCGAGACCATAACAGCAGGCGCAGGAGAGCACTTGTGCATAATAAATTTCTTTAGCACTCTCCAAGATATGATTATTTAAATAGTCCTAATGTGAAAACAGACCCATCTCTATAATCTCAAACTCAAAGACATATGAGTTTTCATTATGATACTTTAAATGACATCTGTCAGATATAGGTCTATAAATGTAAATTACTGCCTTGATTATTAGCATCATTGCAGTTATTCACAACATTTTTTGTAATAGCAACAGTTCGGATAACTTTATCCTACTTGAGTCATTATTATCTTAAAGCTTGCTTCAAGACATGATCATCTTCACATGACATACCACATGTCTTTCTTAATTATTGTTCTATGACAAAAATCTTTCGATTTGGTCATATAAACATGTTTTGTTATTATACGTCAATATTACATTTGCCATAATCTGCAGTGGCTCTAAAACACGATGATCCGTCATTTGGGCATCACGACTACATTTTGAAATGGAAGAACAAAATAGAGACATGCTTCTTGCGAAGAACTAATTTTCCTGACATACGTGACATCATTATTTTGTTCCTCTTGCAAGTACAACATTTAGAAACATAATTATCTTAAAATGTGGATTGAACACTTTTTCTTTTAATACATAGTAAAAAATACGTAAATAAATTATGTATCATCTAACTTTAACTTAGTAAACTTGCATTACTAAGCGCATTTTCCACCATAAGAAGTGATTGTGCTGCTTAGATATTCGCCTCATTAAAGTTCACCAGACATGCTCCTCTGCGACACAACGATCACGTATAGGATAAATATAGCCATAGCGGAAGAAATTATCCGTAAATATTAAGAATGAGTCATAATAGTTCACGGATTTAACGTTAAAAGGTCCACATATGTCCGCATATGTGGCTCTTATTTTTCCTTAATCATTTTCACGTGTTTCTCTTTAATGCAATCGATGCACTTTGAGAAAGCATGGATGTAAGGACCGAATGCCCAAGAGGGGGGGTGAATTGGGCTTTCTTCGAAAAATTCTAAGCAATGAAACTTAATTTCTAAAGCCCAATTCTCTACGCAAACTATCTATGCATTCTAGTAGATAGAGACTTCGCGGAATATAAAATGCATAAAAGTAAGGGAAAGGAGAAGGATGCAAACTCTCGAGGAGACAAGGATTTATCCCGTGGTTCGGCAAGATCGTCAAGATCTTCCTACATCCACGTTGTGGCACCCACCAAGGGGTTTTGCCACACCCAAGTCACCGAGACGAGGGATCTTCACTATTCCTCTCCGTTTGCCTCCCATGGCAAGGTGGAGCTCAAGCCTTGTACAACTTCGACCTTCTGGGCTTCCACACACGCCTTGTCAAGCTCCGGAAGTCTTCACAGTTACAAACACCAAGGGCACTCCCTTGAGGCTCTCACACTATCCTAGAGAGTCCACTCACCCAGAATGGAGGCACACAAGCTCTCTCTCTAGCTAGTTCTAGCCTAAATCTTGGTGTATAGATGATCGAAATGGTGTGGAAGTGATTGCTCTTGGTCTTGAATGCTTGTGGATGTGTTGATGGTGTCTGGTGATCAAGACTTGACGAAATGATAGGATTAGGGGGTATTTATAGCCAGCCTCCCCGAAATAGCCGTTGGAAAAGTAGGCTGACAGAACTTTACAGTGAACACCGGATGATCCGATGTCTCCCCTTTAGTTATCATCGGTCAAGTTACTTTAGCTGACGTCATTGTGTCAGATATGACCGTTGTTAGACCGATGTTGATCCTGTCTTCTCATCGGATGATCCGGTGGCTTTTCCTCCAGAATTTACTCAAACTTGATGCTTACTGGAGTAATCAACCGATGTGTGCTTCTGTGTACATCAGATGATCCGGTGCTACACTTGGTCCAATGATCTTGCAAACTGTACTTATGGACCGATGTTACTGAGCCATTCACATTAGATGATCCGGTGAGTACTTGGTTCTGAGGTATTCTTCTTCAGCTAAACCAACTCGACCGATGTGTTATTCTGAGGAATCATCGGTTGATCCGGTGAGTTGGTTTTGTTTGCTTCGGGTTGTTTCTAAGTGAATTTTTGTGTCTTGCTCAAATGACCTCTTAGAATTTGTTGAACATGTATCTCTGATGATTGTGAATCATTAAGTGTCTTCAATTTTGATTGAGTAACTTTGACATAAGAGCTTTCACTTCTTGTCTTCACATAATTGATTTGATCTCATACATTGATTGTATATGGGTCTCCAATAACATGTTTATTTCATTTGATTGAGTGATTATGGGGACCTTGCATTCACAAATTCATTAGTAAAATCCAATGGTTGTTATTAATCACCGAAACAATACCTCATGGGGGGCCTAGATGCTTTCAATCTCCCACTTTTTGGTGATTGATGACAACACAACAATTAAAGCGCAATAGTAATGAATTTGGTAAAATGAAACTTAAACGGATATGTAATGAATATAAGATATCACACTTAACATTTGAAGCCTCAAAAATGATCAATAACTCAAGTGTGAATAAGTGAGTAACACCAAATAAGCTCAATCGATTAATTAACATAAGAGTACTCAATGAACACCAAATGCATCGAATTACACAATGTAATATAGATAAACTCCAAATTAAATTCCAAATTACAAAAGATGACTCATAAGAAGGGACTCCCCCTGAGACTAAGACACTCCTCACACTCCCCCTGAGTCTAAGCTCTCCTCCCCCTGACTCCTCTAACTCTTCTCCCCCTTTGGTATCAAGACACCAAAAAGGTATCCGAGTGCCTAAGGACCCTGAGTACTAGGCGTGATGACGAACTGGTCACTGTCGCTGTCGTCGGAGCTGCTGGCTAGAGTAGCGGTGGAAGGAGCTGCCGGAGCCGTAGGAGCCACCGTCGGTGCCTGCTGTGTAGGAGCTGCTAGAACAGGGGCATTGATGACGGAGGCTGGCGTCTGCTGAAACAGGGTCACAGCCGGCAGCGGGGAGTGAATCGGAGCACCAGGAGCTAGAAGTGGAGACATGCTGATGGAGGGAATCGGCGTAGACGGCACCGGAGCGGCAGCTGGAGCCAGGACTGGTGGTGGTGGAGCGACTCCTGGCAGCTGCGACGGGAGGGCAATCCCGGTCTGGGTGTAGAGGTTGGTGATCAACCCCAGGATGCCCATCATCGCCTGCTGCTTCTGCTGCTGTTGGTCAAGGGTGTGTTGGTGCATCTGGTCGATGAGTCCAGTCAGCCAGTCAGTGTCCTCACGCCTCTCACGGGCGATCTGATGCTGCATCTCCTGCTGCTGCTGCTGGAGCTCAAGGAGACGGGCAGCCTGCTCCGCTCGAGCCTGCTCAGCTGCCAGCCTGTCCAGACGCTGCTGCTCAACCATCTACTGGAGGAGCGAAGTCAGCTCTGACGGCTGAGTGACCTGTGCCTCAGTGACGGGAGGTGGAGTAGGTGGTGGCACTGTAGAGCCTTCAGCCTCCGCATCGTGCTGCCTGGGTGAGGGAGGAGGTGGAAAGTACTCCTCGACACTGTCGTCGGTGTCGCTCTCGGACCATATGTGCTGCAGGTCCTCACCCTGTGCCTCTGCTTCAGCTAGCCTCTCATCCTCCTTCTCCAAGTCCGACCAGTCCTCCTCAGAAAGACGAGCCCTGACCTGACGCTCGACTGGATGGCCAAGGCGGCGGTCTCCAGGAGCTGGGGCACGGTAGTGACCGAAACGTGTGACGCCCTCGTCAGTGAGGCGGTCATGCACGACGGACCCCTCAGGAACCATCATGGTGATCAGGTAGCTGATCCAGTGTCCATATACGAGCTGCCTCATCATGCCCACTCCATCTGTGATCACATCCTCCATCTCGCATATGAGGACGTCCACTATGTCGAACTCTATCCCGTTCATGATGTAGAACAGGAGAGTCTGCTGTAAGCTGGTGAACCCCTCCAAGTAGTCAGACCTCGGCAGGAGCGTGCGGCGCAAGGCGAGGTGCACTATGCGCGCAGCTGGAGTCAACAAGGCCGGCACTCTCGGCTGGTCAGGAGAGAAAGTGGGACCAAACAGGGAACGAATCTCCTCCAGCGGTGGTGCCACTCCTCCAGTGAGCGGCCTCCTCGGTGGATCTGCCTGACCGTAGACCCTCTCATGCACGCAGGTGTCGTGCAAGTCCACTCCCAGCAGCTGTGCTAGCGTCTGCCTCGTCAGGTGATAGTGTTGTCCCATGAACATTAAATCAATCGATCTTCTGCCCTCAGAGACGTAGAGGGTTGCGTAGAACACGCGGACCCAATCCTCCACGTAGGCACTCCTCTCATAGGACACTAGCTGCACCAGACCTCTTTACCTCTCGAAATAAGGTTGAATCTCTGTCTCAGCGGCCAGAGCGAGCTGATCCCAGTCCAGGAAGTTGTGCTGGAACAACTTGTGGCCTCGGCGTCTGTAAGTCTCGTAGATAGACGCTTGTGTCACAGTCCAGAAACGACTGTCTACAAGGGCTTCCCGGGGCTGCGGGTACCACTCCTCAAGCAGCACACTCCACCTGAGTCTCTGAAGCTGCTTGGCCTTCATCTTCCGGTAGTCGGTCAACCGGACTCCTTCAGCAACATGGACAGTGGTGTCCATCTCGTAGATAGCTCACTGGGCCTCCCTGTCCTCACGACGATCGGCAACCGTCAGTCTCGGACGTGGAGCTGCCGCGGGATGACCCCCACGGGTCCGGGCTGAGCGCCGGCGGACGAGAGGCTCTACCGGCTCTTCTTCGGCCTTAGAGTCATCGATCACAGGAGGCTGCCTCGGACGAGCCTCACAGATCCTCAGCGATCCTCCTCGGCCATGCTCATGCTCCTCGGGGCGCGAGCGGCCATCAACGCCTTCTTCTCCTCCTTTGACAATTTTTGCTTCTTCGCGGCCGGCTCCGCGATTGCCTTGCCCTTGTTCTTCTTGTCATGATCCATTGCGATCGGGCGCGTGAACAGAGTCGGAACGGCGACGCAGAGAACGACGCACCCAGAAACCCTAGCGACGACGATCGTGGAGGCACCACGATGGCGAGGATGTGCGCGTGGGGCGACTGGTGGCTGGTGGTGCACGGGAGGAAGCGGTGGCGGCGCTGTGGTGATGAGGGAGAGCAGCGGCGGCGCTTGGTGGAGCAGCGGCGGCGGCTGCGGTGAAGGTGAGGCGGCGGCGGCTGCGGCGGAGGTGAGGCAGCGACTGCGGCGGCGCTTGGAGGCGGCGGGCGGCGACGAGCGGCGGCAGCCGGAGGGTGGCGGCGGCGTCTGGCGGCGGCGGTGGCGACGCTTGAGACTCGGCGGCGGAGGGAAGCGATGGGTGGGCGACGGGATCGGGAGAGAGAAGAGGGAAGGCGTACGACCAGTTTAAATAGTGGGTCCAAAACCCTAGCCGAATTTTTAACACCGGATGGACCGATGTTGAACAATAGATGCATCGGTCGAATGCCATAGTAAGGTTTTTCAGAAAAGTGCCGTTGACACCAGATGAACCAACGTTGAGGGATGGGAGCATCGGTCGAATGGTACAGTAAGGGTGTTCAAAAATGGAATGTTGACACCGGATGGTCTGACAAGGGAGGAGGTAGCATCGGTGAAATTGACCAAAGTTCAAAAATTGTACACATCGGATGGACCGATGTTTTTCAGGATGAAATCGTCGGATCATTTGAGATTCTGACTGAACTGGCCCTTGGAGATTGAACACCAATTGATCCGATGAGGGATTGACCTAGGCATCGGATAATCTGATGACTACAGAACAATAATATCCCATATATGTCCTTTGACCAAACAAACAAGCCATGAGAGACACATGTCTTAGGACTTTTTGGGCAACCCCTTACCCCTCAAAGATACTAATATGCCAATAACTTGGCTAGGCCTTAAAGCAAATAGAACACCGAAGGAAGAAAATGGGAAGGAAATTATCCAAATAAAATGTAAGGCCCATGCTTTGTGAGCTAGAGTATGAAGACTTCTATCTCTTTGAAGCATGTTCCTCTAGGCATTAATGCACCTAACATTTTGTTCTTTCCACCTTATATGAGTTGAGATATTGCATTTCAAACAAGTCTCTTTCTCCTGAGGTGGGTTCCTCTTTGTGACAATCTATCGTATGCAATGCCAAACATTTTATAATGCAAGAAATTGTAAGTCTATATGGCAGGCATCATGCAAGGCATAAAATAAATCTATCTTGCCAAGTTTGAACCTTTCAAAGGCTTCTTCAGGGAGAACCACTCTCCAAACCTTGGGAAACCCAAAGGAACCTCCATCCCAATCTAACCCTTGCTCACCCCTATCCTTTGAGAGTTAAGCAAGACCTATATGAAGTGCATTCTTACATGACGTTCGTTGCATCTAGCACATTTAATTCACTTCTTAGCTTAGAAAAAGTTTTCTCATCAAGTGGTTTAGTGAAGATATCTGCCAATTGTTCTTCGGACCTAACACCTCTCAAGAAGATGTCTCCCTTAGCTTCATGGTCCCTTAGGAAATGATGGTGAATATCAATGAGCTTAGTGCAGGAGTGTTGAACGGGGTTTTTAGCTATTTTAACCGCACTTTCATTGTCACAAAGGAGAGGCACACAACCAAGTTTAATACCAAAGTCCAAAAGGGTTTGTTTCATATAAATAATTTGAGCACAACATGCACCGACCGCAATATACTCCGCTTCCGCCGTAGACAAGGCGGCGTAGTTTTGCTTCTTGCTTGACCAAGATACTAGGGAACGCCCAAGCAAGTGGCACCCACCGGAGGTACTGTTGCGATCCACGCGACATCCGGCAAAGTCCGAATCCGAGTATCCCACAAGATGGAATTTTGCACCTTTAGGGTACCACAAGCCCACACTAGGAGTATGCTTAAGATACCTAAGTATCCTAAAGACCGCCTTCCTATGCGATTCTTTAGGTGCTGCTTGAAAGCGAGCACACAAGCATACACTCAACATAATATCGGGCCTAGATGCGGTAAGGTAAAGCAATGAACCAATCATAGAACGGTAGTTAGATTGATCAATAGGTTTACCGTCCTTATCCGCGTCGAGATGACAATTGGTTGCCATTGGAGTGCTTCTTGAGCTACAATCTCCCATCTCAAATTTCTTCAAGAGGTCCTTGGTGTACTTCTCTTGATAGACGAAGGTTCCCTCTTGAAGTTGCTTGATTTGAAATCCAAGGAAGAAGTTGAGCTCTCCAATCATTGACATCTCGAATTCCCTAGACATCATTTTGCCAAACTCATGGCTAAGAGCTTCGTTAGTTGAACCAAAAATAATATCATCAACATAAATTTGGCAAATGAACAAATCTCCGTTGATGTCCTTGGTGAAAAGTGTGGTGTCCACCCTCCCGATCTTGAATCCTTGCATGATGAGGAAATCCGTAGTCGTTCGTACCACGCCCTAGGTGCTTGCTTGAGCCCGTAGAGCGCCTTGTGCAACCTATACACATGATTAGGATTCCTCGAATCTTCAAACTCGGGAGGTTGTTCAACATAAACAAGCTCGTTAATGTAACCATTAAGAAAGGCACTTTTCACATCCATTTGATAAAGCCTAATGCTATGATGTGATGCAAAGGCAAGAATTATATGGATGGCTTCTAGCCGGGCGATCGGGGCAAATGTCTCCCCAAAGTCTAGTCCTTCAACTTGCGAGAACCCTTTGGCCACAAGTCTTGCCTTGTTGCGGACCACAACGCCATTCTCGTCTTGTTTGTTGTGGTACACCCACTTTGTTCCGATGATGTTCTTGTCCTTGGGTCGCTCCTCCAACACCCAAACTTCATTGCAGATGAAGTTGTTGAGTTCTTCTTGCATGGACATCACCCAATTTGGGTCTTGGAGTGCTTCCTCAATGTGAGTGGGTTCTACACACGAAACAAACGAGTAGTGCTCACAAAATGAAGCAAAGTGGCGAGAACGTGTGCTTACACCCCTTGACGGACTTCCAATGATTTGGTCCATTGGATGTGCCTTGGAGATGCATCCATGCCTCATAAGTGGTTGTGAAGCACTTGGCGAAGGTGATGCGTGTTGCTCCTCTTGTGGTTGGACTTGATCATGGACTTCTTCTTCTTGATGTTGTTGTGCTTGTGAGTCTTGAGTTGGCAATGGATCATCCTTCTCTTCTTCGTCAACTTGAGGTGTCATGGAGGTGTTGTTGTTGGAACTTGAAGCTCCCCCTTGATCATGGCTCTCCTCAACTTCCGGCTTGATGTCTCCAATGGTCATGTTCTTCATGGCTTCTCGTAGAGGCTCATCACCTATTTCATCATGACCAAAACTCTCCTCTTGGGAGCCATTAGATTCATCAAACTCAACATCACAACTTTCCTCAACTAAACCGGATGTTTTGTTGAATACTCGATATGCTTTTGAGTTTGATGCATAACCAAGAAATATACCAACATCACATCTTCTTTCAAACTTACCAAGCCTTTTCTTGTGGTAGATGTAGCACTTGTATCCAAAGACTCGAAAGTAGGAGATGTTGGGATTTCTCCCAATGAGAAGCTCGTACGGGGTCTTTTGAAGTAGGCGATGTAGGTAGACCCTATTTGCGGCATGGCACGCCGTTGATTGCTTCGGCCCAAAACTTCTCTGACGTGCCGTAGTCATCAAGCATTGCTCTTGCAAGAGTGATGAGTGTCTTGTTCTTCCTTTCAACGATACCGTTTTGTTGAGGAGTGTGTGTGGCCGAAAACTCATGTTTCATGCCTTCGCGGTCACACCACTCCCCAATGTTGTAGTTCTTGAATTCGGTGACGTTGTCACTCGGACCTTGATGATGGGAAGTTGAAGTTCCCTTTGAGCGCGGTTGGCGAAGGTCTTGAACACTTCCGGAGTTTAGCTCTTGTCTCCTAAAAATAGAGTCCAAGCATAGCAATAATAGTCATCAACAATAACGAGACAATAGAGGTTACCGCCAAGGATTTGATATGTGGGCGGTCCGAAGAGGTCCATGTGGAGTAGTTCAAGTGGCTTGGAGGTTGACACCATTGTCTTCATTGGATGGTGTGAAGCAACTTGCTTCCCGGCTTGACAAGCACTACAAAGCTTGTTCTTCTCAAATGTGACATCCTTCACGCCGGTCACCATCCCAAGCTTGAATGACTTCTTGAGTTTGCTCATCCCTATGTGCGCTATGCGTTGGTGCCATAGCCAACCCAAGCTTGTCTTAGTGAAAAGACAAGTGGTCAAGCTAGCATTCTTGTTGGCGAAGTCCACTAGGTAGAGATGTCCATGCCGAAATCCTTTGAAGACTATGTCTTGGCTAGTTTCACTACTCACAACAACATCATTTCTGCTAAATGTGCACGTTAGTCCAAGATCACATAGTTGTGCAATAGAAAGTAAATTAAAGCTAAGTGACTTAACGTACAAAACATTAGAAATGGACAAATCATTTGAAATAGCAATTTTACCTAACCCAATTACCTTTCCCTTAGAGTTATCACCAAAGGTGACTTGTACATGATTGCTGGGGTTTTCTATGGTGGTGAACATACCATCATTGCCGGTCATATGTTGGGTGCACCCGCTATCGAGTACCCAATGCTTTCCTCCAGCTTTGTAGTTCACCTACACACATGAATTCAATTTTAACTTTAGGCACCCAAGCCAACTTAGGTCCTTGTATGTGTGATACAAGTGTCTTTGGGGCCCAAAGTTGCTTGGGGAGCTTCCCCTTCATGTCCTTCATGTCCTTGGCAATGAACCTAGCCTTCACCTTGCCATCTACTTTACTTAAGAGATAATAGCGATCATTGAAAGTAGATTTGTAATTAGTAGGATCCTTGGGAGAGGGTCGGTTAGGAAGAGGACACTCCCTTGTGTGGTGACCGGTGACCTCACAATGTTGGCAATAAGAACCAACTTCTTTGATGAAGCTTGTTCTTAGCTCCGGTGAGGGCACCTTTCCTTTGTTGGGCACCGGGAAGGATCCAAGTCCTCTTTTGTTGAAGGCCTTTGCTTGTTGGAAGAGGATTTCCTTGTGTTTGACCTCCCCTTTTGAAAGTCTAGCCACACTAGTGCGGAGACTCTCAATTTCTTCCAACAAGTCCTTCTCCCTAGCATTAGCTTTCAAAGGCAAAGACTTGTGCAAAGCATTAGTGGCATGAGAAGTAATGGATATCTTATCATTAAGAGTTTGCTTCTTCATATTTTTCAACTCTTGATCAAGCATGTCATGAGCAAGGTTAAGTGTTTGATGTTCTTGTATTAACTTGTTGTGCTCTTCCAAGAGTGTTTGGTGTGCTAAGTTAAGTTCATGATTATCTATCTTGATTTTAGCCTTTTCTTCCTCAATTTGCTTGACACGGGATTTGAGCGTGTCATGCTCTTTGGGTATGCTTTCATACTTGTCAAACAAATCAAGGTTAGCACTCTCAAGTCTAGCACGAGTTTCTTCAAGAACTTTAACCTTACTCTTTTCCCTCTTAATGATAGCATGATATTCATTTATCAAAGAAGTTAAATCATCGGGGGAAAGCTCATCATCGCTAGAGTCATCACATACCTTGGTGTTACCTTTCGCCATGAGGCACATGGGCGGTGGATGAAGAAGTGCATCATCATTGTCTGCAATGGCGAGGCCGGCCAAGCTTTCTTCTTCCTCTTCACTCTCTTCATCACTTGTTTCTTCGTTGGTGACCTATTCCTTTGCCTCACACATGAACACCTTTTGTGGGCCATTTCTCTTCTTTGGGAAGAGCCTTGCCTTCTTGCCCTTGTCATGTTTCTTCTTCCCAAAGGATCTTGGCTTTGGTTTGGCTTCTTCTTCATCATCATCACTTCCTTCAAGCTTGCGATGCTTGCTCTTGTGGTTCTCTCTTCGTTTGTCCGGTCTTGGACAATCATAGGAGATGTGGCCTTGATCACCACAATTGTAGCAAGTCTTGTGATCATCTCTCCTTGGTAGAAATGCTCTCTTCTTAGGATCAAAAGTGTATCCCTTCTTAGTTATCTTGGAGTTCAAGCGTGAGAACTTTCTCATCATCAATGCAAGCTCATCATCATCATCTTCACTTGATGCTTGTTCTTCTTCACTTGAGCTAGGCTCAACCACCTTCTTCTTCTTGTGGCTTGTTTTCTTGGTGGAGGCCTTTAGAGCAATTGTCTTTGAAGATGATTGCTCCATCATCCCAAGTACACTCATCTCATGAGCGTGTATTTCTCCAATGAGCTCCGAAACTTCAATGTGGTCAAGTGACTCTTTTTGGAGCATGGAGTTGATGATGTTGTACTTTGGCTTGGGAAGGAGCATGAGGATCTTGCGGTTGATGAGTCCCTTGCCAAGAGAAGCAATGTCAAGAGCATTTATTTCTTCAATAAGCACATTTAAGCGAGAGAACATCTCATTAACATTTTCATGAGGTAGCATCTTAAATTCATCATATTTTGCTTTAAGCATGTGATATTTAAGTTCCTTGACCCTAGAAGAACCCTCATGAATCTCTATTAAGCAAGCCCAAATTTCACAAGCCTTTTCCTTGCTAGCAATTCTAGAAAACACATCTTGACTAATACATTCATAAATAGCATTCCTAGCTTTAGCATCCCACTTAATTTGATCACCAACATAATTGTGTTCTCCAAACCCCACGTGGGTCGCTTCCCATACTTCGGGAGCAATAGCCTCAAGATAAGCGCGCATGTGTGCTTTCCAATAGGCAAAGTTCTTGCCCTCGAAGATAGGAACCGAACCCCCAACCTTGGCCATTTTAGCTCTCTAGTGGTGAAGCTAGAATGATCCTATGAGCAACCTTGCTCTGATACCAATTGTAAGGACCGAATGCCCAAGAGGGGGGGGGGGGTGAATTGGGCTTTCTTCGAAAAATTCTAAGCAATGAAACTTAATTTCTAAAGCCCAATTCCCTACGCAAACTATCTATGCATTCTAGTAGATAGAGACTTCGCGGAATATAAAATGCATAAAAGTAAGGGAAAGAAGAAGGATGCAAACTCCCGAGGAGACAAGGATTTATCCCGTGGTTCGGCAAGATCGTCAAGATCTTCCTACATCCACGTTGTGGCACCCACCAAGGGGTTTTGCCACACCCAAGTCACCAAGACGAGGGATCTTCACTATTCCTCTCCGTTTGCCTCCCTTGGCAAGGTGGAGCTCAAGCCTTGTACAACTTCGACCTTCCGGGCTTCCACACACACCTTGGCAAGCTCCGGAAGTCTTCACAGTTACAAACACCAAGGGCACTCCCTTGAGGCTCTCACACTATCCTAGAGAGTCCACTCACCCAGAATGGAGGCACACAAGCTCTCTCTCTAGCTAGTTCTAGCCTAAATCTTGGTGTATAGATGATCGAAATGGTGTGGAAGTGATTGCTCTTGGTCTTGAACGCTTGTGGATGTGTTGATGGTGTCTGGTGATCAAGACTTGACGAAATGACAGGATTAGGGGGTATTTATAGCCAGCCTCCCCGAAATAGCCGTTGGAAAAGTAGGCTGACAGAACTTTACAGTGAACACCGGATGATCCGATGTCTCCCCTTTAGTTATCATCGGTCAAGTTACTTTAGCTGACGTCATTGTGTCAGATATGACCGTTGTTAGACCGATGTTGATCCTGTCTTCTCATCGGATGATCCGGTGGCTTTTCCTCCAGAATTTACTCAAACTTGATGCTTACTGGATTAATCAACCGATGTGTGCTTCTGTGTACATTGGATGATCTGGTGCTACACTTGGTCCAATGATCTTGCAAACTGTACTTATGGACCGATGTTACTGAGCCATTCACATCGGATGATCCGGTGAGTACTTGGTTCTGAGGTCTTCTTCTTCAGCTAAACCAACTCGACCGATGTGTTATTCTGAGGAATCATCGGTTGATCCGGTGAGTTTGTTTTGTTTGCTTCGGGTTGTTTCTAAGTGAATTTTTGTGTCTTGCTCAAATGACCTCTTAGACTTTGTTGAACATGTATCTCTGATGATTGTCAATCATTAATTGTCTTCAATTTTGATTGAGTGACTTTGACATAAGAGCTTTCACTTCTTGTCTTCACATAATTGATTTGATCTCATACATTGATTGTATATGGGTATCCAATAACATGTTTATTTCATTTGATTGAGTGATTATGGGGACCTTGCATTCACAAATACATTAGTAAAATCCAATGGTTGTCATTAATCACCGAAACCATACCTCATGGGGGGCCTAGATGCTTTCAATGGAAAAAGCGTATCTTTAATTAGACGTTTGATTCCCCCCTCGAAATGTAGCATAGACAATAGTGTCACAATTTCGTAGAATAAGTCGCACTTTCCATTTCTTCTTAAGGTCACATTTTTCATTAATATCATTAATATTATATAAATTATTTACATACCAAAGGAGTCATTAAGAGATAATACATAAAGATTTCTCATTTCAAGATGAGACAAAATGCATAATTCTCATCTTCTAAGCATAACACCAACATTATTCGTACTTAAAATATGCATAATTGATTCAACCCACTAAAAGTTCCTTAAAAAATCAACATAACATGATTTATCTAGAAACATAAGTTTCATTATTATTTACTTATTGCAGAAGTTGCACACAATCGACATGTACACAACGGAAGCTTATGGTGCTAAAAAATGCACGTGTTATATTTCAGGTTGATCGATTCCTAAAAGATATTATATGAGGCTTGTAAGAATACAGAACATGACATTTTATATTTATCTTGAAAGGTATAACATTCATGTTTTGATCTTTAATTCTTTTAATAATTCTCCATTCATCCTGAACAACTTCAAGAGTTATTTCAGAAAGTACTATCTTATTTTGAGAGGATTATAGTTGACATTTTGATCACTCATATTTGGAAGATAATCCAACATTACTTTATTGATAATATTCTACTTAATCCAAATCATTAAGTTTTGAATAAGCAAAACGCTTTATTCATCATATGCTCCCCCACATTCATACCATCTCAACCTTTCCCACAAAATTTTTAAAAAGCTTATGAAAATTAGTACTTTTATATCCTTAGAAAGATACTTTTACTGTCATAAGAAGTTTTATGATAATGTTTTCTTTATGACATTACATCCACAATGTCCAAAGACATTTAGACATTCATGATGTGAGGGACAACAAGTCCGGAGCACTTCTAATTTTCTTAGTTTAGCCTCATAATATCACTTAAAACACATCATTACTTGGACACATAAAAAATCCATTAAATTTCAAGTAAACCTTAATGCAGTTCATTCGATGAGAGAAATCATTGCTCATAAAACATTGATGAATTGCATGAAAATAAATTTCCATCGGTAAATAAATCATCATGCAATAAGAGTGCAATTCTATGACATAACACCATTGGAAAAAAAATGTCAAGAATCACAAATATTATTATACATAACATGACTCAATTAAATCAATCAGATTTAAATTTAGAGTCAATAAATTTTTAATTTCACGCTAAGAAAATAGCATAAAATTGTAAGAATGTAATATGATATAAGCATTAAACATAATATGACTCATGAAATTAAATTGACGTTGGTCAAAAATAATTTCACATTCAACATTCTCAAATTAAGAATCCATTATAAACATTAAATAAATCACGCCATTTATTGATGCTTAAAATGATAGGATATCATAAACATATTAAATTATACAAATAGAATTATCCCGTTGGTTTAAATTCTATTCGAATAAGTAAAATGCTAAAACATAAATTCATATAATCAACTTTCTCTATTTAAATCAGTACAAAAAATAAATCATATTTAAAGTAATGCATAAATATGTACTGATAAAATAAACAGAGAATTTTCATCTAAAGTTCGTGGGCCCAAATCCACGGCAAAAGGAAAATTAGAGCCCAGCCCATGAGTATAATTAAAATAAAATTCTAACATCCTAAAACAACTTGGGCTGTGGCCCGCGCTCAAAATTGGCCCATTCTCCCTTAAGGTCAGCACAACAGAAAAAAACACATAAGGAAAAAAATCTTGCTGGGTCATCAAAACTTGGGCCGAAGCCCGTGCGCAAACGGCCCATTAGTCTCCGTCACTCCCCTGACACGGCCCTTTAGCCCATAAGAAAATGCTGCCTAGTATGTACCGTAGATCTTGATCGACGGCCAAAAAGCATCCATGGTGGAACAAAAACCGATGGTTGGTCAAAACCCTAGTCCATTTTCCTCTCTGAAAGCATCTAGGCCCCCATGAGGTATGGTTTCGGTGATTAATGACAACCGTTAGTGATTACTAATGAGTTTGTGGATACGAGGTCTCACGTAAAACAAATCAAACATAATGAATCATCTCTCATATCATCTACTGCTCATTGGATACAAATGGAGACCCCTCAACGATATATTCTAAGGGGTTATTCGATTTTCATGAAGAATAAATGAAGAACTCATTCAACGACGTTATTCTATCAAAATTGGCAACACAAGAAGATTAACATTCATCAGAAGAACAAGTCTAACAATTGTCAAAGAGGTCACTCGAGAAGATTCCAAAAGATCAACTCAAAACAACTCGAAGCAAACAAGTTTAACTCACCGGATCATCCGATGTCTTGCAAAATGACTACATCGGTCAAGTTTGAGTTTGCAGAAGAAGAAGACCTCAGAACCAAGTACACACCGGATCATCCGATGTGAAGGAAGTGGCACATCGGTTGAATCCAACAGAAGGGATGATCTTTGAGTAATTCTGGAGAAGTACACACCGGATCATCCGATGATCAATCCAAGTGTACATCGGTCCAATTCAACAGAAGCTATTATTTCTGGACCAAGTCTGAAGATCTACTCACCGGTTCATCCGATGATGAAGAGGATGTTACATCGGTCGATCAACGGTCATATCTGACACAGTGATGTCAGCTAATTGAAATCGACCGATGCTCAATAAAGGGGTGCATCGGATCATCCGATGTTAACAGTAAAGTTAATCAGCCTACTTTTCCAACGGCTAATTCAGGAAGGCTGGCTATTTAAACCCCTCCAACCAATCATTTCGACAAGTCTTGATCACCTGAAGCCAACTACACATCCAAGAGCATTCAAGACTATAGAGCATACATTTCCACACTTTTAGATCATTTGTAATAGGCTAGAGAGAAGCTTGTGTGCGTTCTTTCTTTGTGATTGAACTCTCTAGGCTAGTGAGAAGTTGAAGAAGATTGTTCCGGAGCTTGCCAAGGTGTGTGTGGAAGATCGGAACATCGAAGGTTGTACAAGGCTTGAGCTCCACCTTGCCGGAGATGGCGAACGGAGAAGATTAGTGAAGACCCCATTGTCTCGGTGACATTGGAAGTGGCAAAACCCTTCGGTGGGTGCCACAACGTGGACGTAGGAAGATCCTTGCGATCTTGCTGAACCACGGGATAAACCTTCGTGTCCCCTAGCGTTTGCATTTCTCTCCCTCTCTTTACATTATGCAATCTTTACTTCACAAGTTATATCTATGTTGATTGCATAGTTAGAACCGCATTGGGAATTGGGCTTAAGTAGTTCGTTTTTAATTGCCTTAAAATTTGAAAGAAAGCCCAATTCACCCCCCCCCCCCCCTCTTGGGCGTTTCGATCCTTACAATTGGTATCAGAGCAAGGTTGCTCATAGGATCATTCTAGCTTCATCGCTAGAGAGCAAAAATGGCCAAGGTTGGGGGTTCGGTTCCTATCTTCGAGGGCAAGAATTTTGCCTATTGGAAAGCACGCATGCGCGCTTACCTTGAGGCTATTGCCCCCGAAGTTTGGGAAGCGACTTATGCGGGATTTGGAGAACTTAACTATGTGGGTGATCAAGTTAAGTGGGATGCTAAGGCTAGGAATGCTATTTATGAATGCATAAGTCAAGATGTCTTCTCTAGGATTGCTAGTAAGGAGAAAGCTTGTGAAATTTGGGCTTGCTTGATAGAAATCCATGAGGGCTCATCTCGTGTAAAGGAACTTAAATATCACATGCTCAAAGCTAAATATGATGAATTTAAGATGCTTCCTCATGAAAATGTTAATGAAATGTTTTCACGCTTAAATGTTCTTATTGAGGAAATTAATGCTCTTGACATTACGTCTCTTGGCAAGGGACTTATTAACCGCAAGATCCTCATGCTCCTTCCCAAGCCGAAGTACAACATCATCAACTTCATGCTCCAAAAGGAATCACTTGACAACATTGAAGTTTCGGAGCTCATTGGAGAAATACACGCTCATGAGATGAGTGTGCTTGGGATGATGGAGCAATCATCATCAAAAACAATTGCTCTAAAGGCCTCCACCAAGAAGACAAGCTTCAAGAAGAAGAAGGTGGTTGAGCCTAGCTCAAGTGAAGAAGAGCAAGCGTCAAGTGAAGATGACGATGATGAGCTTGCCTTGATGATGAGAAAGTTCTCACGCTTGAACTCCAAGATCACCAAAAAGGGATACACCTTTGATCCAAAGAAGAAGGCATTTCTACCAAGAAGAGACGATCGCAAGATATGCTACAATTGTAGAGATCAAGGCCACATCTTCTATGATTGTCCAAAACCGGACAAAAGGAGAGAGAACTACAAAGGCAAGCAACGAAAGCTTGAAGAAAGTGATGATGATGAAGAAGAAGCCAAGCCCAAACCAAGAGCCTTTGGGAAGAAGAAGCAAGACAAGGGCAAGAAGGCAAGACTCTTCCCAAAGAGGAGAAGTGGTCCACAAAAGGTGTTTATGTGTGAGTCAAATGAATGGGTCACCGACGAAGAAACAAGTGATGAAGAGAGTGAAGAAGAAGAAGAAAGCTTGGCCGGCCTTGCCATTGCCAACCATGATGACTCACCTCTTCCTCCACCACCCATGTGCCTCATGGCTAAAGGTAACACCAAGGTATGTGACGACTCTAGTGATGATGAGCTTTCCCCCGATGATTTAACTTCTTTGATTAATGAATATCATGCTATCATTAAGAGAGAGAAGAGTAAGGTTAAAACTCTTGAAGAAATTCGTGCTAAACTTGAGAGTGCTAACCTTGATTTGCTTGACAAGTATGAAAGCATACTTAAAGAGCATGACATGCTCAAATCTCATGTCAAGCAAATTGAGGAAGAAAATGCTAAAATCAAGGTAGACAATGATGAGCTCAACATAGCACACCAAACTCTCTTGGAGGAGCACAACAAGCTAACTCAAGAATACCAAACACTTAAAATTGCTCATGACATGCTTGATCAAGAGTTAAAAGATGCAAAGAAACAAACTCTTAATGATAAGATATCCATTACTTCGCATGTCTCTAATGTCTTGGACAAGTCTTTGTCTTTAAAAGCTAATGCTAGGGAGAAGGACTTGTTGGAAGAAATTGAGAGTCTCCGCACTAGTGTGGCTAGACTTTCAAAAGGTGAAGTCAAGCACAAGGAAATCCTCTTCCAACAAGCAAAAGCCTTCAACAAAAGAGGACTTGGATCATTCCCGGTGCCCAACAAAGGAAAGGTGCCCTCACCGGAGCTTAGAACAAGCTTCATCAAGGAAGTTGGTTCTTATTGCCAACATTGTGAGGTCACCGGTCACCACACAAGGGAGTGTCCTCTTCCTAACCGGCCTTCACCTAAATTGCCTACTAACTACAAATATATTTTCAATGATCGCTATTATCTTCTTAGTAAAGTGAATGGCAAGGTGAAAGCTAGGTTCATTGGCAAAGACATGAAGAGTATGAAGGGGAAGCTCCCTAAGCAACTTTGGGTCCCAAAGACACTTGTATCTCACATACAAGGACCTAAGTTGGCTTGGGTGCCTAAAGTCAAAAATTAACTTCATGTGTGTAGGTGAACTACAAAGCCGGAGGAAAGTATTGGGTACTCGATAGCGGGTGCACTCAACACATGACCTGCAATGATGGTATGTTCACCACCATAGAAACCCCGGTAATCATGAACAAGTCACTTTTGGTGACAATTCTAAGGGTAAGGTAATAGGATTAGGTAAAATTGCTATCTCTAATGATTTATCCATTTCTAATGTGTTGTATGTTAAGTCGCTTAGATTTAATCTACTTTCCATTGCACAACTTTGTGATCTTGGACTAACATGCACATTTAGCAAAAATGATGTTGTTGTGAGTAGTGAGGCAAGCAAAGAGCTAATCTTCAAAGGGTTTCGGCATGGACATCTCTACTTAGTAGACTTCTCCAACAAGAATGCTAGCCTAACCACTTGTCTTTTCACTAAGACAAGCTTGGGTTGGCTATCGCACCGACGCATAGCACACATTGGAATGAGCAAACTCAAGAAGTCATTCAAGCTTGGGATGGTGACCGGCGTGAAGGATATGACGTTTGAGAAGAACAAGCTTTGTAGCGCTTGTCAAGCTAGGAAGCAAGTTGCTTCACACCACCCAATGAAGACAATGGTGTCAACCTCCAAGCCACTTGAACTACTCCACATGGACCTCTTCGGACCGTCCACATACCAAAGCCTTGGCGGTAACCTCTATTGTCTTGTTATAGTTGATGACTACTCTCGCTATGCTTGGACTCTATTTTTAGGTGACAAGAGTGAAACTCCGGAAGTGTTCAAGACCTTCGCCAACCGTGCTCAAAGGGAATTCCAACTTCCCATTATCAAGGTCCGGAGTGACAACGGCGCCGAATTCAAGAACTACAACATTGGGGAGTGGTGTGACCGTGAAGGTGTGAAGCATGAATTCTCCGCCACATACACTCCTCAACAAAACGGTGTCGTTGAGAGGAAGAACAAAACCCTCATCACTCTTGCAAGAGCAATGCTTGATGACTACGGCACGTCGGAGAAGTTTTGGGCCGAAGCAATCAACACGGCGTGCCATGCCGCAAACAGGGTCTATCTTCACCGACTACTCCAAAAGACCCCAAATGAGCTTCTCATTGGGAGAAAGCCCAACATCTCCTACTTTAGAGTCTTTGGGTGCAAATGCTACATCTACCGCAAGAAAAGGTTCGGTAAGTTTGAAAGAAGATGTGATGTTGGCATTTTTCTTGGTTATGCATCAAACTCAAAAGCATATCGAGTATTCAACCAAACCTCCGGTCTAGTTGAAGAAAGTTGTGATGTTGAGTTTGATGAGACTAATGGCTCCCAAGAGGAGAGTTTTGGTCATGATGAAATAGATGATGAGCCTCTACGAGAAGCCATGTAGAACATGACCATTGGAGACATCAAGCCAGAAGTTGAAGAGGGCCATGATCAAGGGGGAGCTTCAAGTTCCAACAACAACACCTCCATGGCGCCTCAAGTAGACGAAGAGGAGAAAGATGATCTATTGCCAACTCAAGACTCACAAGCAATACAACATCAAGATGAAGAAGAAGTCCATGATCAAGTCCAACCACAAGAGGAGCAACACGCTTCACCACCGCCAAGTGCTTCACAACCACTTATGAGGCATGGATGCATCTCCAAGGCGCATCCAATGGACCAAATCATTGGAAGTCCTTCAAGGGGCGTAAGTACTCGTTCCCGCCACGTTGCTTCATTTTGTGAGCACTACTCGTTTGTTTCGTGTGTAGAACCCACTCATATAGAGGAAGCACTCCAAGATCCAAATTGGGTGATGGCCATGCAAGAAGAACTCAACAACTTCACCCGCAATGAAGTTTGGGTGTTGGAGGAGCGACCCAAGGACAAGAACGTCATCGGAACGAAGTGGGTGTACCGCAACAAGCAAGACGAGAATGGCGTTGTGGTCCGCAACAAGGCAAGACTTGTGGCCAAGGGTTTCTCACAAGTTGAAGGACTAGACTTTGGAGAAACATTCGCTCCAGTCGCTCGGTTAGAAGCTATTCGTATACTCCTTGCTTTTGCTTCGCATCACAATATAATGCTTTATCAAATGGACGTTAAAAGTGCCTTTCTTAATGGTTATATTAACGAGCTTGTTTATGTTGAGCAACCTCCCGGGTTTGAAGATCCGAGGAATCCTAATCATGTGTATAGGTTACACAAGGCGCTCTACAGGCTCAAGCAAGCACCTAGGGCGTGGTATGAACGTCTAAGGGATTTCTTGGTTATGCAAGGATTCAAGATCGGGAGGGTGGACACTACACTCTTCACCAAGGACATCAACAGGGATTTATTTATTTGTCAAATTTATGTCGATGATATTATTTTTGGCTCAACTAACAAATCTCTTAGCCATGAGTTTGGCACCATGATGTCTAGGGAATTCGAGATGTCAATGATTGGAGAGCTCAACTTCTTCCTTGGATTTCAAATCAAGCAACTTCAAGAGGGGACCTTCATCTACCAAGAGAAGTACACCAAGGACCTCTTGAAGAAATTTGAGATGGGAGATTGTAGCTCAAGAAGTACTCCAATGGCGACAAATTGTCATCTCGACGTGGACTTGGACGGTAAACCTATTGATCAATCTCACTACCGTTCCATGATTGGTTCATTGTTATATCTTACCGCATCTAGGCCCGATATCATGTTTAGTGTGTGCTTGTGTGCTCGCTTTCAAGCGGCACCTAAAGAATCGCATCGTAAGGCGGTCTTTAGGATACTTCGGTATCTCAAGGATACCCCAAGTGTAGGTTTGTGGTACCCCAAGAACGCTAGTTTCCATCTCTTGGGTTACTCGGATTCGGACTTTGCCGGATGCCGTGTGGATCGCAAGAGTACCTCCGGTGGGTGCCACTTACTTGGGCGTTCCCTAGTATCTTGGTCGAGCAAAAAGCAAAATTCCGTGGCCTTGTCCACCGCGGAGGCGGAGTATATAGCGGCCGGTGCATGTTGTGCCCAAATTCTATATATGAAGCAAACCCTTTTGGACTTTGGAATTAAATTTGGTTGTGTACCTCTCCTTTGTGACAATGAAAGTGCGGTTAAGATAGCTAGAAACCCCGTTCAACACTCCCGCACTAAGCACATTGATATTCGCCATCACTTCTTGCGGGATCATGAGGCTAAAGGAGACATCTCTTTGCAAGGTGTTAGGTCCGAAGAACAATTGGCGGATATCCTCACTAAACCACTTGATGAGAAAACTTTTTCTAGACTTAGAAGTGAATTAAATGTGCTAGATGCATCTAACGTCATGTAAGTTGCCATGTTCATGTAAGGATGCATATCATATAGGTCTTGTCTAACTCCCAAAGGATAGGGGCGAGCTAGAAATAGTTTTCCCTGAGGAAGCCTTTGGAAGGTTTAAACTTGGCAAGATAGATTTATTTTATGCCTTGCATGATCCCTGCCATATAAACTTGCACTCATTTAATATCTTGCATTAATTGTTTGGCATTGCATACGGTAGATTGTCACAAAGGGGAACCCACATCATGAGAAGAATACTTGTTTAAAATGCAATATCTCAACTCATATGATGTGGAAAGAGCAAAATTCTAAAGGAACATGCTTTAATGAGATAAAAGTTTTCCATACTCTAGCTCACAAAGCATGGGCCTTACATTCCCTTGAGTTTACCCTCCTAACTCTCTTTGTGTGCTCTACTTGCTTTAGGGCTTAGCCAATATGTGGCACTATATTTGAAGCCCTCTATTAGAGGTTAGGAGTTGCCCAAAAAGTCCTAGGACTCGCTCTTCTCTTTGTGTGTTTAAGTCCAAGGACATATATGGGCTGTCTTAGAAGTTCTGTAGTCATTGGATTATCCGATGCTAGGGCCAGCAGTGTCATCGGATCAACAGGTGCTTCAGCTCAAAGTTCAGATCAGTCAGAATTCAGAGATCGACCGATGAGTTCATTTCAGAAAACATCGGAGCATCCGGTGTTCAGTTTTCTGGTGCCCTGCAGAAATCGACCGATGATCGACACCTCAACGTCGGATCATCCAGTGTTCAAAGAGAGTTTTTGGAACAACTCTCTATTGAACTCGACCGATGCATCCTCCGATGCGCATCGGTCCATCCGGTGTTAAGTCTGCGGCTAGGGTTTGCCCGTTCTTTAAAACAGTTCGGCCGCCCCTTCCTCGTCTTTCTCTCCACCTTTCCTCCGCCGCCCGACGAATCTTGCCGCCCTCTCCCAGGCCGCCGCCGGCGACCTCCGCGCCACCGCCGCCCGTGCCCGCGCACCGCGCCTCCTCCCTCGGCTGCCGCCACACCCGTGCGCCGCCACCGCGCCCTCCCTTCGCGCCGGCCGTGCCCGAGCGCCGCCACCGCCTCCTAGGCCGCCGCCTTGGCCGTCCAGTCGAGCGTCAGGTTCGGGCTAGACTTTCTGAGGAGGACTGGGCAGACTTGGCCAGGGAGGACGCAGAGCTTGCACAGGCAGAGGCTCAGGGTGGAGACCTACAGCATATCTGGTCAGATAGTGACACCAGCGACAGCATCAAGGAGTACTTCCCTCCTCCTCCACCGAGAGAGCACGACGTGGAGGCGGGAGGATCAGCTGCTCTACCACCTACACCACCTCCGGTGTCAGAGGCACAGGTGTCACAGCCTTCTGAGCTCTCGTCCCTACTTCAGCAGATGATCGAGCAGCAGCGTCAGCAGGCCGCACGTCACGAGGAGCTTCAGAGGTAGCAGCAGGAGATGCAGCTGGAGATAGCCCGTCAGAGGCGAGAGGACACCGACAGGTTCACTACCTTTGTTGATCAGATGACCAGGCGCACTCTCGACCAGCAGCAGCAGACTCAGCAGGCTATGATGGGCATTCTCGGGTTGATCACCAACCTCTACCAGCAGACCGGGATCTCCCTTCCACCTCAGCAGCCGGGACTTGGTCAGACTCCCGGAGCACCTCCTCTGGCACATGCTGCAGCCCCAGTGCTGACCTCACCTATTCCGAGCTTCAGTATGTCGCCTCTGCTTGTCTCGACTGCGCTGATTCACTCACATGTGCTGCCACCGACGTCGTTCCAGTTCTCACCTACTCCAGTGGTTAGCACACCCTTACCGACAGTTCTAGCTCCACCGGCGCCAGCAGTCTCAGCGGATCCCCCAGCACCTTTAGTGGCTCCTCCAGCTCCTTCAGCTCCAGCTCCAGCGACCTCCGCCTCGAGCAGCTCCGACGACAGCGCCGCCGACGCCGACCGCTTCACCATCGCCAGGAGCGCGCCAGAGTCGTAGGCACTCAACTTCCCTTTTTGGTGTCTTGATGCCAAAGGGGGAGAAGAGTTAGAGTCAGGGGGAGGTTAGCTCAGTTTTAGGGGGAGTCTTGGTCCTAGGGGGAGCTTTACCTTTTTGGGACTTATTGTTATCCTTGTGACTACTTGTTATTATCTGCCATTTACTATCTTTTGCCATTTTTTGTACTCAGTCTGCTACTTTGTGCTCTTGTGCTTTATTGATCATTATTTGAGCCTTCGAGCCTCTTGTGTTGCAAATTTGTACTTGTTATATTCTTTTATGAGCATTTCGTCTTAATTTCATTACTTCTATGCTCTACTTGTTGTGTTGTCATCAATCACCAAAAAGGGGGAGATTGAAAGCATCTAGGCCCCCATGAGGTATGGTTTCGGTGATTAATGAAAATCGTTAGTGATTACTAATGAGTTTGTGGATGCGAGGTCTCACGTAAAACAAATCAAACGTAATGAATCATCTCTCATATCATCTACTGCTCATTGGATACAAATGGAGACCCCTCAACGATATATTCTAAGGGGTTATTCAATTTTCATGAAGAATAAATGAAGAACTCATTCAACGACGTTATTCTATCAAAATTGGCAACACAAGAAGATTAACATTCATCAGAAGAACAAGTCTAACAATTGTCAAAGAGGTCACTCGAGAAGATTCCAAAAGATCAACTCAAAACAACTCGAAGCAAACAAGTTTAACTCACCGGATCATCCGATGTCTTGCAAAATGACTACATCGGTCGAGTTTGAGTTTGCAGAAGAAGAAGACCTCAGAGCCAAGTACACACCGGATCATCCGATGTGAAGGAAGTGGCACATCGGTTGAATCCAACAGAAGGGATGATCTTTGAGTAATTCTGGAGAAGTACACACCGGATCATCCGATGATCAATCCAAGTGTACATCGGTCCAATTCAACAGAAGCTATTATTTCTGGACCAAGTCTGAAGATCTACTCACCGATTCATCCGATGATGAAGAGGATGTTACATCGGTCGATCAACGGTCATATCTAACACAGTGATGTCAGCTAATTGAAATCGACCGATGCTCAATAAAGGGGTGCATCGGATCATCCGATGTTAACAGTAAAGTTAATCATCCTACTTTTCCAACGGCTAATTCGGGAAGGCTGGCTATTTAAACCCCTCCAACCAGTCATTTCGACAAGTCTTGATCACCTGAAGCCAACTACACATCCAAGAGCATTCAAGACTATAGAGCATACATTTCCACACTTTTAGATCATTTGTAATAGGCTAGAGAGAAGCTTGTGTGCGTTCTTTCTTTGTGATTGAACTATCTAGGCTAGTGAGAAGTTGAAGAAGATCGTTCCGGAGCTTGACAAGGTGTGTGTGGAAGCCCGGAACATCGAAGGTTGTACAAGGCTTGAGCTCCACCTTGCCGGAGATGGCGAACGGAGAAGATTAGTGAAGACCCCATTGTCTCGGTGACATTGGAAGTGGCAAAACCCTTCGGTGGGTGCCACAACGTGGATGTAGGAAGATCCTTACGATCTTGCCGAACCACGGGATAAACCTTCGTGTCCCCTAGCGTTTGCATTTCTCTCCCTCTCTTTACATTATGCAATCTTTACTTCACAAGTTATATCTACGTTGATTGCATAGTTAGAACTGCATTGGGAATTGGGCTTAAGTAGTTCGTTTTTAATTGCCTTAAAATTTGAAAGAAATCCCAATTCACCCCCCCTCTTGGGCGTTTTGATCCTTACACTCTCCCACCCCCAAAATTTCTGAATCAGCATGAGGCGGAGACGGAGCTCCCGGAACAGGCGACGCCGTGTCGGTTGTGCGCTCTTCCAGTTCCCGCAGTGGCGTGGCTTGGCTGCGCCGTGTATGTGCAGCAAGATCCGATGGCGTACAGGACGGTGCAGCCCTTGTTCCTATGGCGAGCGCACGGCGTGACTGATGTGCGCGCGACGCTAGAAGCATGCGAGGCGGAGTCGTGGCCTGGTCTGATCGACGCTTGCCCGTTTTTTGGCGCGGCCAGCGCACGGCGTGCGCATAGCCAGCGTACCACGCTTGGTGCGCGAAGCACGGCCCTGCTTCATGAGCGCACGAGGAGCGATTGATGAGCGGCGACCGATCATTTGTGCGTGAGGCGTGGCCGTTCGGCGGCAAGCATGCGGCTTGCCATTCATGTGCGAGCACAGCTCGCGGGGTGCAGCGCCTGGCGCTAGTTCGTGCGGGTTCTTCCCCGATCCAACTCATGAGAGCCGACGGGTTGCAGCGGCGTTGTCTTTGCAGAGGAAACAACGGAGCCCGTATCAGCTAAGTTGTCCGCCCTTTCTTTGCATTAACTTAATAGATCTGAATCCATTCTTTCTCTTGATTGCTTTCAATTCAAATCAGTGAGATTTCATTTGGGGGAAAATAGCTAGGGTTAGGGTTTGGAGAAATTTGGGGATTTATGCATCATAATTTAAACATTTCTATGTAACAATCCATGGAGGAATCACTAGAGGATTAATGAATCGAGAGGAGGAAGAAGAGGATATGGAGAAGAAGAGGAGGAATAGAGATAGGTGGAAGAACACAGGAGAAGAATGAAATGATTCTGTTTCTCCTCGATACCCTTTCGTGCCGAATAAGGTTCCCTTATATCACTGTGGGGGCGCAGCCCCAGGCCCAACACACAGTGGGATACAGCCCGGGCCCACTCACCAGTTCCACACAACATACTACACACTGGGTCACTACACACTGGGTTGTGACAATACCCCCTCCGAAGACTCAGCGTGCCCTCACGTTGTTACTCTTAGATATTTGATCTTCAAAACACAATAGTCTTCCCAAGGTTGATGACGCTACCTGCAAACCATTCCACTTGATTGCAGAAACTTGAGCATTGACGCCGGTGCAATATCATCAATATCACCAGATTTTTATCTTCTAGTACCCTGTGGACAAAAACCTGCAAGCAGGTGCAGAGGAGGCCCTGTAGTTCGTGGACAGCTTCCAGGCCTTAAGCGTCTGATGGAGATCCATCAAGAAAACAAGTACCAACTGCATAACAATAGGTGTTGTCTCTTCAGTATGTACCTAACAACTTTATTTTGAGTCTCATAAGCTGTTGTTCCAGGCCTGGAATCACCAACATCCTCCCTGTGAGTAATCATATGAAGATTCTAAACAATATCATCCCCAACAGTCCTTGCCACCAGAACAAAACAAGTTTCCCCAGCATTTGCAAGATTCGAAGCACCTACATCCAGGAGAGTCTCCAGCAACCTCAGCAATAAGGCCATCAAACATTCACAGGAAGCCTGCCTTGCCTTAACCTCTGGAGACTGAGTTGCTTCACAAATCACTCTCATGGTATATTCACACTCTGTACCATTTGAGAAGTTAACCTGGTGAAAGTGCATCTAGGCATCCCTTGTGGGTTTTGGTGGATTTATGACAAGCAAATGAGATCATAACTAAATTGTTGAGATAAGCGCATGTTTTAATGAAATTATGAAGAAAGTGCAAAAAAAAGGTAGAGTGAGGAATCAAGTTGAAAGGAGCTCAAGAAATGATTATATTACTCTTTGTGTATGAAGTGTGTTGGAGAAACACACCTCAAGAGCTCAAGCAAATTTTAATCACTCTCACTGCACAAAGTAATGGTGCAGTGAGAGTAATATCCCTACACTCTCACTGCACGTCATATGAGCTACTCACTCTCACTGCTCAAGTTTATCCCATCTAGCACACATGGATCAACTTGCTCTTCTTGAGAGTCGTTAGTTTCATCAAACACTATGTCACGTGCTACTTCAACAAGTCCGGAGACCTTGTTAAAGACACGATAGGCGTAAGAGTTCGAATCATAGCCAAGCAAGAAACCTTCATCGCACTTCGAAGCGAACTTTTAAGTCCTAGGCTTCTTGTTCAAAATATAACACTTAGAACTGAAAACTCACAAATAGGAAATATTCAATATTCGGCTTGTTGCTGGTGAGTAGCTCATATGACGTTTTCTTGAGAAGTCGATGAAGATAGAGTCAGTTTATGGCGTGACAAGCGGTGTTAACCGCTGTCGCCCAAAACAGATCCGAAGTTTTGTACTCATCAAGCATTGTCCTCGCCATCTCTATGAGGGTTCAGTTCTTCCTTTCTGCTACTCCGTTTTGTTGAGGAGAATATGGTGCTGAGAGTTCATGCTTTATCCCTTCTTCATCTAGGTGCTCCTCAACTTGGGTGTTCTTGAACTCCGTGCCATTATCACTTCGTATGTTCTTGACTTCAATGAGAACTCATTTTGGGAACACTTGAGAAACTTCTTAAGGGTTATCCAGGGGGAGAAGAAGACTTTGTGCAGTGAAAGTGATTAAAATTTGCTTGAGCTCTTGGGGTGTGTTTCTCCAACACACTCCATACACAAAGAGTAATATAATCATTTCTTGAGCTCCTTTCAACTTGATTTCTCACTCTCCCTTCTTTTTGCGCTTTCTTTATAATTTCATTAAAACATGCGCTTATCTCAATAATTTGGTTAGGATCTCATTTGCTTGTCATAAATTCACCAAAACTCACAAGGGATGCCTAGATGCACTTTCACCAGGTTAACTTCTCAAATTTTACGTAGTGTGAATATATCATGAGAGTGATTTGTGAAGCAACTCAGTCTCCAGAGGTTAAGGTAAGGCAGGCTTCCTGTGAATGTTTGATAGCCTTATTGCTGAGGTTGTTGGAGACTCTCCTGGATGTAGGTGCTTCGAATCTTGCAATTGCTGGGGAAACTTGTTTTGTTCTGGTGGCAAGGACTGTTGGGGATGATATTGTTTAGAAGCTTCTTATGATTACTCACAGGGACGATGTTGGTGATTCCAGGCCTGGAACAACAGCCTATGAGACTCAAAACAAAGTTGTTAGGTACATAATGAAGAGACAACACCCATTGTTATGCAGTTGGTACTTGTTTTCTCATGGATCTCCATCAGACGCTTAAGGCCTGGAAGCTGTCCGCGAACTGCAGGGCCTCCTCTGCACCTGCTTGCAGGTTTTTGTCCACAGGGTACTGGAAGATAAAAATCTGGTGATATTGATGATATTGCACTGGTGTCGATGCTCAAGTTTTCTGCAATCAAGTGGAATGGTTTGCAGGCAGCGTCATCAACCTTGGGAAGACTATTGCGTTTTGAAGATCAAATATCTAAGAGTAACAGCGTGAGGGCACGCTGAGTCTTCGGAGGGGGTATTGTCACAACCCAGTGTGTAGTGTGTTGTGTGGAACTGGTGAGTGGGCCCGGGCTACATCCCACTGCGTGTTGGGCCTGGGGCTGCACCCCCGCGGTGATATAAGGGAACCTTATTCGGCACGAAAGGGTATCAAGGAGAAACAGAATCATTTCATTCCTTCCTTGTGTTCTTCCACCTATCTCTATTCCTCCTCTTCTTCTCCATATCCTCTTCTTCCTCCTCTCGATTCATTAATCCTCTAGTGATTCCTCCATGGATTGTTACATAGAAATGTTTAAATTATGATGCATAAATCCCCAAATTTCTCCAAACCCTAACCCTAGTTGTTTTCCCCAAATGAAATCTCACTGATTTGAATTGAAAGCAATCAAGAGAAAGAATGGATCGGATCTATTAAGTTAATGCAAAGAAAGGGCGGGCAACTTAGCTGATACGGGCTCTGTTGTTTCCTCCGCAAAGACAACGCCGCTGCAACCCCCCGGCTCTCATTTCTTGAGCTCCTTTCAACTTGATTCCTCACTCTCCCTTCTTTTGTCTCTTGGAGGACTTGTCCTCAATTCACCAAGAGTTTCACCCAACCGGACTAGTTTGATATGTGCCAGACTAGTCCGAACATCTCCAAAGACAAAAACGGACTACTCCACCCCTGGCCGGACAAGTCCGATAATTCGAGACACTTAGGGTTTCCCACACGCCGCACACTGGACTAGTCAGGAGTCCATCACGGACTAGTCCAGACTTTGAAAACCCTAACAGTAACCGTTGGAAACCCTAGTATAAATAGAGGTGCACGACCCCTAATCAAACTCTCTCAACCCCCTGTACTGTCACACCCTCCAAGAGCCTAGAAAACACGTCTCTCCACACAATCCAACGCAAAAAAGATCAAATCCTTGAGGATTAACTTTAGATCAAAGGAGAGATATGATTCTTCACGTTTTGAGCTCTTGGGTTTGATTCTCTTGCACACTCTTGTTCTTTATTGCATATAATTCGAGTGTGTTGGTGGTGTATTCAGTTGTAAATCCTGGGGAGTCCTCAACTTGTGAGAAGGTCCCTTGAACTTGGTGATTTGTCCTTTGTGATTAGTGGAAGAGAATCGGCCTCTGTGGCGATTCGACGAGGGTAGGGTTAGTGAAGACCCGATCCTTTCGTGGGCTCCTCAATGTGGATGTAGGTTGCTCTCGTGGGAACCGAACCACGAGATAAAAATCTTGTGTCTTCACTTTGTGCTTATTGTTCATTGCATCTAGGGTTTAATTGATCTTAGTTAAATTACGTCAAAACTTGAAACTAAGGTTACCTTGTGCTATCTTTAGTTTAATTGAAGCAACATACTCTAGTTACATCTTAATTTCCGTTGCGTAGAGTATTTGGATCGAGAACATCGATCAAACTTGATCGATCTAATCCGTACACACCGGACTGGTCCGCACACTACTGGACTACTCCGATTTATTGGTATTTGATCAAGTTGTTGAGTGTTGCAGATTCCGACAGAAATTCAAAAAGGCCTATTCACCCCCTCTAGGCTACATTCACCTGAGCACAGCTCAATGCATTATACAATGCACGTGCAGTTGCCAGCATGACATCAAGGTTCCCCTCAGAAGTATTCATACCCTGAACAACAGCTGGAATTTTCGCAATAACTTGAGATGCAATAGACCTGGCACCTGCAACTGGAGATGAGAGAATTTGCAGCAATGACTCTGTTATATAGCTAGCTGGCTTGAGAAAATCATCACCATTTACAGCAAACACATGGGTTCCAAGTTTCAGAGATGACACTTCACAGAGTTCGAGACCATTCAATCTTTTTAAGACATCACCTTCAGGATCTTTAGCCATTGCTAGTACATCCACCGTTGAGTCCATGTGGTACACTTGAAAATGCAAGAAATACATGTCTGCAAATGCCACCTTGCCAGTCTTCTGACAGTCTTCCTTGACGGATGGGTGCTTTGCTGCTGGGTCAATATCAAAAAGCTTAGCAACATCAGGACTCGAAGTCTGGTAAAGGTTGACACTATTTTCCAGTCTTGAAGCTGCAGCAAGCTCGTCACTGTAAGCGCCAGTAAAAACATCCTGAACATTGGAATGAATGAGTCGAGCAAGTGCTAGCGATGTAGGCTTTGCCTGATCAAATGATGCTTCCGGCTTTCCTCTGCATAAGTTATAGTCCAAGTGGCATTCCTCAATATGAAGTGCTTAGTACGATCATTCAACTGAGTTAGCAGAGGCATCAGGGCACCATTAGCGAGAACAAGGTCACCTGCTGACGCAGCAACAGAATGAAAATGAGCAACTTCCATCTCATCATCATTATGCTTAGTGATCATAACGACCTTCACAGCCACCAGGTATGCAGAGTGGAAACCAACACCAAACTGACCAATCATCGATACATCAGCCCCAGCAGCCAGTACCTACATTAACTCCATTGTCCCTGACAAGGCCACCAACACCCTGACGATCATTGACAGTGGCACTAGTATGACGATGTCACGATCAGGCATTTTGTCGAACAACTTGTGAGCATGGTACATGGCTTCACACTTGGTGGGCAGCGTGTTGATGATATGGAGGTCACCACTGAGCAGCAAGCAGAGGACGAGATGGTGTGCGTGCACGAGAACCACCCAACGGGATGCTACTGCGCGTTGGCCTTATCGCGCGACAAGGCCGAGGATGAGGTGCACGACCGAGGCGGGAAGGCGGCCTGGTGCTGCTGCTTGGTCTCGAACGTCCTGAGTTCCTCGAGCAGTTCGGGGTAGGAGGAGGCCGCAGTGAAGTTGTAGAAGGCGAGCAGCTCCTCCAGCCCGGCGCGCCTCGTCACGGTCAGCAGTGGTGGAGGCCATGGTGGTGGTGGTCGGCGCGGACTCAAGTACACGCCCATCCCATCGGCGTCAGCGTGGAGGTACATGCCGAGGAGGGCGCTGCTCCGCAGCCACACGAGCTGTCCGTCGGGGAAGGGGTCGCAGGCAAGGAGGAAGACATTGGCGTACAGTTCCTTGACGGTGAAGGGTTCTCCCGTGGCGTGGAAGACCACAACGAGCTCACCCGCACGACCGATGCCCAGCGCGATGCGTCCCGACAGGAGCATGGCGAGCCTCTCGGTGGAGTGGAAGCTGCGCGCGACGAGGGGGACTTGGTCGACGTTGAGGCCGACAAGCAGCGCTGTGTAGGCGGCAGGGTCGAGGCGGATCTCCACTTGGTCACAGGCGGCGAGGTAAAGCTCCCATCATTGCTTGAAGACCTCCAGATCCGCGCGCACCGAGCTGGTGAAGTGTGCGGGCCCCGACAGAGATCCCTCGACAATGATTCTCTCGATGAAGAACTCCACGAGAAGATGCGGTGGACGATGGCCTCGTAGATCTGGGCCTCCTCGAGGTGGACAATGCAGGGCTTGGCTATGACGGGGGTGGTGAATGCGCGCTCGGTTTCGAGGTTGAGGACGACGATGGCCTTGAGTACCTCGTTGCCGATGGACGGGAGCTCCTTGTCGTGAACCTCGTCCACACAAACGACACCGATGGCCTTGGGGACCTGGGTATCGACGATGGGGCAGGTGCAGCGCATGTCCACGCCGAGGGAGGACATGGCGTCGTTCGCCTGCGCCTGCACGGATGAGACAACCGTGACCAGGAGCTCATCGGGAATGCTTGTAGTAGAGTCGCGAGGAAGGGTGAGGTCCTCGTCGGTGACGAGGTCCTCGACCACCATCTCGTCGGTGACGGGGTCCCCGAGCTCCAACCCATTGGCGACGCGCTCCTGCTCGTCTGATTCAGCCACTACGAGCGCATGCTTCTCCTTCTCGGCCTTCTCGGCGCAGTACAGGATCACCGCTCGTTGTAGCTTCTCCACTCCTTCGCGCATAGAGGTGGTCAAATAGGCCCGGCCAAACGGGCTAGTGCGAAGCACAACTAAAATGGTCTGACACGAGCACGGCTCGACCTGAAAAATTTGGGCCCGGGCTGGCCTGAAGCACGACACAGGCTGTGTCCGGACCTTGATCTTCGGCCCGTCCGGCTTGCTAGTATGACCCATTTTGGTCCAGCACGATCGGCCCGTCGGGCTGGCCCGGTTCGGCCTGGCTTAGCCCGTTTAGATCCGGATGGTGATTTTTCTTCTGTTTTTATTGTATTTTTAACTAAAACGGGTCACGGGGTGGCTTGGCCCGACACATTTAAAATAGATTTGGGACGTACCCAGGCCTGGACCCCCGGCCCGCGGGCCAGCCCGACACGACCTGATTTTTTTTCAGGCTGAGGCTTTTAAGGCCTGAGCGCGTCCAGGCTCGGGCCCAGCCGGCCCGACACGACCCGTTGGCCACCTATATTCGCGGGGCTCACCCATCCCTCAGCGTAACTGAGAGAACTCCTTCATGTCAGCGAATGTATCGTGTACTTGCGCCAATGACTGTTGCATCCTATCATATCCGATGCTAATACCAGTGTAACAATCCATGGAGGAATCACTAGAGGATTAAGGAATCGAGAGAATGAAGAAGAGAACATGGAGAAGAAGAGGAGGAATAGAGATAGGTGGAAGAACACAGGAGAAGAATGAAATAACTTTGTTTCTCCTCAATACCCTTTCATGCCAAATAAGGTTCCCTTATATCACCGGGGCACAGCCCTAGGCCCAACACGTAGTGGGACGCAGCCCGGGCCCACTCACTAGTTCCACACAACAAACTACACACTGGGTTGTGACATTCTAATCTTAATCACTAATCCGAGATGATTAGGCATAAAGATGATTAGGGTTGACTCTGAGTCCATTGTAATCGCTTTATGATTAACAGTAATCGTAATCCTAATCACCTTATTATGCACCTAATCAACATAATTAAGGGTGGATTATCGATTCTTACACGAATCTTGCTTTTCCTTCGGCGATTACCTCTGGTGTGCGTGGATCTAGGGCTTTCGGTCCTTCCCACTGCACCGCACTTCCTCTTGATCGGTTTTCCTTCTGGGATTAGAGGGGTAATTAGTGTTCTAATCACGTCATTAGTCCATTCTCCCATTTATTGTGCATGCAACAGGGGGACTGGGCTAAGTTGGTTATTGCCGCCTCCGATTGAGGCGGTTACGTCCGGGAAGACTCGATAACGTCGGTTACTGGTCTCCCTTTTCCTTTTTTGTTATTTCTTTTTTTATTTGACTTTTTCATCCTTTTTCTCAGATTGAACCGAGATCTACACCAACACCCGCAACACACCGGTCGCTCAAGGTTCCAGATTGTCATACACTAGAACCAAATGCAACGATGCGAAGCGTCCTCGGACACGACCATTAGCATGAGTAGAGTTCTCGCCTGTCAAGAGGGAAACAACAGATTGCTGGCAAGTTCCAATGCAAATAGTACTTCCTCCATCTTCAAAACTTTGTCGCTTATTAGTTCAAAAATGAACTAACAAGCTGGCCTGCCAAGAGAGAAACAACATATTGCTGGCAAGTTCTAGTGCAAATAGTATTTCCTCCATCTTCAAAAATTTGTCACTTATTAGTTCAAAACTGAACTAACAAGCGATAAATTTTTGAGGACAGATGGAGTATTACAGAAGGTGTCACTTTTCCCCTATCACGGACAAGTGAAGATCACTGGCCATTTTGTTGGAGAATTTGGGGAAAACACCATTTTTATCAGACACATAGCAGATAATAAGCAACGAAAAGGCAACGAAAAGAACAGGTGAAATTACCATGAAATTATTAGAGTCATGGAAGAAGCTGTAACTATCAAGGCCCTGTTTGGCACAACTGAAACTTATTAAAAAACAACATGTTTGAAAAGCTGATGGAAAATAGCTTCTGCTTATATCCTACTTCTAGTTCATTCTGAGAAGCAGTTGAACTAATAATCTGTTACAGAAGCTTCCTGTTTGGCACACTCTCAGCTTATTTTTATGAAGAAGTTGCAGCAGAAGCTATGCTAAACAGGGCCTAAATTGATGCTTGTTGGCTAGTTGATGAACTAAAGCAGTAGCAGAATTGAAGGGCATAACCCGTGTCACGATTTTTTACTTTTCTCTTTACCATGTGCATGTTCAAATGAAGGTGCATCAGTGGGACGCGACTTCTCTACTTCTATCTGTTCTCTCATGCATACTCAGGCTGATGTGTCATAATTTTATTGATTGTGGAAGTACGATAGTTAGACTGAATATAAATGAGAGACCAATAAAATTACGACACGCCAGTGGAAGCACGCATATAAGGACAGAACAATGGGAGTATACAGACCGTATCCGCATCAGTATGAGTCGTGTGATTCGATTATGCAAACGGTGACAATAATAGAGTAGCTTCATCTAGACTGTTGGCAGTTTTTTTTTCAAGTCCTCAGCTAAAAGTTGACTTTGCCCGTTATCAAATCCTGAAAATTTACGTTTCACTTCTGCTTTGATGAATTGGCAGAACATCTGTTTATCGTAAAAGAAGTTATGTTTAAAAAAAATCCTCAAATGGTAGGTAATACCTTCTAGTTCTTACAGAAAATGGCCCCTCGTATAAGGATATTCAAATATTCCTTTCATTTCAAAATACTTTTCATTGTTTAGTTTAAAAATGAACTAGATAGACAAGTATTTTGGAATAGAAGTATGTTAGTAGCTTTCAGGTACACTGTTCACTCTATCATACACGGTCTGGTCCAACAAATGTTGTTGACACTAGTGAGCCAGTTCACGCATGATACGGACTCTTGGGTCCAACAAATGCCTGTCTAACCGGCCAGCTCATTTAGAAGTTGCTCGCTGATGCTGACTTGGCTCTACAATACAAAGATTACCTGATTTTGGCTTTTTTTGGGCTATGGAATTTTCTCCAATTCCAAAATTCCACTGACCTTACTAGTTCTAGTAATTGCCAGAATAGCGAAGTGGCAGGGCACTTCTGCAACCGATCCTGTTTTTCCGAACGTATTTTCTCAAGTATGATATCACGAGTGAAGATTTGATTATCTTCAAGGCAGCAGCATCTTGTTCCCAACCTCCCATGTTCAATCTGGCCTCACCTACTGCTGAACCATACTCCTAACTTTGATTCCTACACCGCTACACGCACGCACTTCTCGCAGCAGAATATACCGCCCATTTGACAACGTGATGTGGATGTGTAATAGCAAATCATACTACCAGCATGTGCCATGACAAAATCAACACTCGACATCGATTTTTTTCTCTTGCTACTTAACATCACGGTGGTTTGGGCTGAGATGCGCATGCTAAGATGGATTTGCGATCACACAAAAAGAGACAAAATTAAGAACGAGGTGATAAGTGATAGGGTATGGGTTACACTGATTGAGGAGAAGCTAGTTTAACATCGCCTATAGTGGTTTGGACATATCCAGCGGAGATCTCCAAAAGCACCGGTTAACAGTAGGATTATAAAGAGTAGAGAAAATTTTAAGAGAGGTAGAGGTCGACCAAAGTTGACATGGCAGGAGGCGGTGAAACGAGACTTAAGGACTGAGACATACCTAGAGTTTTGGCTCATAATAGGACTGCAAGAAAAATAGCAATTCATATGCCATAATCTTAGTTTACTCGTATTTTGTTATTTTTATCTTCTTTCTTATTAATCTATTTTTAAAATAAATAAAATATAGAATCTTATTTTATTTGTATTTTTTTATTTCCATCTTACTTTGTGTTACTTCTCTTCAAAAATTGTTGGATTTAATTTCTAGTCGACCCCAACTTGTTTAAGACAAAAGATTGGTTGTTGTTGTTGCTGCTTAACATCACGGTGATAAGGCCATATGCTTGTTTTTCTCGACATCAAAACAACATGAACAATGCATTTCAGTCTAATATCCTATGATCAGATCAGTAAGTGGAGTAAACACTACTGCTTTTACAATGTTTTTAATCTCATTTTTTGAAAACATATTCCTCTATGAAGTTAGGCTATCTGTAGCGGTACGTTGTAAACTAAAAAGCATACTAAAAAAATTTTGTAAGTGCACATACTAGAAATATAGAGTATATAGTAGGATAAATTATGTTTTAAAAGTTGCTTGTGCGGATGGTGTTAGACCTTCGATATGTACCCCAATGTATTGAAGAATGAAATCAAAATCACACGATAAAGATGACTGTTGGGGGATCCAATGACTTGGACGGAAATACGCATTTGCTCAGTTGCTTCACACAGTTCATGTGATGAATATATCAGTAATGAATGCACCACTTAAGTAGACAAGAACTGTGTACTATTGCAGGCGCCCAATCAAAATCAAGTGAGAAGGGGATGAGACTCCGCAGCCGCAGATCACAATCTTTGACATATTGACGCCCTTTAAAGAATAAAACGTCGTAGCTAATTATATCAAAGCAACAGTGTTAATGAAGTATATACTGTACCATTTATACTAGTTCATTACTATGAAATGGAGACATTTGTGTAAGTATACGGCACCAGGGAGAGTTAAAGCCACATTGATAATGTTCTCAAAATATGATCCAAAGTTTTGGTAACTTCCATATGAAACTTTAAAGAGCGGATATATGAATTGCACAACCGATCAAACACTCGCAATCAAAATAAATAAACAAAGAGGCGGCTGCACATTTTTATGGAGGTACTGCTTCGATATAGGCAATAAATTGAAGCAGTACTAACAGCTGGGCAAGAACATTCGACTATACACGACTGTAGGAGCATCGTAGGAGAACATGGCCTCTTTATGTACCTTCTCAAGGTGGAAATGTCTGAATAATATTCCCTAACATCCAATGCTGCTAGCTACCATCATGGCTACATACAAATCAATTTAAACACTTGATGATTCCTTTACGCAGACAGGGAAAAGAATCAAATAAGGAATACAACAATCCTGCAACCAAAGATTATTTTGAAGCTCCACCAGATTTGGTTTGAAACAGCGAAATGAATACCAGTTGCATAATTGGAATATGAATGATCTACCATCTAAATGTCTACTGCACTTCGTCCCCATTTCATGGTTCAACCATTCATTGCATTGGCTTATTACTGAAGGTTTAATTGCAGTGGTGTTCATGTCATTGCTGGCATTCGAAATGGTGGATCACATTGCCTGGATCTGACATTCTGACTTCAAGGCCCTGTCGTGAAACACCCTGACCAGGAAATTCTTTTGTTAGAACTTCTGATTACGAGAACCGGCCTGTGGCCGGGTGGCCGGCGCGTCCAGGTGTGACCGCAGCCCACCCGGGTTCGATTCCCCCGAACCCCTGGTGTCTCATCCTCTTCTTAAAAAGAAAAGTATCCGGGAAGTAACTACCCCAATGTTTCAAAAAAAAAAAACTTCTGATTACCATTTCAAGAAACTGGGGAATGAGTTTCGTATCTCGTGACCGTTGTACTTTGGGTCAATTGCCAGGCAGTAATAGATTAAGTCGCCCTCAAGAACAATCCTGTAAATCTAACTCTCCCCACTCTTGAAATGAATTTTATCTACTTTATCTTGGATCCTACCTGCATTTTCTTGGATCTTCTCTGCTGCAACTAGGGTTTTCACTTCATTCTCTTGAACACTATGCTTTTTCAAGATTTTGCGCTGCCTTTTTTTAGTTCTCTTGTTTTTGCCTTGGTTTTGCCCTGTCTCTTCTGGCAAGTGATCTGCTTTGCCTAGTGTTTCCGCAGATTTATCTTGGATTTGACTTGCATTCTCTTGGATTTCCTCTGCTTTCTCTTGAAGTCCCTCCTGGTTGTCTTGGACTTTCCCTTCCTTCTCTTGCTCTTTCTCCGCTTCGTGTTTGATCTTCACTTCAAAACAAGAAAGGCTTTCAGATTTTGGCAGAACCTCTGATCCAACAACTTTTACCGTTTGGTTCCTCCTCAGAAGCAACACTGCATCCTTTTGAATAAGCGCGCTAGCAGCACACACCGTTTTTGCTCGCCCAATGCCGAATCTTTGGCTGGCAACACCATCAATCCGAGCCATCAGCTCTAAGAGGTTTCTCCCCTCTCGAGCCCCTGCCTCAGATAGCACTATTCCGTTCTTCAATGGCCGGGGTGACTTCTTCGCACCCACCAATGGCACCTCATCCTCCAGGGTCTGATCACCTGCCTCCTCTTCCTCATCCTTATCATCGTCATCAAATGCAATTGCCGAAGTCAGTGACTCCGGCTCCGATTCAGCTCTACTGCTGGCAGCAGCTCGCTTTAAGATGGTCTTCTGGACATCAACAACCGCGCAAGGGTTCCCAACCACCGCAAACCCGTCGGCAAGACCGTTCCACACCTTGGCAGACACAGCTTTGCTGAGAACCACGAGCCGCTCGACGATGTCAGCCATGGATGGCCGCCGCTCCCTGCAGGAGCGCACGCAGCTCGCCGCCAGCGTGGCCAGGTCCTTGCGAGTTACAGGGTCGCGCGGCGGCGGCACCCGTGGATCGAACAGCGCGGCCACCTTCCCCTTCCGTAAGAGGGGGACCGCCCACTCAACGACGGACGGCGGCGAGTGCTGGACGTCGATGGCATTGCGGCCGCTCATGATCTCGAGCAGCAGGATGCCGAAGCTGAAGACGTCGGTTTTGGTGCTGAGGCTGTCGGGCGTGACGTAGGCCGGGTCGAGGTAGCCGAGCGTCCCCGCCGGCGCCGGCGTGGCGGCGGCGGCCGCGGCGTCCCCGGGCAGGCGCTTGGGCACGCGGAGCGCGAGTCCGAAGTCGCCGAGGCGCGCGTCGAGGTTGGCGTCGAGGAGGACGTTGGCGGACTTGACGTCGCGGTGGATGACGGGCGGGTCGGCATCGTGGAGCGCGCGGAGCGCCCGCGCGGTCTGGAGCGCGAGGCGGAGGCGGCGGCGCCACCCGGGGGGCCGCGGGCTGGAGTGGAGCAGGTCGTGGAGCGTGCCGTTGGGCATGTACTCGACGACGAGGAGGCGCGCGGCGGCGGCGGGGCCGGGATCGGAGAAGCCGAGGAGGTTAACGAAGCGCGGGCCGCGCACGGAGGAGAGGATGCGGATCTCGTTGTCCACCTCGGGGCGTCGCGGGGAGGGGCGCTTGACGGCCACGGCGCGGCCCGAGGGGAGCAGGGCCTTGTAGACGGCCCCGTGGCTGCCCCTCCCCAGCAGCGCCGCGTCCGCGAAGTGGGAGGTGGCCGCCTCCAGCTCCGCGTACGCGAACCGCTCGATGGCCGGCGGCTTGGAGACGGCGCGGCGCGAGATGGGGAGCGGCGAGATGGCCGTGATGGAGCGGCACGTCGCCACGGACGAGTCCGCCCGGCAGGAGAGGTACCCCATTCGGCGGGAACGGGGAGCGCCTCTAGGACCAGCCTGTGCGGGGTGATGGCCGGCCGGTTGAGCAGAGGAGGTGCGCGAAGAGGGGGGAGAGCGTAACCGGTACCGCGGAAGGAGGGGTCTTGGCGTCTTGGCTGCGTTTTTTTTTTTTTTTTGGCGTCTGCCGTCTGGTGTTGTGCGCGCGCCGCGCGGGCAAGGCCAAACGGGCGCGTCGAGTAGTTTTACTAGATGCGGAATGGCGAGGCTTGCCGGTCCTACGCAGCTCGCTCTGACCAGTTGCTAACGAATCCAGCAACGACGCCGAAAACGGGGGAGACCGGCGACGTGCATGCGATCTTTGCTCTTTACTATACTAGTCCCGTCGACAGGATGAAATTAATGACTCGTTTCCTTCATCATCCACAGCCACTAGATTAAGAGCCTGTTTGGAACCTCTAAAACTAATAGTTAGCTGCTAAAAATTAGCTTTAGGGGTTCCAAACCCACCAGCTAATACCATGACTAAAAATTAGCTGAACCCCCAACTAATGGTTATTTCATTAGCTGCTCCACCCTAGCTAATACCAGCTAATACTTGCCTAAAGTCGAAATTACCCCTCCCTTATCTCATCTATCTGTGTCTTCTCTCCCCTCTGCTCCTCTCTCTCTCTTTTCTTGTACCCGTGCAAATCCTCCCGGCCCGTGGAAATCCTCTCCCGTCGCCCCGCTCCGGCGACCGCCAGCGACACGGCTCCGCCCCCCGCTCGTCGCCCCGACCCGCCCACGGCGACGCCGCTCCACCCGACCCACGGCGACGCCGCTCCGCCCCGCCCACGGCGACGCCGCTTCGCCCCGACCTACGGCGCACCGCTCCGCCCCGACCCACGGCAACGCCGCTCCGCCCAGACCTGCCCACGGCGACGCCGCTCCGCCCTCCGCCCCCCGACCCGTCGCCCCCGACGTGGAAATCCCCCCTGTCGCCCTCCGCCCCCCGCATGTCGCACCGACCCGCCCACGGCGACGCCGCTCGGACCCTCGACCCGTCGCCCCGACGCCGGTGAGCTCATCTCCTCGTGGTCACGGTCAAAATGAGAATCACAAGCACCGTCCTCTTCTCTGCTCCACACCTCCCGTCAATGGATGGACTGCGCAGGTCCTCGTGGTCACGGTGACCGCGCAGCGCAGAGCGCAAGGCAGGAGAGCCGATCGATCGAGCCGGAGTTGACCTCACGACCTGACCTTGGAGCGGGTACACGGGGAGGAGAAGGAGTACTAGTAGTGGCGGTTGTTCGCGTGTCCACTGCCGTCGACGACCACGCGGACGTCCCTCCTCGTCACGCACCGCAGGAACAACAGTACGTAAACAGTACAAACAATTCCAAGCAAATGTTTAATTTAGGGGTACAATGGTCTTTTAGTTTCCAGAAACACAATTAGTTGTAGTGGTTCCAAACACCCACCAGCTAATAAATAGCTAGCTAATTATTAGTTGGACCCTTCCAGCTAACAAATTATTAGCTAGCTAATAATTAGTTTTAGAGGTTCCAAACAGGCCCTAAGATCCAGAATCGTCTCATACAAAATAAACAAGTTTTTCTATGATCTAGAAATAACAAGGTCATGTCCTAACTGGGATTATAGTTTAAAATTAGAACGTCGATTGAAATCCTTTTTTATTTCTGTTGATGAAGGGAGGATTTTCGAAGTATTTTAGTTGGTGACATAGTACGCGTGTAACGGGAAGGGTGACGCCGTGTGGCTTCTATCGAAAAGTCCAAAGGTTTCCAGCCTTCCACGAACTTATCACGCTGATGACTTCAGAGCTCCGACCGGCCTTGCTTAAAATCGAGGTATATTTCTTCCTCGATAATCGATATCGGCCGGTCAAACTGCTGCTCAGTTTACTCGTTACGATGTCCATTGGACAACTTGTTGCAAAAGAGGTCACCTCATCGGATGCAGACGCCACCTCGTTCTCGTTTTTCAGTTGTGATCCAGTTGTTGAAGGTGCCCGCCCATCATGCTCGAGCCGAGTGCAGCAGTGCTGTGTCCCTGCAACTGCAAGCCCTGTAGCAACAGGCGGGTGTTGAGCACGCGTCTTCCACGGCACGGCTTGAATGCTTGATCCGTTTACTGAGAAGTGCTGTTGTTCGTTGGGTACCCATGGACGCATGTGCTTCAGACGTGCATCTTCACAAACAGCGTTTATGCATTAACCGTATGGCGAACGCACGGGTCCAAAACTCCAAATTTGCTGATGCTTGCGTCATACTTCCTCCATCCACAAAAAATCATTATTTTAATTCATTTTTATATTAAAAAGGTGATAAACTTTCGGAAAAGGAGGAAATATTAACATTCGAGAAGAATCTACGCGAAACAACTGCAAAGTTATCTCACTCCAATTAACCTCTGATAACGCATGCAACCTGTACTCACGGGGCTGAGGCGCGGCCAATCGATCGGTAACCGATCGATCAGGCACTCGATTAACGTTCGGTATCCACCAGAAATGTTCGTGCTGTTGTCTACTACTACACCGCTCTACGATCCGTGGGCGAGGAGTGCGAGCGTGCGTACGCTACAGACGTCTCGTTGCCTTGCCTGTATGTATGCTCGTCCCATGCTTAGTCGCCCAAAATCAAAATCTCCAGGCGGACAAGCTTGACGAACCGGTCTCACCGTTACACTCGTCACATGCCCTTTTCGACGTCCTGCTGGTGAAAGGCCTGAGTTGCTCAATTCAAGTTCTTGCCTCAGCTCGTCACCACAGAGCACAGACGCCTTTCGTTCACCAGCCTACTTGTCGTGCGCATGCCCCGGATTTTGAGACGGGGCATCTTGGTTCCTCGAAAGCAAGCAGGGCAGGCGGGGGCGCGCCTGGTGACGGCCGGTTGGGCGAGTGCTAGCTGGAATGGGGGAGCACGCGGCGGGTGGTTATCAGCTCGACGGTGTTAAAGATAACATAGGTTCATTTGTATTTTCTCATTGTATCAGAGTTTTTATGCATATTTGTAATAATCTCCTGTACCTTTACATATTTAAGCCTCCAAGTTTCATAATAATGCAAGCACTATTCATAACATTTATCAGAGTCATGAACTAGAGCTTCTCTACTAACCTAGTCGGCTTCGACATTTTCTTTGCACCTTTACCATCGGTTCGACGCTTCTTTGTGCGTCGCCGGCTCTTCTCCGTTGGTTCGACTTGGCCTCTTCTCCGTTGTTGGCGTCGGCCTCTTCTCCGGCGTCTTCAGCCCTGCCCTGATCCGACGATTAATCAGTCCATCAGTCGATCCGACGCTCGGATATGCCCTCGTCCCCGTGTCGATCGGCGCTCATCGATTTGGATCCTTCACCGCTGCCGCTCGATTGATCCCTGTGTCCACCGCCTTGTCGTGTTGTCATGGTCGACTTCCTCTTTAGAGTCCTCGGGTGCTGCTTCGAGCGCCACCTCGATCGGCATCTGCCACCGCCTCTCCTTTGCCCCAGATCCGCCACCGCCTTGCCGCACAGGCTCGATCTATCCAGCCACTCCAAGTTTTGGTCCCGCCGCCAACTGCTCTGAGTCACGAGCTGAGTAGGGTTCAACTCCAAAAAAATTTACAACTTGCACTGCTTTTTCTTGCGCTCTCGTTGTCGCTCGCCGCTTATTTTATGCTCTAGCCATCACTTGCTGTCTTGTCAGGATGACTTTTTCGTCTGGCGGTGTTCCAGTCCTGCGGTGTCTGGTGCTTTTCGATAGCATCAACTATCGTGACTCGATTCCCCGCATGCGCCTATATATGTGTGGTCTGCATCACTGAGAGTTTTTCAAGGGTGATCTCAAATGCCCCGTCCTATCCTGCTGCTCCTACACAACTTAACATTCGAGAGAAGACTACTGATGATGAGAAGCAGAAGTTCTTTGCAGATTATGAGACTTGTATGTCTTTCTACGAGTCCGAGTTCAGTGCGTACAAGACATGGTTGGATGAGGATGGTTGGGTAGATGCTATTCGTGCTGCTAATATGGAGGATCCTCTGACTGCTGATATTGTTGAGTTTGAATATGCTCATTAGATATTGGTTTTTCTGTGTCATCGATATGAGCCTATCGGTCAATCTACCTATCTTGTTGTTATTCATCAACAATAGCTCTTGCAACAGAAAGATGCTACAGTTGATGAGTTCTTTGCTCAGATGTCTGCCATTTGGCGTTAGCTCGACACTTTTGGTCCTCACTTGTTATCAAACACTTGTTAGTCTTGTTAGAGTCAGAAGGATGCACTTGAGCTTTTACGCACATATGACTTCTTGACCCGTCTTCGTGATGAGTTTGAGTCTCTTCATGCTCGACTGCTTGCTTGTCACCCTTGTGTCTCTCTTGTGGATGCTCTGGCTAGTGTTTGTAATTTGGAGACTCGTCTTCGTGCTGCTGGATTATTGCATTCCTCTTCTGTTTTGGATGCTCGTTCATTGACACTAAAAGTGCATCTAGGCTGATCCCCGTGGGTTTTGATGATTAATGATAACACTTAAGGGACTGTCGATACCCTGCATACCATGTATCTCTTCGTACCAGAAGAAGACGTGTCGAGTTCCACCTTCCAGTATCATAGACTTCCGGAGGCAACATGTGTCCCGCAGTGCCGGACCTGCCTCTCTCTTTAGGGTGGCTCCGGTGCTACCATGTGTCTAGTAGCTCCGGACCTGCCACCCTGCAGAGGGAAGCTCCAGTGCTGCCACGTGTCCAGTAGCTCCAGACCTGCCTCCCCGCAGAGGGAAGCTCCGGTGCTGCCACGTGTTACACACCCAGACCTAAGTCTGCAATGGGAAGACATCAGGATCTCCAACGGCACGGACATTCAAGGGTTATCAATTGACCATTACAAGAACTTGTTAGCGTGTCATTAATGCTATATTAATGATGCATGATTAGAGGACTATCAAGACTGGTAACGCTACTGTTAAGACACATTATCACGCTATTAACCATCCTTAACACCATAGATCATGTATAGGGCAGTTTATTACAGCCATGGCCACATGTCGGGCCAAAGCACACTGTAACAACTAGTTCTTGACATATAAAAGGGCAGCACTACACGGTAGAAGGGGAGGCCAATCCCAGCTAAGCTCATACACACTCAAGCTAAATTCATACAATCAACACACACCCCGTGGAGTAGGGTATTACGCTCAGACGTCCCGAACCATGTAAAACTCTCAGTGTTCACCCTTGTTCTTGATCTTGATTAGCGCCCCATCTGAATACGAACCTTCGCGGACTACTTCTTTGTAGTACTGGGGGAAGTGTCTTAGTCCACACTTTGAAATTTGCCGTGCCAGGAAGGGGGGCACTCAATTTCAAGATCTCCAAGATGGTGAATTCTGCTGCTGTTTCATCCAATGGACCGGTTGTGCAACCCGTTGGGGGAAATCCCTTCAATGTGCAGCAATTGGCCAACATTGTTGTTCCGGCGGGTGTCGCACCAACACCACCACCTGCTCCAGCAGCCAACGCTGGACAACAAGATGGTGAATTTGCGACGGTTACGGAATCGACGAACAACCTAGAGAACACGCCGATCGCAACACATACTCTACTTTAGTGTCCTCCAACATCGGTAGCTCCTCCGGCCGTGCTGGAGCAATGTCGTGCTGACGTTGAGGATTTGGTTGTAGCCGCAGTCAATGCGATCAACAACCAAGTTATGCCCCATGCAGGGCAGTCACCTTCTCGAAATAGGACCTTGTCTAGTAGACTTGGTCCTCCAACATCGCAGCTCAGGAGATGTGCGCCCTCTCAGCAAGTGACATTACTTCCCTCTTGGGCTCATCGTACTTACACGGTGATGAGGCTCCCGACTAAGGACCTCAAGTCGGAGCTCGATCATCGCTACATGAGGCAGGACGACCATGTCAACATCGAGCGAGCTCGCGAGAGGCGAATTACTCGGGAAAACCCTTCCACTCTGGGAGTTGGGGGTGACTGTTCGGCTCTTGCCATGCATCTTCACATGGTCGGGTGGCCACCCAAGTTCTGATCTCATCTGCCGGAGAAATACGATGGGACAGTCAACCCTGTCGAGTTTTTTCAAATATACTCCACCGCTATCCTTGCGGCTGGAGGTAATGAGACCGTGATGGCCAACTACTTCCCTGTGGCTCTGAATGGGACTGCAAGGTCCTGGTTTCTGAGCTTACCTCCCAACTCCATCTATAGTTGGGGGAACTCTGTCGTCAGTTCACCGCCAATTTTGGGAGCTCCTACACCTCGACTGGCACTGAGCTGGACCTGTTCACCGTACAACAAAAGTCAGGATAGTCGCTGCGATAGTTCATCCAACGATTCTCTCAGGTATGAAACACCATCCCTTCTATCTCCAATGCATATGTCGTCATTGCATTCTGACATGAAGTTAGATATAAGAAGATGCTTGAGAAGCTGGCAACCAAGAATGTCAGCAGCGTCACAGAACTCTTCAGCTTGGCTAACAAATGCGCCAGAGCTGCAGAGGGCGTGAGATGCACTCCAAAATAGTTGTAGAAGCCAAGCAATCTACCTCCAAAGCTGAAGCTACTGCCTCTAGCAGTAATAAAAAGAAGAAAAAGCCAAGTGGCAAGAAGAAATCACTTGCCGACACACCTACTGCTGCCGCTGCCGCAGCTCCTGGTGGCCAGGGGCCACGCCCCGACAAGCGACCTCGACCATCGTGTGAAGATAGCGACGGTGAAAAGATGCGGTGTTCGATTCACAAATCTACAAGCCACAATCTTGAAGACTGTCGTGAGGTCAAGAGGCTTGCTGAACGCAACAACAAGCATCAAGATGAGACCCCTTTCCGCCAGCGGGAAGGGAAGCAAAAAGTTGACGAAGCTCCGTCCGATCAGGAGCTAGGCTTCCAAGACGCCAAGAAGGTGTTAAAGGCGGTCTACAACACCGTCAATGATGACTCCGATATCTCTGACAACGAGCGTCGAAAGACTCTCCATATGATGTATGGAGGGTCTTGGGACATCACCACTCGGCGCATTTTGAAGACTATGCGTCGAGAGATGGCTGAGGCTGCTCCTACTACCAAGGTGGAGCCTCATCGGAAGTGGATGAATACTTCCATTACATTCGATGCTTCGGACTGTCCGAAGAACATGGCCGGAGCTGGACAATTGCCCTTGATGGTCTCTTCAACTATCAACAATATCCAGCTCTTCCATGTTCTGGTGGATGGAGGTGCGGCGCTCAACCTCCTTAGCTTCGCAACTTTTGTGAAGCTCCAACTCAACCTCTCGGACCTCAAGCCCTCACACACATTCCTTGGAGTAGGTCCGGGAGCCAACACACTTCTCGGGTCGGTTACTCTACCAGTGACTTTTGGGACACGAGACAAATATATGTCCGATAAGCTGGTGTTTGATGTGGCACACATCAATCTCCCCCTTCAACACGATCATAGGTAGGCCAACCCTGTATAGGTTTATGGCCGTGGTCCAATACGACTACCTCATGTTGAAGATGCCAACTCCGTCAGGTGTCTTCTGGATTCGAGGGGACAACACTGCTGGGGTTACTGCACTAGAAGAACTTCATGTGCCTGCAACAACGCAAGAAGAGGAACCTGACAAGGAGCAAGCTGCTCAACAACCACCGAGCTCGCACGAGCATGACTCATCCTCTGCACCTCGTGTGCAACCAAGCGGTGACACCGACATTTCTGTCAAAGTTGTCCAAATAGGTTCTGATGTTACTCAGACCACCCATATATCGGGAGGTCTGACTCACAAATAGGAACTTGCACTCGTCACTTTCCTCCAGGCAAATGTTGATGTGTTTGCATGGAAACCGTCACAAATGCTCAGGATCCCCATGGAGGTGATCGAGCACCTTCTGAAGATATACCCCGACACACGACCTATACAACAAAAGCCCCTGAAGCAATCTGTTGAGCGGCAGAACTTCGTTACAGAAGAAGTCAAAAAGCTGCTTGACGCTTGACTCATCCGGGAGGTTCATCATCCATGGTGGATGTGAAAGTGCATCTAGGAATCCCTTGTGGGTTTTGGATGATTTATGACAAGCAAATGAGATCCTAACAACTTTGTTGGATGAGCACAGATTTTAATGTGAAAATAAGCAAAGTGCCAAAAAGAAGGGAGAATGAGGAGCAATGTGGAGAAGAGCTCAAGGAACAAGTGTAGTAGATCATTGTGTGTGGAGTGTGTTAAGGAAACACACCCCAAGAGCTCAAACACAAGTAAACACACACATTGCACAAATTTATACAGGACTGGACTAGTCCGACTGTCACCGGACTAGTCTGATATCTCTCTGCACAAGATCGGACAAGTCCGATATCACCACGGACTAGTCCGATATCTCTCTGACTAGAATTGGAATAGTCCTCCCCATTGTGGACTAGTACTGAAAACACTTCACAGCTGCACAAAATCGGACAAGTCTGATCATGCAACGGACTAGTCCGATATCGTTCTGATGTAAATCGGACAAGTCCGATATTGGCACTTTCGGTGGTTTTGATCCGGCAGATCTCCCAACACTACTAAAGTGTTAGAGGAGTTTGAGGTTCGGTGTGGGCGCGCGGAGATTCAAGAATGTGAAGTGTAAATGACACAGTAGACACGAAGATTTACGTGGTTCGGGCCGCCTGAGCGTAATACCCTACTCCACGGGATGTGTTGGTGTTGTATTGGATGTATCAGCTCAACGTCAGTTGAGTGTGTAAAGTCAGCGTGTCTCCGGAGAGTGTGTCGTCGGCATGTCCTTTTATAGTACAAGGGAAGACCGTTACAAGTTAGCCTTGCCCGACATTGGCCCTGGCGGTTACTGATATTGATACACATTCAACACGTTTAATTGCCCTTAATGACCGAGTTATGGGCTTTGACAGCACCATTATTGGTAATTAAGGTCGTCCGATCGTGTGTCATTAATATGGTATTAATGACACTTAATCGGGTCTTGAAGTCCTTGATTCCCCTTTGAAGATCCGGACTGTTGTGGAGTCTTCCGGAGGTTGGAGGCTGAAGATCTGATGGTTGGACACGTGGCAACTCTGGAGCATACTGTGGGAAACAGATAGGTCCGGAGCTACCCGACACGTGTCAGTTCCGGAGCTTCCCTCGGTCTGGGGCTAGGTCCGGGGGTGCTTTTTCGGTACATAGCCCGGAGCTTCCCCCTTGTGGGCGGTTGCTTCAGTTTGATAGTACACGTGGCGACCCTGGGACTAACCATGTTGAAGAAGCGGGTCCGGTTATGTCTGACATGTGGGCCTCCAAAGGTCTTCAAATCAAGTAGATGACTTTCCCTTGAGATATTTGCAATCCCAAGGAGTATATGGTGCCCAGGGTACCGACAGTGGCCCCCTGGGCCCACCTCTGGAGAAGATCCCTTGGGTGAAGTCATTCCGCCGGAGGTGGGTCCATCCTTCGACTTTTGAACTGAGTCTTCAAAGGTCTTCGGATGTGCTGTTGGCGATAGTTTGGAGTTAAATCCTCGCCGCGTGGCGTATCCCGTATGCGGCAAATGAGATCTTTGGCGTGCGGATCTCACGCAATTGAAGGTCGCCGGTTCCCGATACGAAAATCGTATCGGTTCCGCGCGCCTTGTCAGGCCGCCGCCTTCGGGCTTCCTGCCTCATGATGACAACCATTCGCCTGGGTAAGAACCTCGACTTGATCGTCCGAGTGGTCCCGGGCCCTCTTGTCATCGACAGGGTAGGATTTTTGAGTAGTATCTTCGACTTCCTTGCGGTTTCCATCCAAGCGTTGCGAGGGCTTACTTAAGAATTAAGGCGCGCACCGTCTGGGGTTATTTACACCTCTCATCTGCTCTTGCGCTCAAACTCCCAACTTGTGCTTGCTCTTCCTCTCCTGCCTTGCTGTGCTGCGATGGAGTTGGGTCTCCGCGAGAGCCGTTTGAAGACCGACGGTGACCTGAAGAAGGTCCGGGCCCTCATGGGATGGTCCTCAGACTTCTTCAACCACCTGGTCCGTGCCGGGGGAAAGATCCCGTTTGAGAAGGAGCACGCCGGTGAAATGGTGTACTTCTCTTCGTACGCCATGGTGGGGTTGATCCCACCTTTTTCCTCCTTTTTCTTGATGCTGCTAGACTTTTATGGTCTGTAGCTGTACCACCTTGGCCCCCACTCTATTCTTCTTGTGTCCGTCTTAGTCCACTTCTATGAGATGTGGGTGGGCATCCCCCCTGCATTGAACTCTTCAGGACCTTCTTCACCGTCCATACCACCGGTAGGAGCAATGAGTACCTTGGCTTCTACTATTTCTTGAAGCGCAAGAAGTGCCCATTCAAGTACCTCCGGTCGTTTCCCTCTGGGAAGTGGGATGATTGGAAGAAGGACTGGATAGTCATCTGGGTGGAGGAGCACGAGAAGCTGGAGCTGCCCGAAGGCCTCCCCAACATTGACACTACAGTCTGGAGTGAAGCTCCGGTGCTGGCGGACGCCTTCAACCCTGCTCTGACCAGGATCCGCCAATGCGTGGAGGGAGGATTAACCCCTCAGGCGGCATTTTGCAACTTCCTGGTCAACAGGTGGGCACCGCTGAAGAGGAGAGAAAAACTGGCTTGGGCCCTCAACAGTGTGATGGACGATGACCGGGTCGAGACCGGGCTGAAGTTCCAGCACGGCATCGACGTCGCGGGTGACGACTTGACTCCGCCATCAGCTTTTCTCCCTCTGAACGTGGAAGTAGACTTCAGCAGGGAGCTTCGGCGGAAGATGCCTGTGCTTGACGACCTTGGTGTCGTCGAGAGAAGATCGACCTCCAGGGTGGTGATCCCTGGGGCTTCCGAAGGTGGCTCCGACCCTGCCCCGAAGCCAAGGATCGAAATCGTCGGCAAGGGCAAGGAGCCTGTAACACCCTCAATTTTCTCATCATGCATTGCATACATGATCATACATTAAACATTAGTAGGATAAAAGGAAAATAATTATAGCCTAAAACTTGTAATAGGGAATAAGTATAAAAAATTATAATAATAAAAAATATATAAAATATATATATAATAATAAAAAATAATAATAAAATAAAATAAAATATAAAAAATATAGTAATATATTTTTAAAAAAATATTAAAAAAAGAAGAAATCACCGCTGCTGGCCAGGCCGAACCGGCCCAGCCAGCGGGCACCTCCCGCGCGAACCCCGCGACGCACCGCGCACCGCTCCCACCGCGTGCCTGCCCGATCCGCACGCCGCCCGAGCGCCCGACCGGCCTGCCGCGCGCCTGCACCCGATTGGGCCCGCCTGTCCCGTCACCCACGCGCCCCGTCGCGCGCCTCCCGCTGGGCCCCGCCCGCGCCTGGGCCCCACAACGCGCACCGCATGCCTGGCCGGCCTCGCACCCCGCGCTCCCACGCGAGCCCCGAGCCCCGCTCGCCCACGTGACGCAGCGCGCACTCCCGCGCCGACCCTAGCGGCCCTAGCCGCTGGCTATAAAAGCCAGGGCTCCGTAAATCCCCGATCCCAGGAACCCTAGCCGCCAGAAAACGCCACCGCCATCCCAGAAAGCAGCGCCGCCGGTACAGAAAAGAAAAGAAGCACCAGGAGGCTGCGCCCAGGGAAAAAGGGAAGAAAAAAAGAGGGGAAGGAGAGGAAGAAAAAGAAGAGGGCCCCACCGTTCGCCGGATATCGTCGTCGCCATGGCGTCGCCGTCGTCGTGCCGCCGGAGGACCTTGCGCCATCTACTTCGTCTACGCGTTGCATCGTTCCGCGATCGTCAAGCCGTCACGTCTACGGTAGGATTTGTTCCCGATGCGAATTTTAGCGACGTATTAGATCTAAACGCCGTAAATTGATTTTAGTTGCACCATGAATTTAATTTCAGCAGTATTAATTCTCGCTAAGACCCCATAAACTTGTATGAACACGTATGAACTAGTTGCATCTAATTAATAAACAACTATAGTTAATTAATAATTGATCTTTGCATGCATGCATATCATCACATGTTGATTAATGTGTGTGCATCATGTTGATTTATATGTATATTCTTGTATGTGTGATCGCAAGTAGAGGGAAGTGCTCAAGAAGTCGTGTACGAGGATCTCGAGAACCAAGACTACGAAGCGCTTGAGCAACCCGATCCGTCGGAACAAGGCAAGTGTCCTTGAAGCATATTGATCCTGTTTTCAAAATAAATGTTTTGTTTGCAAACTGCATGCTTGTGTCAAATTGATGGGAATCCTATGGTAGGAAGTTTACTAGTTTTGTTTGACCACCCTTGTCACCTGGAATTTATGGTAGAGAGTCGGGAAGGGTTTTTACCTTTTTGCTTCGCTTAATTAACTGGGATGGCAAAGAATACTACACATTTAATTATGCATCAATGACATTCTGGTTAATGTGAACTGGTCAATACGATGGGTGATCTAAGCAAGCCTGGTATGTGGATGGGTTGGATGTTATGGTGGTTTGCTTGCTTTAGATCTAAGGACCGGTTCATGCGAGAATAAGCCAGGACTACAGTGCCACCACGAGGCCAAGTATGGGTGCGGCGTAGCTGATTAATTAGGGCTTTGCTAGTGCTGTTTGGACCATTGTGGATGCTCGGGGAAGGGGTAGTCGGATTGGGTTTGTTGATGATTGGTGGGACTACCCTGGGATCCGAATGGCTCAAGAGGGGGCCCTTGGTTGAAGATGTGCTCAGTTGGAGGCATCGCCACCGGTGAAACCTCAGTGGGGTGTGAATAGACTAGTAATCCCTTTGTAAAGGCTATTTTGTGATCTCTTGGCCATACACCAAAGGAAGTGTAATTGGCATAAGGGAGGTTCTTTAGTCGCTGATGGGTGATGAAATCACAAACACATGGGTAAAGAGGTACAAACTCTGCAGAGTTAATTAAAACTATCATGATAGCCGTGCTCCCGGTTATGAGCGCCTGGATGACCTACATGATTAGAGGGAAATTGGGATTTGGGATGGTTATGGTTTGGTAATGGTTATGGATGGTTTATGGATTTTGGTCATGGATATGAATTTGAGTTTTGGAAACTGGACATGGATAATGATGATGTTGGCAATAATTGGATATGGTTTATATTTTGTTAATATGATGGTTATGACGGGATTGTTTCACATAGACATAGTATAATGCTTTTCAAATGTTTCACTGTACTTTTCAGCACTTAGCCATTATTACATTCGTCATTTGAATCAGCCACATGTCATACTTTCCACACTTGCTGAATCAGCCACATGTCATAGGCCCCATGAGGTACGGTTTCGGTGATTAATGACAACCATTCGATATTACTAATGAATTTGTGAATGCAAGGTCCCAATAATCACTCAATCAAATGAAATCAAAATTACATTGGAGACCCATATAAAATCAACCAATGAGATCAAATCGAATCATATGAAGACAAGAAGTGAAAGCTCTAACTTGACATCACTCAATGCTTGAAGACTATCAGAACAACACTTCAAACAAGTATCAAAGAGGTCACAAGTTCAAATTCCAAAAGAACAACTCAAAACAACTCGAAGTCAACAAATTGAACACACCGGATCATCCGATGTTTTCTAAGTTGACTGCATCGGTCGAGTTGTGTCAACAGAAGAAGAAGACCTCAGAGCAAAGATCTCACCGGATCATCGGATGTGAGTGGCTCAGTGACATCGGTCCATGAGCACAGTTTGCAATACCATTGTACCAAGTGAAGCACCAGATCATCCGATGTGCAGAATTACACACATCGGTCGATCACTCCAGTAAGCATCAAGATCAAGCAAATTCTGGAGGAAGAGCCACTGGATCATCCGATGAGAAGACAGGTCAACATCGGTCTAACAACGGTCATATCTGACATAGTGACATCAGCTAATTTTTCTTTGACCGATGATAACTGAAGGGGAGACATCGGATCATCCGGTGTTCGCAGAGAAGTGATGTCAGCCTACTTTTCCAACGGCTATTTCGTGGAGGCTGGCTATTTATACCCCTTCAACCTGTCAAATCGATGAGACTTGAAGCCCAGACATACTCTACACATCCTAGAGCATTCAAGACATAGAGCTACCACTTTCACATCATTGTTCATCATTTGTACACCAAGAGATAGGCTAGAACTAGCTAGAGATAGTGCTTGTGTGCCTCCATTCTAGGTGATTGGAGTCTCTAGTGTAGTGAGAGCCATAAGGGAGTGTCCCTTGGTGTGTGTGAGACTTCTGGAGCTTGCCAAGAAGATTGTGGAAGCCCGGAGGATTCAAAGTGTACAAGGCTTGAGCTCCACCTTGCCAAGGTTGGCAAACGGAGAAGAATAGTGAAGACCCCCTCGTCTCGGTGACTTGGGAGTGGCAAAACCCTTCGGTGGGTGCCACAACGTGGATGTAGGAAGATCCTTGTGATCTTGCCGAACCACGGGATAAACTCCGTGTCCCTTGAGCGTTTGCATCCCTCTCCCTTTTACATTTATGAAATCTTCATTCCGTAACCTTAATTTATATTGATTGCATAGATTAATCGCATAGGGAATTGGGCTTTAAGTTGTTAGCTTTTAATTACCTTAAAATTTGAAAGAAAGCCCAATTCACCCCCCCTCTTGGGCGTTTCAATCCTTACAATTGGTATCAGAGCCTTGTTGCTCATTGGATCATTCTAGCCTCACTGCTAGAGAGCTAAAATGGCCAAGAATGGGGGTTCGGTTCCTACCTTCGAGGGCAAGAATTTTGCCTATTGGAAAGCACGCATGCGTGCCTACCTAGAGGCTATTGCTCCCGAAGTTTGGGAAGCGACCCATGCGGGGTTTGGAGATCTTAATTATGTTGGTGACCAACTAAAATGGGATACTAAAGCTAGAAATGCTATCTATGAATGCATAAGTCAAGACGTATTTGCTAGAATTGCTAGTAAAGAGAAAGCTTGTGAAATTTGGGCATGTTTAATTGAAATACATGAGGGCTCATCTCGTGTTAAAGAACTCAAATATCACTTGCTTAAATCCAAGTATGATGAATTCAAAATGCTTCCTCATGAGAATGTTAACCAAATGTTTTCTCATTTAAATGTGCTCATTGAGGAGATTAACACACTTGACATTGCTTCTCTTGGTAAGGGACTTATCAACCGCAAGATCCTCATGCTTCTACCCAAGCCCAAGTACAACATTATCAATTCAATGCTCCAAAAAGAATCACTTGACAACATTGAAGTTTCGGAGCTCATTGGAGAAATTCATGCTCATGAGATGAGCGTACTTGGAATGATGGAGGAGTCATCGTCAAAGACCATTGCTCTCAAGGCTTCAACCAAGAAGACAACTCCCAAGAAGAAGAAAGTGGTTGAGCCTAGCTCAAGTGAAGAAGAGCAAGCAACAAGCGAAGAAGACGATGATGAGCTTGCGTTGATGATGAGAAAATTCTCACGTCTAAACTCCAAGATCGCAAAGAAGGGATACTCATTTGATCCCAAGAAGAAAGCCTTCCTCCCAAGAAAATATGAAAACAAGACATGCTATAATTGTGGTGATCAAGGCCACATATCATATGATTGTCCAAGACCGGACAAGAGGAAGGACAACCACAAGGGAAAGCATCGAAAGCTAGAAGAAAGTGATGAAGATGAAGAAGAGGTCAAGCCCAAACCCTCCTTTGGAAAGAAGAAATTTGACAAAGGCAAGAAGACCAAGCTCTTTCCAAAGAAGAGAAGAGGGCCTCAAAAAGTCTTCATGTGCGAGGCCAATGAGTGGATCACGGATGAAGGGTCAAGCGACGAAGAGAGTGAAGATGAAGAAAACTTGGCGGGCCTTGCCATCGTCAACAAGGATAACTCACCTCTTCGTCCACCTCCTATGTGCCTCATGGCGAAAGGTAACACTAAGGTATGTGACGATTCTAGCGATGATGATGATGAGCTCTCCCCCGATGAATTAGCATCTATGATTAATGAATACCATGTCATCATAAAAAGGGAGAAGAGCAAGGTTAAGGCACTTGAACAAGCTTGTGCTAAGCTTGAGAGTGCGAAGCTCGATTTGCATGACAAGTATGTAACCATACTTAAAGAGCATGACACGCTCAAAACACATGTCAAGCAAATCGAGGAGGAAAATGCTCAAATCAAGCTTGATCATCATGAGCTTGACTTAGCAAACCAAGCACTCTTGGGAAAGCACAATGATTTGGTTCAAGGACATGAAGTGCTTAACCGTGCTTATGAAGCAATTGAACTAAAAATGAAAAACATGAAAAAGGAAACCCTTGATGGCAAAGTATCAACTATTTCACATGACACTAATATTTTGGATAAGTCTTTGCCTTTGAAAGCAAGTCTTAGGGAGAAGGAGTTGATGGACGAGATTGAAAGTCTCCGCACTAGTGTGGCAAGACTCTCTAAGGGGGAGGACAAGCACAAGGAAATCCTATACCAACAAGCTAAAGGCTTCAACAAAAGAGGACTTGGATCCTTTCCCGTGCTCAACAAAGGGAAGGTGCCATCACCAGAACTTAGGACAAGCTTCATCAAAGAAGTTGGTTCCTATTGCCAACATTGTGAGGTCACCGGACATCACACGAGGGAGTGCACTCTTCCCGACCGTCCTTCTCCCAAATTGCCTCCTAACTACAAATCTACTTTCAATGATTACCACTATCTCTTGAGCAAAGTAGGTGGCAAGGTGAAGGCAAGGTTCATTGGCAAAGACATTAAGGGCATGAAGGGGAAGCTCCCCAAGCAACTTTGGGTCCCAAAATCACTTGTATCACACATACAAGGACCTAAGTTGGCTTGGGTGCCTAAACTCAAAAACTAACTTCATGTGTGTAGGTGAACTACAAAGCCGGAGGAAAGCATTGGGTACTCGATAGCGGGTGCACTCAACATATGACCGGCAATGATGGTATGTTCACCTCCATAGAGAACCCCGACAATCATGAACAAGTCACCCTTGGTGACAACTCAAAGGGGAAGGTAATTGGTTTAGGTAAAATTGCTATTTCGCATGATTTGTCCATTTCTAATGTGCTATATGTTAAGTCTCTTAGTTTCAATTTACTTTCCATTGCACAATTATGTGATCTTGGACTAACGTGCACCTTTGACAAGAATGGAGTTGTAGTGACTAGTGAATCAAGCAAAGAACTAATCTTCAAAGGTTTTCGGCATGGACATCTTTACTTGGTGGACTTCTCCAACAACGATGCTAGCTTGACCACTTGTCTTTTCACCAAGACAAGTTTGGGTTGGCTATGGCATCGACGCATTGCTCACATTGGGATGAGCAAGCTCAAGTAGTCGTTCAAGCTTGGGATGGTGACCGGCGTGAAGGATGTCACATTTGGAAAGAACAAGCTTTGTAGCGCTTGTCAAGCCGGGAAGCAAGTTGCTTCACACCACCCAATGAAGACAATGGAGTCAACCTCCAAGCCGCTTGAACTATTCCACATGGACCTCTTCGGACCATCCACATATCAAAGTCTTGGTGGTAATTTCTATTGTCTTGTTATCGTTGATGACTATTCTAGATATGCTTGGACGTTGTTTCTAGGTGACAAGGGTGAAACTCCGGAAGTCTTCAAGACCTTTGCTAAACGTGCTCAAAGGGAATTTCAACTTCCCATCATCAAGGTCCGGAGTGACAATGGCACCGAGTTCAAGAACTACAACATTGGGGAGTGGTGTGACCGTGAAGGCGTGAAGCATGAGTTTTCGGCCACATACACCCCTCAACAAAATGGTGTCGTTGAAAGGAAGAACAAGACTCTCATCACCCTTGCTAGAGCAATGCTTGATGACTATGGCACGTCGGAGAAATTTTGGGCCGAAGCAATCAACACGGCATGCCATGCCGCTAATAGGGTCTATCTTCATCGACTACTCCAAAAGACCCCATATGAGCTCCTCATTGGGAGAAAGCCCAACATCTCCTACTTCCGAGTCTTCGGGTGCAAGTGCTACATCTACCGCAAGAAAAGGCTCGGTAAGTTTGAAAGAAGGTGTGATGTTGGTATCTTTCTTGGTTATGCGTCAAACTCAAAAGCATATCGAGTATTCAACCAAACCTCCGGGTTAGTTGAAGAAAGTTGTGATGTTGAGTTTGATGAGACTAATGGCTCCCAAGAGGAGAGTTTTGGTCATGATGATATAGATGATGAGCTTCTACGAGAAGCCATGAAAAACATGACCATTGGAGACATCAAGCCCGAAGTTGAGGAGAGCCATGATCAAGGGGGAGCATCAAGTTCCAACATCAACACCTCCATGGCGCCTCAAGTTGATGAAGAATAAGAAAAAGATGATGATCCATTGCCAATGCAAGATTCACAAGACACACAACATCAACAAGAAGAAGAAGAAGTCCAAGATCAAGTCCAACCACAAGACGAGCAAGATGCTACACCACCGCCAAGTGCTTCACAATCACTTATGAGGCATGGACGCATCTCCAAGGCGCATCCGATTGATCAAATCATCGGAAGTCCGTCACGGGGAGCAAGTACTCGTTCTCGCCATGTCGCTTCGTTTTGTGAGCACTACTCTTTTGTTTCGTGTGTAGAACCCACTCATATAGAGGAAGCACTCCAAGATCCAAATTGGGTGATGGCTATGCAAGAAGAACTCAACAACTTCACTCGCAATGAAGTGTGGGTATTGGAGGAGCGACCCAAGGACAAGAACGTCATTGGAACGAAGTGGGTATACCGCAACAAGCAATACGAGAATGGCGTTGTGGTCCGCAATAAAGCAAGACTTGTGGCCAAGGGTTTTTCACAAGTTGAAGGACTAGACTTTGGAGAAACATTCGCTCCGGTCGCTCGGTTAGAAGCTATTCGTATACTCCTTGCTTTTGCTTCGCATCACAATATAATGCTTTATCAAATGGATGTTAAAAGTGCCTTTCTTAATGGTTATATTAACGAGCTTGTTTATGTTGAGCATGCTCCCGGGTTTGAAGATCCGAGGAATCCTAATCATGTGTATAAGTTACACAAGGCGCTCTACGGGCTCAAACAAGCACCTAGAGCGTGGTATGAACGTCTAAGGGATTTCTTGGTCATGCAAGGATTCAAGATCGGGAGGGTGGACACTACACTCTTCACCAAGGACATCGACGGGGATTTATTTATTTGTCAAATTTATGTCGATGATATTATTTTTGGCTCAGCTAACAAATCTCTTAGCCATGAGTTTGGCACCATGATGTCTAGGGAATTTGAGATGTCAATAATTGGAGAGCTCAACTTCTTCCTTGGATTTCAAATCAAGCAACTTCAAGAGGGGACCTTCATCTACCAAGATAAGTACACCAAGGACCTCTTGAAGAAATTTGAGATGGGAGATTGTAGCTCAAGAAGTACTCCAATGGCGACAAATTGTCATCTCGACGCGGACTTGGACGGTAAACCTATTTATCAATCTCTCTACCGTTCCATGATTGGTTCATTGTTATATCTTACCGCATCTAGGCCCGATATCATGTTTAGTGTGTGCTTGTGTGCTCGCTTTCAAGCGGCACCTAAAGAATCGCATAAGAAGGCGGTCTTTAGGATACTTCGATATCTTAAGCATACCCCAAGTGTAGGTTTGTGGTACCCCAAGAACGCTAGTTTCCATCTCTTGGGTTACTCGGATTTGGACTTTGCCGGATGTCGTGTGGATCGCAAGAGTACCTCCGGTGGGTGCCACCTACTTGGGCGTTCCCTAGTATCTTGGTCAAGCAAAAAGCAAAATTCCATGGCTTTGTCCACCGCGGAGGCGGAGTATATAGCGGCCGGTGCATGTTGCGCCCAAATTCTATATATGAAGCAAACCCTTTTGGATTTTGGAATTAAATTTGGTTGTGTGCCTCTCCTTTGTGACAATGAAAGTGCGGTTAAGATAGCTAGAAACCCCGTTGAACACTCCCGCACTAAATACATTGATATTCGCCATCACTTCTTGCGGGATCATGAGGCTAAAGGAGACATCTCTTTGCAAGGTGTTAGATCCGAAGAACAATTGGCAGATATCTTCACTAAACCACTTGATGAGAAAACCTTTTCTAGACTTAGAAGTGAATTAAATGTGCTAGATGTATCTAACGTCATGTAAGTTGCCATGTTCATGTAAGGTTGCATATCATATAGGTCTTGTCTAACTCCCAAAGGATAGGGGTGAGCTAGAAATAGTTTTCCCTGAGGAAGCCTTTGGAAGGTGTAAACTTGGCAAGATAGATTTATTTTATGCCTTGCATGATCCCTGCCATATAGACTTGCACTCATTTTAATTTCTTGCACTATAATTTGTTTGACATTGCATACGGTAAATTGTCACAAAGGGGAACCCACCTCATGAGAAGGAGAGTTGTTTGAAATACAATATCTCAACTCATATAAGGTGGAAAGAACAAAATGTTAGGTACGTTAATGCCTAGAGGAACATGCTTCAAAGAGATAGAAGTCTTCATACTCTACCTCACAAAGCATGGGCCTTACATTTTATTTGGATATTTTCCTCCATTTTTCTCGGTGTTCCATTAGCATTAAGGCCTAGCCAAGCTATTGGCATATTAGCTTTTTGAGGGGTAAGGGGTTGCCCAAAAAGTCCTAAGACATGTGTTTCTCTTTGATTGTTTGTTTGGTCAAAGGACATATATGGGATGTTTTTGTTCTGTTGTCATCGGATTATCCGATGCCTAAGCCAATCTCTCATCGGACCAATAGGTGTTCAATCTCCAAGAGCCAGTTCAGTCAAAATCTCAAATGATCCGACGCGTTCATTCCAAAAAACATCGGTCCATCCGATGTTCACTCTTTTGGAGCTTTGGTCAATTCAACCGATGTTTACTTCCTCCAACGTCGGACCATCCGGTGTCAACATCACTCTTTTGAACACCCTTACTGTTCCATTCGACCGATGACCCAAACCCTAAACGTCGGTCCATCTGATGTCAACAACAATTTTTGAATATCCTTACTGTTGCATTCGACCGATGTTCATATTATCTAGCATCGGTCCATCCGGTGTTAAATTGACGGCTAGGGTTTGGGGTCCCCTATTTAAACTCGCGCGCCGCCGCCTCTTTCTCTCTCCCCGATGCCTCGCTCTCCCGTGCTCTCGCCGCCGCCGATCACGCCCTAATCGCCGCCGCCGACCACCGTCCACCGCGCCGCCGCCTCTCTCCCGCGCCGTCGCCTCTCCCTCGCGCCGCCGCCGTGCTCCCGCTGGACGCCGCCGCCACACACCCGCGCCGCCTCACCTCCAAGCACCGCACCGCCGTCTCCACACCTCACCACCGCGCCCAAGCGCCGCCGCCGCCTCTCTCCACCGCCACAACCGCCCCACGCAGCAAACTTCCCCTCTCCATCGTCTCCGTGGTGCCTCCCGAGCTCCATCGCCGCTAGGGTTTCGACCGCGACACTTTTGTCGCCTCCCCATGCGCTCGACCCCGTCAAAGCTCAACTCCGTGATTGCAATGGCTCGCGACAAGAAGAACAAGGGCAAGGCCATCGCGGAGCCCGCCGCAAAGAAGCAGAAGCTATCCAAAGAAGAAAAGAAGGCATTGATGGCCGCTCGCGCCGCCGAGGAGCGTGAGCGTGGCCGCGGAGGGTCCCTGAGGATCCGCAAGGCTCGTTCCAGGCAGCCTCCCGTGATCGACGACTCCGAGGCCGAAGAGGAGCCGGTTGAGCCTCTCGTCCACCGGCGCTCAGCCCGGACACGTGGAGGTCACACCGAGGCTGCTCCTCGTCCGAGACCGACGGTTGCCGACCGTCGTGAGGACAGGGAGGCCGAGAGGGCCATCTACGAGATGGACACGGCAGTCCGTGTCGGTGAGGGATTCCGTCTCACGGACTACCGGAAGATGAAGGCCAAGCAACTTCGGAAGCTCAGATGGAGTGTGTTGCTTGAGGAGTGGTACCCGCAGCCCCGGGAAGCTTTGGTGGACTGTCGCTTCTGGACGGTCACACAGGCGTCTCTCTACGAGACCTACAGACGCCGTGGCCACAAGCTGTTCCAACACAACTACATGGATTGGGTTCAGCTTGAAGTAGACGCAGGGACAGAGATCAAGCCATTCTTTGAGAGGTACACGGGCCTGGTACAGTTGCTGTCATATGAGCGGAGTGCTTACGTGGAGGATTGGGTCCGCATGTTCTACGCCACCCTCTATGTCTCTGAGGGCAGACGATCCATTGACTTCATGTTCATGGGTCAGCACTACCACCTATCGAGGCAGACGCTGGGACAGTTGCTTGGAGTAGACTTGCACGACACTTGCATACATGAGAGAGTCTACGGTCAGGCAGACCCGCCGAGGAGGCCGCTCACTGGAGGAGTGGCTCCTGCTTTGGAGGAGATCAGATCACTGTTTGGACCCACTTTCTCTCCAGACCAGCCGAGAGTGCCGGCCTTGTTGACTCCTGCAGCGCGCACGGTGCACCTCACCCTGCGTCGCTCTCTCCTGCCAAGGTCCGGCTATCTTGAGGGTTTCACCAGCCTCCAGCAGACGATCCTGTTCTACATCATGAACGGGATGGACTTTGACATAGTGGATGTCATCATCTGCGAGATGGAAGATGTGATCACATATGGTGTAGGCATGATGAGGCAGCTAGTATATGGGCACTGGATCAGCTACCTGCTCACCATGATGGTTCCCGAGGGGTCCGCCGCACACGACCGTCTCTCTGACGAGAGTGTGTCACGGTTCGGACACTACCGAGCTCCAGCTCCTGGTGACCACCGCCTTGGCCGTCCAGTTGAGCGTCAGATCAGGGCTCGACTGACTGAGGAGGACTGGTCTGACCTTGAGAGAGAGGATGAGCGACTAGCTGAGGCGGAAGCTCAGGGAGGAGACCTGCAGCACGTATGGTCCGAGAGCGAGACAAATGAGAGTGTCGAGGAGTACTTCCCTCCTCCTCCACCCTCACCGAGGCAGCACGACGCCGAGGCAGGAGGATCAGCTGCTCCACCGCCGACTCCACCCCCTGTGTCCGAGGCGCAGGTGTCACAACCGTCAGAGCTGTCGACACTTCTTTAGCAGATGATAGAGCAGCAACGCCAGGACAGGCTTGCAGCTGAGCAGGCCAGGGCAGAGCAGGCTGCTCACCTGGCACAACTTCAGAGGCAGCAGCAGGAGCTTCAGCTGGAGATCGCCCGACAGAGGCGAGAGGATACGGATCGGTTCACCAACTTGGTCGATCAGATGCACCACCGTACCCTCGACCAGCAGCAGCAGACCCAGCAGGCCATGATGGGGATCCTAGGGTTGATCACCAACCTATACACTCAGACCGGGATCGCCCTTCCTCCACAGCAGCCTGGACTGGGACTGGCTCCAGGTGTCGCTCAGGTGCCTACTACTCCAATTCCTTCTATCAGTATGTCACCACTTCTGGCACCCATCGCACCGATCCACTCACCTCTGCCGGCGACGACTCTGTTCCAGCAGACGCCGGCATCTGTGGTCAGTGCCCCGCTTCCTCCAGCTCCACCGGCGCCTCCCGTACCTGCTACTTCCTCTCCAGCACCGACAGCGGATCCCCCAGCTCCCTCCGCTCCAGCTCCTGCGACCGGCAACTCCAGCTCCGACGACAGCGACGGTGATCAGTTCGTCATCGCGCCTAGCTCTCAGGGTCTGTAGGCTCTCGAATCCCTTTTTGGTGTCTTGATGCCAAAGGGGGAAAGAGGTAGAGGAGTCAGGGGGAGTGGTAGTAGTAGTCTGAGGGGGAGTTTGAGTTTATCCTTTGTATTCGTGCTTGAGTAATCTTTTGTATTTTAATTAAGCACTTTTCCGCTCGTCACATTTGCCTATGGTTTTAATCGATTGAGCTTTTCGTGATATTAATTTCATTTGATTTTTACAAGCTTAATGTGTCTTATCTTGTATTCATTGCATATCTACTTGAGTATTGTACCATCAAATTCATTAATATTGTGCTTTAAATTATTGTGTTGTCATCAATCACCAAAAAGGGGGAGATTGAAAGCATCTAGGCCCCATGAGGTACGGTTTCGGTGATTAATGACAACCATTCGATATTACTAATGAATTTGTGAATGCGAGGTCCCAATAATCACTCAATCAATTGAAATCAAAATTACATTGGAGACCCATATAAAATCAACCAATGAGATCAAATCGAATCATATGAAGACAAGAAGTGAAAGCTCTAACTTGACATCACTCAATGCTTGAAGACTATCAGAACAACACTTCAAACAAGTATCAAAGAGGTCACAAGTTCAAATTCCAAAAGAACAACTCAAAACAACTCGAAGTCAACAAATTGAACACACCGGATCATCCGATGTTTTCTGAGTTGACTGCATCGGTCGAGTTGTGTCAACAGAAGAAGAAGACCTCAGAGCAAAGATCTCACCGGATCATCCGATGTGAGTGGCTCAGTGACATCGGTCCATGAGCACAGTTTGTAATACCATTGGACCAAGTGAAGCACCGGATCATCCGATGTGCAGAATTACACACATCGGTCGATCACTCCAGTAAGCATCAAGATCAAGCAAATTCTGGAGGAAGAGCCACCGGATCATCCGATGAGAAGACAGGTCAACATCGGTCTAACAACGGTCATATCTGACACAGTGACATCAGCTAATTTGGCTTTGACCGATGATAACAGAAGGGGAGACATCGGATCATCCGGTGTTCGCAGAGAAGTGATGTCAGCCTACTTTTCCAGCGGCTATTTCATGGAGGCTGGCTATTTATACCCCTTCAACCTGTCAAATCGATGAGACTTGAAGCCCAGACATACTCTACACATCCTAGAGCATTCAAGACATAGAGCTACCACTTTCACATCATTGTTCATCATTTGTACACCAAGAGATAGGCTAGAACTAGCTAGAGATAGTGCTTGTGTGCCTCCATTCTAGGTGATTGGAGTCTCTAGTGTAGTGAGAGCCATAAGGGAGTGTCCCTTGGTGTGTGTGAGACTTCCGAAGCTTGCCAAGAAGATTGTGGAAGCCCGGAGGATTCAAAGTGTACAAGGCTTGAGCTCCACCTTGCCAAGGTTGGCAAACGGAGAAGAATAGTGAAGACCCCCTCGTCTTGGTGACTTGGGAGTGGCAAAACCCTTCGGTGGGTGACACAACGTGGATGTAGGAAGATCCTTGTGATCTTGCCGAACCACGGGATAAACTCCGTGTCCCTTGAGCGTTTGCATCCCTCTCCTTTTTACATTTATGCAATCTTCATTCCGTAACCTTAATTTACATTGATTGCATAGATTAATCGCATAGGGAATTGGGCTTTAAGTTGTTAGCTTTTAATTACCTTAAAATTTGAAAGAAAGCCCAATTCACCCCCCCTCTTGGGCGTTTCGATCCTTACAACGACATGTACTCACTCTTGCAATCCCCCCCAACAGTTGCAGGTCAGAATTGTGAGTTTAATGGTGATAATGCGGAGATCTAGGCTGTGTCTACCGTCAGCTTTGCCTGTGGTATTATTGGAGCTGCGCTATCCCTTTTGCTTAGTTGCTTAGTTGTTTAATTAGTTTATTTCCGCTGCATTAGTTGAACTTGTCATTAATATTCATTAGAGCTTGTATTCGAGGATAATATGGGTTGTGTAATAAAATTTGATAATTAATCTTGTTCTGTGGTAATTTTCTGTATACTCTTTTGTGATTACACTCGTGTATGTGTGATGAACATCCTGGGCACACATATGCGATAGCTTGGTTCATTTTCGGAACCGGGCGTCACAGATTGGTATCAGAGCCAGGTTGACCGTAGGATGCAGCCTAGATAGAATGGACACTTTAGAGCACATAGGAGCACTCAGGAATCGATGTGTTTTTGCTTAGTGTGCTGTTTGCTATATATATTGTTTGCTGGTGTGCTTAATAGAGGATTTTGGGATGCTTTAGCATTGCCATGTCCACCTAGGCTAGTATAGCTAGTTGGTTAGCTTCATATCCCTTGATGTATATAGTTGGGGACGTTCTTAACTCTTACCTATTGCTTTTCTCTAGATGGTGAGGACTCGCAACCAGAGGGATACTAATGATGAGGAGGAGCGCAATGAAGTAGCTCAGAACAACCAGGGACCTGCTCATGGAGCTATCAATATTGAGCAGCTATTGGCCATGCAAAACCAGCTCATGCAGACCATGATACAAACTATGGGACAGCTGCAGGCTGGCAATAACATCAACAATCAGCCCCACATGCCTCCACCGCCACCCCCGCCTCCTCATAACCGATTGGGAGAGTTTATGAGGACTAGACCGTCAACCTTTGCTCAAGCTGCCGACCCTATGGATGCTGATGATTGGCTCAAGTCCGTGGAGAAGAAACTTGCTATTGTCCAATGCAGTGACCGGGAGAAGGTCCTATTTGCTTCTCATCAACTAGTTGGAGCAGCTGCAGATTGGTGGGATGCTTATTACAATGCTCATGAGAACCAAGAAAGAATCACTTGGGCCGAATTCAAGGAGAATTTTCGTTCTCATTATGTGCCCGAGGGTGTTATGATCTTGAAGAGGCAAGAATTTGAGAATTTAAGGCAAGGAAGATCAAGCGTGAGTGAATATCTCAATAAGTTCACTCAACTCTCAAGGTATGCGCCTGAGGATGTTAGTCGGGACAGCCGGAAACAGTACTTGTTCATGAGGGGCTTGAATAATGAGATCCAAGTGCAACTACTCAATTGTGACTATGCCAACTTCCAGAAGCTTGTGGACAAAGCAATTGTGGTTGAGAACAAGATCCGTGAGATGGAGCAAGAAATCAAGAGGAAGACGCCATATCAAGGACAACAACAAGGAAGTAATGTGCGCCCTCGCCTTGCACCACCCAATGCACCCTATTACAGCTCCTCTATTCCTGCTCAGCGCCCTGGTTATGCACCACGCCCAACTCAGTTTGTGCATCAGCGCCCAGTCATGCAAGCAATGCCTTATGCACCTCGTGCTGATTTTCCTGGAGCCAATGTTCAAAACCAAGCTCGTCCCAATAATTCTGGTGGAGTTAAGAAGTGTTATACTTGTGGAGAAGCTGGACACTTTGTGCATCAATGTCCTAAGTCAGGCCTTGGTCAAGGAAGCAATGCGCCGAGGCAAAACCCAAGACCTAATGGAGGACAGCCACAAGGAAGCCGTGGACAGCAGAATTTTGCTCGCGGCAACGTGAACCATGTCTCTACGGAGGATGTTCAACAAGCGGATGGCGTGGTCATTGGTATGTTTCTCGCCAACTCCAACCCCGCGACTATGTTATTTGATTCTAGAGCATCGGATTCATTCATTGCATCGAAGTATGTTGCCAAGTATAGTTTTCCTATCTCTCATATGAAGTTTACTCTGTTGGTTAAGTCTCCTGGAGGCGAGATGAGGACAAATATAGTATGTCCAAAAGTAAGCCTTAGAATAAGGGGGGTAGACTTCTCCGCCAACCTCATTGTTTTGGATTCTCAAGGATTGGATATTATACTTGGTATGGACTGGTTGAGGAAGCACAATGGAGTTATTGAGTGTTCCACAAAGACGGTGAAGTTGACTAATGAGGAAGGGATCACCGTAGAATTTGAAGCATCTCAAACCGCACCAAAGCAATTGGAGCTGAATCATATGGACGGTGCCGCAATTGAGGAGATTCCGATAGTGTGTGAATTTTTGGATGTGTTTCCGGAAGAGTTGCCAGGTATGACACCCGATCGAGATATCGAGTTCGTTATTGATTTAATACCTGGAACTGCACCTATAGCTAAGAGGCCGTATAGGATGCCTCCTATGGAATTAGCAGAACTCAAGAAGCAGATTCAAGAACAACTAGAGAAAGGTTTTATTCGCCCAAGCTCTTCACCTTGGGGAGCGCCCGTTCTATTTGTGGACAAGAAGGATGGAACACAAAGGATGTGTGTGGATTACCGAGCTCTCAACGAGGTGACAATCAAGAACAAGTACACCTTGCCCCGTATAGAGGATTTGTTTGATCACATGAAAGGCGCCTGTGTGTTTTCCAAGATTGATTTGAGGTCGGGATACTTTCAAATGAAGATTAGACCATCGGACATACCCAAGACAGCTTTTAGGACACGGTATGGATCTTATGAGTACACCGTGATGTCTTTTGGATTGACAAATGCGCCTGCCTACTTTATGTACCTCATGAATAAAGTCTTCATGGAGTACTTGGACAAGTTCGTTGTGGTGTTTATTGACGATATTATGATCTACTCGAAAGATGAGAAGGAACATGAGGAACACTTGAGGCTTACGCTGTAGAAATTGAGGGAGCATCAATTGTATGCCAAGTTCAGCAAGTGCCAGTTTTGGTTGAAAGAGGTGCCATTTTTGGTTCATATAATCTCAGGAGGAGGAGTATCGGTTGACCCCGGAAAAGTGAGAGACGTGTTGAAGTGGGAGCCGCCGCAAAATGTCAAGGAAATAAGGAGTTTTCTTGGGATGGCTGGATATTACCGTCGATTCATCAAGGACTTCTCCAAAATAGCCAAGCCAATGACGGAATTGCTAATGAAGGGAAAGGCTTTTGGATGGACTGAAGCTTGTCAAAATAGTTTTGAGGAGTTGAAGAAGAGGCTGAAAACAGCCCCAGTTTTGGTACTGCCGGATGTGAGCAAGAGCTTCAATATTTATTGTGATGCATCAAGACAAGGACTCGGATGCGTGCTTATGCAAGAAGGTCAAGTGGTCGCCTATGCGTCAACACAATTGAAGAAACATGAGCAGAATTACCCGACACACGATTTAGAACTTGCAGCCGTGGTACATGCATTGAAGATTTGGAGACACTATATTCTTGGACATAGGTGTGAAATTTACACGGATCATAAGAGTTTGAAGTATATTTTCACACAAACGGATCTGAACTTGAGGCAACGAGATGGTTGGAGCTCATCAAAGATTATGATTTAGGGATCAACTATCATCCGGGAAAAGCCAATGTAGTGGCCGATGCTTTGAGTAGAAAGGGAGTAAGCCATCAACTTACAGTTCGAGAGTTACCGTCCGAGTTATGTAAGGAGTTTGAACGGTTGAACCTCGGGTTTGTAAATGAGATGGAGATGATGGAGTTAAACCCAACCTTGGAGCAAGAAATTCGAGAAGCACAAACCACAGATGAGGAGATCAAGGAAATCAAGGAAAGGATCGAGGAAGGGAGAGAATTCAGGTTTGATGAAGACGAACATGGTACCTTATGGCTTGGAAAGAGGATCGTTGTGCCTAATGTAAAGCATAATCGGGAGACAATATTAAAGGAGGCACATGACTCGCCTTACTCAATTCACCCTGGTTGTACAAAGATGTACAAAGACTTGAAGACTTGCTATTGGTGGGATAGCATGAAGAAGGACATAGCTGAATACGTAACACTGTGTGATGTGTGCCAACGAGTCAAGGCGGAACATCAAAGACCAGCCGGATTATTGCAACCGTTGAATATTCCGGAATGGAAGTGGGAAGAAATTGGAATGGACTTCATAGTTGGGTTACCACGTACTCAGTCCGGGTATGACTCAATTTGGGTAATTGTGGATCGCTTAACCAAGTCAGCTCATTTTGTCCCTGTAAAGACCAAGTATACAGCTGCACAATTGGCCGAAATATACATGGAGCATATTGTGTGTCGACACGGAGTACCGAAGAAGATAGTCTCGGATAGAGGTTCTCAATTTACCTCCAGATTTTGGCAAAAATTGCATGAAGCTTAGGGAACGAGGTTGAATTTTAGTTCAGCATATCATCCTCAAACGGATGGACAAACCGAGAGGACCAATCAGATTTTGGAGGACATGTTAAGAGCTTGTGCTTTAAAGCATGGAAAAAGTTGGGACAAAATCTTGCCATAAGCGGAATTTTCATACAACAATAGTTACCAAGCAAGTTTGAAAATGTCACCATATGAAACGCTTTATGGGAGGAAGTGTAGGACACCTTTATCCTGGAATGAGGCAGGAGAAACTCAAGTATTTGGTCCGGATGTGTTGCAAGAAGCCGAAAAGCAAGTCCAGATAATTCATGAAAACTTGAGGGCTGCCCAATCAAGACAAAAGGGCTATGCGGATAATAGGAGAAGGGAACTAGCCTTTGAAATAGGAGATTTTGTTTACCTCAAGGTGTCACCTATGAGAGGTCATAAGAGGTTTAACATAAGAGGCAAGCTCGCACCTCGTTATATTGGACCATTCAAGATTTTGGACAAAAGAGGAGAAGTAGCATATAAGTTGGAGATGCCGGCATATCTCTCCGATGTACACGACGTGTTTCACGTGTCTCAACTCAAGAAGTGTCTCAGGGTACCGGAAGAACAAGTGCCGATGGACGAGTTAGAACTTCAGGAGGATTTGTCTTATGTCGAGCAACCCATCAAGATCCTGGACGTGAAGGAAAGGGTCACAAGAAATAAGAGGATCCGTTGGTACAAAGTGCAATGGAAACACCATACGGAAGCCAAAGCTACATGGGAACGTGAAGAAGACCTGAAGGCAGAATTCCCTCACCTTTTCTCCACGCTATCGAATCTCGAGGGCGAGATTCACTTTAAGGGGGGTAGGTTTGTAACACCTCAATTTTCTCATCATGCATTGAATACATGATCATGCATTAAACATTAGTAGGATAAAAGGAAAATAATTATAGCCTAAAACTTGTAATAGGGAATAAGTATAAAAAAATTATAATAATAAAAAAATATAATATATATATAAATAATATATATAATAATAAAAAAATAATAATAAAACAAAATAAAAAATAATATAGTAATATATTTAAAAAAAATATTAAAAAAAAAGAAGAAATCACCGCCGCTGGCCAGGCCAAAACGGCCCAGCCAGCGGGCACCTCCCGCGTGAACCCCGCGACGCACCGCGCACCGCTCCCACTGCGCGCCTGCCCGATCCGCACGCCGCCCGAGCGCCCAACTGGCCTGCGCTCCCGCACGCGCCTGGGCCCCACAACGCGCACCGCACGCCTGGCCGGCCTCGCACCCCGCGCTCCCACGCGAGCCCCGAGCCCCGCTCGCCCACGTGCCGCAGCGCGCACTCCCGCGCCGGCCCTAGCGGCCCTAGCCGCTGGCTATAAAAGCCAGGGCTCTGTAAATCCCCGATCCCAGGAACCCTAGCCGCCAGAAAACGCCACCGCTGTCCCAGAAAGCAGTGCCGCCGGTACATAAAAGAAAAGAAGCACCAGGGGGCTGCGCCCAGGGAAAAAAGGGAAGAAAAAAAGAGGGGAAGGAGAGGAAGAAAAAGAAGAGGGCCCCACCATTCGCCGGAGATCGTCGTCGCCATCGCGTCGCCGTCGTCGTGCCGCCGGAGGACCTTGCGCTGTCTACTTCGTCTACGCATTGCATCGTTCCGCGATCGTCAAGCCGTCACGCCTACGGTAGGATTCGTTCCCGATGCGAATTTTAGCGATGTATTAGATCTAAACGCCGTAAATTGATTTTAGTTGCACCATGAATTTAATTTCAGCAGTATTAATTCTCGCTAAGACCCCGTAAACTTGTATGAACACGTATGAACTAGTTGCATCTAATTAATAAACAACCATAGTTAATTAATAATTGATCTTTGCATGCATGCATATCATCGCATGTTGATTAATGTGTGTGCATCATGTTGATTTGTATGTATATTCTTGTATGTGTGATCGCGAGTAGAGGGAAGTGCTCAAGAAGTCGTGTACGAGGATTTCGAGAACCAAGACTTCGAAGCGCTTGAGCAACCCGATCCGTCGGAACAAGGCAAGTGTCCTTGAAGCATATTGATCCTGTTTTCAAAATAAATGTTTTGTTTGCAAACTGCATGCTTGTGTCAAATTGATGGGAATCCTATGGTAGGAAGTTTACTAGTTTTGTTTGACCACCCTTGTCACCTGGAATTTATGGTAGAGAGTCGGGAAGGGTTTTTACCTTTTTGCTTCGCTTAATTAATTGGGATGGCAAACAATACTACACATTTAATTATGCATCAATGACATTTTGGTTAATGTGAACTGGTCAATACGATGGGTGATCTAGGAAAGCCTGGTATGTGGATGGGTTGGATGTTATGGTGGTTTGCTTGCTTTAGATCTAAGGACCGGTTCGTGCGAGAATAAGCCAGGACTACAGTGCCACCACGAGGCCAAGTATGGGTGCGGCGTAGCTGATTAATTAGGGCTTTGCTAGTGCTGTTTGGACCATTGTGGATGCTCGGGGAAGGGGTAGTCAGATTGGGTTTGTTGATGATTGGTGGGACTACCCTGGGATCCGAATGGCTCAAGAGGGGGCCCTTGGTTGATGATGTGCTCAGTTGGAGGCATCGCCACCGGTGAAACCTCAATGGGGTCTGAATAGACTAGTAATCCCTTTGTAAAGGCTATTTTGTGATCTCTTGGCCATACACCAAAGGAAGTGTAATTGGCATAAGGGAGGTTCTTTAGTCGCCGACGGGTGATGAAATCACAAACACGTGGGTAAAGAGGTACAAACTCTGCAAAGTTAATTAAAACTATCATGATAGCCGTGCTCCCGGTTATGAGCGCCTGGATGACCTACATGATTAGAGGGAAATTGGGATTTGGGATGGTTATGGTTTGGTAATGGTTATGGATGGTTTATGGATTTTGGTCATCGATATGAATTTGAGTTATGGTAACTAGACATGGATAATGATGATGTTGGCAATAATTGGATATGGTTTATATTTTGTTAATATGATGGTTATGATGGGATTGTTTCACATAGACATAGTATAATGCTTTTCAAATGTTTTACTGTACTTTTCAGTACTTAGCCATTATTACATTCGTCATTTGAATAAGCCACATGTCATACTTTCCATACTTGCTGAGTACGACATGTACTCACTCTTGCAATCCCCCCAACAGTTGCAAGTCAGAATTGTGAGTTTAATGGTGATAATGTGGAGATCTAGGCCGTGTCTACCGTCAGCTTTGCCTGTGGTGTTATTGGAGTTGCGCTATCCCTTTTGCTTAGTTGCTTAGTTGTTTAATTAGTTTATTTCCGCTGCATTAGTTGAACTTGTCATTAATATTCATTAGAGCTTGTATTCGAGGATAATATGGGTTGTGTAATAAAATTTGATAATTAATCTTGTTCTGTGGTAATTTTCTGTATACTATTTTGTGATTACACTCGTGTATGTGTGATGAACATCCTGGGCACACATATGCGATAGCTTGGTTCATTTTTGGAACCGAGCGTCACAGAGCCGACAGACGAACCCTTGAGCCGGAAGAGGAAGCTTCAGCATGCCGACGGAAGGTCCGTCAGGCCTGCCACCTCTGCATCAGCTCCTTCTCCCCGGAGGGGGAGGTCTTCTACAACCGCGGCGACTGTACCCGCAGCGGCGTCCTCCCGGGGTGCTAGCTCCGGACATGCGACTCCAGCATCGGGGTCGGTTGAGGCCTCTAGGTCGGGAGGTTCTTCCCGATTGAGGGGGGCCTCGACTAGGGAAATGCCCGTGGCTGCAACGAGTTCCGGGGGGGGGGGGGGGGGCCTTCCGGAGCTTCCACGCTGGCAGCAGCTATGGTCAGCCCAGAACGCCCAGGAAAGAGGTTCCGCGCAAGCTGGTACGGAAGCCTCCCAAGGTAATTTTTAATATTTACCTCAGATAGTTGTTTTGTTGTAGTAACTGTTTTTTAAGTTTCTTCATCCATCATATGTAGCGTTCCCAAGAAGAGGAGTGAGGCTCCACCCTCAGCCACAGCAGCTGAAGCTATGATGGCGGAAGCTTCTGCTCCTGTTCCGGTGCCGCCCCAAGTGGTGGCTGAAGCTGCGACAGCTCCGGCACCAGCTGTCGTGGTCATGGACCTCAACTCATCCCCAGAGACTCCCGTGGTAGCGCCAGACTGCGAGAGAGAAGATGCACCAGCGGCACCTGCCCCGGAGGTTGAAGCTCCGGGTCCTGGTGCAGAGATGATGGGAGCTCCGGCCGTTGAGCCGGAGGAAGCAGTAATTCTGGCCCCAGAGCCGGAAATTGTCAAAGCCCCGGAGGTTGAGCCGGAGGTAATTGAAGTCCCGGCGTGCGCACCGGATGTTGAGGAAGTCCCGACGGTTGGGCCGGCTACCTCTGAAGCACCGGCCACAGAGCCGGTCGTTGCTGGAGCTCCAGCCGCAGAACCGGTTGATGCTGAAGACCTTCCGGCTCCCGAGCCGGTTGTTGCAGAGGCGTCGGCGCTCGAGCCCCCAGTAGAGGAGGTGCCCAGGCCGGAGCCAGAAGCAGCCCCTGCTCCGGGAATGACGACGCCGGAGGTTCCCGCAGCTGAGCCGGAGTGCTCAGAAGAGGTTGCTGGCCCCCTGCCTGAGGGGGCAAATGAAGACCTGGCGGCGGGGCCTTCGGAACCACTTCCGGAGGTCGGAACTTCATCAGCGGGACCTTCCTCGATGGCGACTGAGGCCATCCCGGAGGACAGCCCTAGTGCCATAGAGGCTTAGGGGACCACTCTTGTGGAGTGGGACCCAATTTTTGTAACTGAAAACCCGCTGGAACCAGTGGAGGAGACCCCAGCAGGTCCGAAACCTATCCCGTTGTCATTATCTACTGACAACGCCTGCTCCAGTCTGTGTCAAGTTCAGCTGGCATTCTTCCACGACAGCAAGGCTCTTGAAGAGGAGCGCCAAACCCTTAGGCGGTGGCGTAACCGGCTCTACTTCGAGACCAAGCTGTCGCAGTCGAGGCTAGCAGATGACAAAGAATGGATTAAGCGGGAGAAGGTCCGCCTGGAATACTGGGCAAATTATTGGATGACAGGGAGAGCATGACTCGCGCCCTCGACGCTCAATCTCAGGCCATTTATGAGCAGGCCAAAGCAGCTAATAGTGCGGCTGATGAACGCCAAGAAAGGCTGGAAGCCATTAACACTACTCTCATCAAGCGCCGGGAGGCACTTGAGGAGAGGGAGAAGAGGCTTGAAGATGAAGAGCAGAAACTCCTAGAGCTGCGGGACGACGCCTTGAGGAGGGAGGAGGAGCTCACCGAAAAGGTGGCTCTGGCTTACAAGGGCCTCGAGGAGCGCGCCAAGAAATTGGAAGAGCGCTGCACTGAGGAGGAGGAGAAGGCTTGGGTGCGGGGGCAGGAACTCTACGAGCAAGAGTGTGCCATTGCTGCCAGGGAGAAGAAAGTGAGGGGCAGGGAGAAGGACCTGGTTGACCGCCGGAACAAGATTTATCTACAGGAGGAGGAGCTCGGAAAACTCGAGAAGCAGGTTGCTGAAAAGATTCAGCAAAATGCCAAAGAGGTCGAGCGCCTCGCTCGCGAGAATTCTGAACTGGCGGCGGCAAGAAGATCCTTGGAAGAATTGAAGGGATTGAGGACTGCGGACTCCCTACAGGTTTGGGAGTTCCTGGGCAAGGCCAACAACGCGCTGACACCGATGGGCTTCAGTCCCGTGCGTCCGGATGATCCGGAGCTGGAGCTGGACCAGGCGTTGCAGGCGTTGAGCTCGGCAGGTAGCAAACTCTCCAAGGTGGGCGACGTCATCGCGGACCAATTGGAGGTTGAGGGGCAATCCCTGGCGAAGAACTTCGTAGAGTATGTGCTGACATGCTACACCAGCCGGAATCCCCAATTCCCTCTGGACCCAGTGCTTGAAGGTCCCGTCGAAGGAGAAGGTGAAGCCGCCCGAGCCAATGTGTCAGAGGTTGCTCAGAAGGTCGCCCAGTTCTTCCATAGGGTCTAGGACCATCTCCGTATCTCCCACTTGTATTCTCTCCTTTTCTTCCTCAATTTTGTAATCCCTTGTCTCCAGATGAATGAAATCCCCAAATTTTTGTGAATTTCACTTTTTGTCTTCAACACTTTTGTCTTCACTTGGCCCCCTGGTAGATGTACACAATTTGATTGTGAACATGTACCAAGAGGATATTGTGTTTTGTTGAAGACTCATTTGCTTCGAACTTGTAGAATGTAGGTCCGAAGTCTTCGATAGTGAAGGCCCCTTGAGGTTGTCGGAGCTTAGAAGCTCCGGCATTGTCTATCGTCAGAGCTTAGTAGCTCCGGCAATAGTCCCTATCAACGCGTAGAGCATCGATAGTTAGTCCTCCGGGGTGTCGGAGCTAGTAGCTCCGGCAGTGACCTTTGCCAACACGTAGTTTGTCGGCAGCAGACTTCGTTTGTGGGGTCTTCTCACCATCTTTTATTTACCGTCGACGGCTGGCCCCCCTAGCTTTACTGGAGCTTGGTTGCTCCGGTGATGCTCGTTTTCAATGCTTAACATCGATTACAAGCCACCTAGGGGAGTCGGATCTTTGTTAGCTCCGGCTTTTCTCCATCAACGTGGATTCTTTATTTTTCCTGCACACTGAAGCCAAGAAAAATAGTAAAATTCGCTCCTTGCCTATAACTTTGTTGCGGCTTACGATTCCCACACAATTTTGAATACAATTGAATGCGTTTCCTTCTTTCTTCCAGATCCAATTGTACATGGACCCGCCTTACTTCGGCCTGTCGGGGTGTAGGTAGAGTGGCGTACTTAGGGTGCTTGACCAGGCTAAGTCGATAGCACACTCCAGCCCTAGATTGGCTTGGTGGCATTCAGGCGAGTGGGCCATGAACAATGTTTGAATCCAAAAGAATTGACAATACAGCTCGAATTGTATATGAACTGGTCGAACTAAAATTTCTTAAGAATTGCACAACTTTGTTATAGACAAGAAAGAGAAAAATAAAAAATGTTGAGCCTGTACAAATAAATGCACCTGGAGTCTGTTTCACATGAAGATGTCTTTCATTATAGGTCCGGGGTACAGGGGAAACAAGTACACTCTTAGGTTACGGAACCAAGCTAAGCGTGTTTAATTTCTCGTTTGACCCAGGGTAGCTAGCCACACTTTTAGTCCTGAGACTGCGACAAGTGTTGCATGAACTTTGCGGACCTTTCGGGAAAGGTCCAACTGTTCTCCCGGAGGAACTACCCGACTCTGTACAATGACTCTATAACATACACCTCAAGTTATTACAGACTCACCTCCGTGATATTAAGTGTAGAACTTACGGAGGTGCTCAATGTTCCAAGGATTTGGGAGAGGTGTCCCATCCTCGGTAGCCAAGCGAACGCTTCCGGGATGGGATACTTTAATCACTCGGAAGGGTCCCTCCCAGTTGGGGGAGAGTTTGTTTAACCCTTCTTTGGATTGTATTCTCCGTAGCACCAGATCGCCTTCCTCGAGCTGTCGGTTGTGTACATGCCGCTGATGATAGCGCCAAAGGGCTTGACGGTATCGGGCATTCCGAACAGCTGCTTGGCACCTTCCCTCCTCAAGGAGGTCTAGGTCTTCACGCCGAAGCTGGTCCTGCATGGCTTCGTTGAAGGTCCGGACCCGGAGTGACCCCAAGGTGATTTCCGGAGGAAGGATTGCTTCAGCTCCATACACCAGGAAGAAGGGTGTCTCTCCAGTTGACCGGTTTGGAGTTGTCCTGTTGGCCCATAAAGTGGGCGGAAGCTCTTCAATCCAGTTGGCTCCATGTTTTTTCAAGCGCTCATAGGTGCGCCTTTTGAGTCCTTTAAGGATTTTAGCATTTGCTCTCTCGGCTTGGACATTGCTTGCCGGGTGAGCTATGGAGGCGTAGCAAACTTGAATGCCGAGGTCTTCGCAATATCCTCGAAATGCAGAGCTTGTGAATTTGGTCCCATTATCAGTGATGATTTTGTTTGGGACTCCAAATCTGCATACAATGGACTGCAAAAAGTTGATAGAAGATTGCTTGTTGATTGTCACAACTGGAGTTGCTTCCGGCCTCTTGGTGAACTTGTCAATGGCAACGTACAGGACTTGTAACCTCCGATGGCTCTTGGGAAAGGTCCCAAGATGTCCATCCCCCACACAGCGAAGGGCCATGTAGGAGGTATCATCTGTAGGGGCTGAGCCAGTGTGTGAATTTGCTTTGCATGAAATTGACATGCTTCGCATTTCTTCACCAGCTCAGTTGCATCCTGGAGTGCTGTAGGCCAGTAGAAGCCATGCCGAAAGGCTTTACCAACCAGCGTGCGGGAAGACGCGTGGTTCCCACACTCGCCTCCATGGATTTCTGCGAGGAGCTCGCAACCTTCTTCCCTTGTGATGCACCGCATTAGGATGCCATTGGCACCACGCCGGTAGAGATCCCCTTCTACCAACATGTATCTTTTAGCCAATCTGACTACCCGGTCAGCGGATACATCATCGTCAGGAAGGATGTTGTCTTTCAAGTAGTTCCGGATCTCCGAGATCCATGCATCGGAACTAACTTGAGCATTTGAGTCTTGCGTGCTGGGTTGCTCGGAGCTTCCGGCAGCACCTACGACCCTTGATGGCTGCCATGGTAACAGGGCCATCGGGACCGTCAGCTTCGGGATGCTGATCTCGCCCCCTTCGCTTAGTTCGGCAGGCTGAGCTGTGGGTTTTGACAACCTCCAGACAAAAGTTCCGTCAGGAGCCGGAGCTCCGGTTGACGCTTTCGTCGAGAGTTTGTCGGCTTCAGCGTTGTGGGCATGCTGGACATGGTGGAGATCTAGGACTTCGAAGTCCTTCTGAAGCCTCTGGACTTCAAGGAGGTAAGCAGCTAGCTGGAGATTGTTGCAGGAGCATTCACCCTTCACTTGCTTAATGATGAGTTGTGAATCTCCCTTGACCAGCAGTTGCTTGACACCGTATGACAGTGCCACCCTTAGTCCGTAAATGAGTGCTTCATATTCCGCCATGTTGTTGGTCGCCTTGAAGTCAAGGTGTACCATGTATTTTACCTTCTCTCCGGTTGGTGCGAGGAGAAGGATTCCAGCTCCGGCCCCCTGCTTTTGCATGGAGCCGTCGAAGTAGAGGGTCCAGTGAGGCTCGGTGAAGACCGGAGCCTTGTGTTCTGGCTTCTGCTCGCTGGAGCCCCCAGGGTTTGATGGAGAGGGAGTCCATTCCGCCACGAAGTCTACCAATGCTTGACTCTTGATTGCTTGCCTTGAAATGAATTCGAGATCGAATTCGGCCAATTCTGCTGCCCACTTTGCAATATTCCCAGTTGAGTTGGGATTATGCAAGATTGCTCGAAGTGGGTAAGAAGTCACCACTGAGATTTTGTGAGCTTGGAAGTAATGGCGAAGCTTCCTGGAGGCAATAAGAACTGCATAGAGCAGCTTATGCACCTATAGGTATTGAGTCTTGGCATCATGTAGTACTTCACTGATGAAGTACACTGGGCGCTGAATGGTCCGGACCCTCCCGGAGGGGCCCAGAGCTTCCTCTTCATTGATCCGGATCCTCCCGGAGGGGTCCAGATTTTCTTCGGGGACTTCTGGGTCCTTGCTGGAGGAACCCAGAGCTTCTTCAGAAGCGACCTGGACCCTCCCAGAGGAGTCTGGGTCTTCTGAAGTAACTTCTTGTGGATTCAAGTCTGGGAGCTGGGACCCATACTCGCTTTCAGGAACCTCCAGACCCTCCTGAAGGGGTCTGGACTCCTGATTATGGGATGGTTCTGGTCTCTCCGCAACCAGGACCATACTGACGACTTCGTCAGTGGCTGAAATGCAAAGCAGCAAAGGCTCACCAGGGTTCGGAGCTACCAGAATTGGTAGGGTGGTGAGGAGATGTTTTAGCCCCTGGAACGCCTTTTCTGCTTCTTCAGACCATTGGAATGGTCCGGTCTTCCTTAATAACTTGAAGAAGGGGAGTGCCCGTTCCGCCAGTCTTGAAATGAACCGGCTGAGGGGTGCTAGACATCCAGTTAGCTTTTGGACATCTTTAATGCGGGCTTGTGGCCGCATGTCTTCAATGGCTTTGATCTTCGCCGGATTAGCTTCTATGCCCCGGTGACTTACCAGGAAACCAAGAAGTTTTCCAGAGCTAACCCCGAAGACACACTTGACTGGATTTAGCTTTGTGCGAGTGACCCGCAGCTTGTCGAAGACAGCCTGCAAGGTGTCAAGTAGTGACTCCTTGTTCTTGACCTTGACCATGATGTCGTCAACGTACACTTCCACTATGTCTCTAATGAGTTCTTCAAAGGTTTTGTACATAGCTCGTACAAAGGTTGAAGCTACATTCTTGAGACCAAATGGCATGGCTGTATAACAGTACAATCCATCTACTGTGATGAAAGAGGTATGCTCTTCATCTTCCCTAGACATTTTGATTTGATGATACCCAGAATATGCGTCTAGTAAACACAGTAATTCACACCTGGAGGTGGAATCCACTATCTGATCTATTCTAGGTAATGGGAATGGATCTTTTGGACATGCCTTATTTAGTGTTCTGTAGTCGATACACATCCGAAGCTTCCCGCCGGCCTTGGGCACAACGACTGGGTTTGCCAACCATTTTGGATGGAAGACTTCTCGGATGAATCTAGCTTCGAGCAACTTCTTCACTTCTTGTCGAATGAAGTTCTGTCACTCTACGGATTGCTTCCGAGGCTTCTGATGCACAGGCCAGGCGTTGGGGTAGATCTTCAGATTGTGCTCAATCACTTCCTTGGGGATCCCAGGCATTTGTGACGGTTGCCAGGCAAACACGTTGACATTAGCCCGGAGGAAAGCGATGAGCGCGAGTTCCTATTTGTCGTTCAATCCCCCCGATATACGGGTGGTCTGAGCGGCATCGGAACCAATTTGGACGACTTTGATGGGAATGTCGGTGTCGCCCCTTGGCTGCACACGAGGTGCAGAAGTCGAGCCTCGCTGATGAATGCTCAGGGGTTTTGGAGCTTGCTCCTGCCTGGAGTCCTCCTCTTGTGCCGTAGTAAGCGCATGGAGTTCTTCCAGAGCAGTTACTCCGGTGGTACGATCTCCGCGGATCCGGAGAACGCCTACTGGTGTTGGCATCTTTAACACCAGGTAACCATAATGAGCAGCTACCATGAATTTGTACAAGGCAGGCCTACCCAAGGTGGCATTGAAGGGTAAGTTGATCTGAGCAACGTCAAAGACCAACTTCTCGGTGCGATACTTCTCCCGGGTCCCGAAGGTAATGGGGAGGGTAATAGCTCCGAGTGGGGTAATGGCTCCCGGACCTACTCCGGAGAAAGGTCGGGAGGGGTGGAGATCCGAAGGTCAGAGCTGAAACTTAGTAAAAGCTTCGAAGCTTTTGAGGTTGAGCCCCGAACCTCCGTCTACCATGACATGGTGGAGCTGGATGTTATTGATGGTAGGAGATACCATCAAAGGTACCTGACCTGCTCCAACCATGCTTCGAGGGCAGTCTGAAGCATCAAAAGTGATGGCTGTGTCCATCCACTTCCGATGGGGCTCCGCCCTGGCTATAGGAGCTACAGCAGCCATGTCCCGACGCATAGTCTTGATGATGCGGCGGGAGGTGATGTCCCATGATCCATCAAAAATGGTGTTCATGGTCTTCCGACGCTCGTTGTCAGAGACGTCGGAATCGTCGTCGATGGAGGTGTAGACGGCTTTCATGACCTTTTTGAGATCCTGAAAACCTAACTCCTCTTCAGCCGGAGCTTCGTCAACTTTTTGCTTTCCTTCCCTCTGTCGGAAAGGAGCTTCTTCCCGGCGCTTGTTGTAGCGCTCGGCAAGGTTTTGGACCTCCTGGCAGTCTTCCAAACTGTGGCTGTCCGTTTTGTGAATTGGACACCACACCTTGGGTTTGCCACCGTCTTCAGAAGACGGTCAAGGTCGCTTCTCGGAGCGTGGCCCCCGGCCACCCGGAGCTGCAGCAGCTGCAGCATTGGATGCACCGGCCGACGGCTTCTTCTTGCCGTTGGTCTTTTTCTTCTTCTTGCCACTCCCGGAGGTAGTAGCTTCTCCTTTGGAGGATTTCTTGTGATCCTCCGGAGTTGGTTTGGAGTGCATTTCATGGCCCTCCGTAGCTCTGGCACATTTGTCAGCCAAGCTGAAGAGTTCCGTGACACTGGTAATCTCCTTGATCGCCAGTTTCTCCAGCATCTTCTTATCCCGCACTCCCTGTCTAAATGCCATGATGACAGAGGTGCTAGAGATAGAAGGGATAGTGTTTCGTACCTGAGAGAATCTCTGGATGAATGATCGCAGGGATTCTCCTCATTTTTGTACAACTGCAAAAAGGTCCAGTTCGGTGCCTGGTCGGGTGTAAGAACTCCCGAAGTTGGCGGTGAACTGCCGGCACAACTCCTCCCAACTACTGATGGATTTTGGTGGAAGGCTCATAAACCAGGACCTGGCGGTCCCAGTTAAAGCCACTGAGAAATAATTGGCCATTACGACCTCATTTCCTCCAGCTGCCAAGATAGCAGTGGAGTAAATCTGAAGAAATTCGACAGGATTAACAGTCCCGTCAAACTTCTCCGGCAGGTGAGGCCGGAACTTCTGTGGCCACCTGACCATACGCAAATGCATGGCCAGGGCTGAACAGCCTCCTCCTACTCCTTCAGGAGCAGGAATGTCTTGAGCTTCTCGTCTTTCACGAGCACACTCAATATGGACTCGACCGTCTTGTTGGCGATATCGGCGATCAAGCTTCACCCGGAGGTCATGAGTTGAAAGCCTTGATATCGTGTGAGTACGTCGTACCCCGGAGGGTAACGACGTCACCTGCTGTGATGCAGCACGTCTCCTGTTGTTGGAAAAGTGCGGACCAAGTCTACCAGACAAGGTCCGTCGTTGCGACAGGGCCCGTCCTGAAGGAGGAGGACCCTGGTTTCTGATGCGGTCGGCTGCTGCTGCAACCAAATGTTCCACATCGGCCCTCCACTGCTCCAGTGCATCCCGGGATGCATCCGGAGGTGGTGGGTGTTGGTGAAGAGCACGTGCTGCATGAAGCGCATGTTCCGGGTTGTCAAGATTCGCCGATGCAGTGATTGATGCCGGTGCACCATCTCGTTGTCCAGCTTGATTTGCTGGTGGAGGCAGCGGTGGTGGAAGTGTGACTCCTATTGGAACTGTGGTTCCTGCTAGTGGCTGCATATTGGAGGGATTACCCCCAACAGCTTGAACAGTGGGATGACCATTGGATGATCCAGCGGCTGAGTTCACCATTCTTGAAATCTCGGGTGCCCCTACCTGGCGCGCCAACTGTCGGTGGTTTTGATCCGGCAGATCTCCCGACACTACTAAAGTGTTAGAGGAGTTTGAGATTCGGTGTGGGCGCGCGGAGATTCAAGAAGGTGAAGTGTAAATGACACAGTAGACACGAAGATTTACGTGGTTCGGGTCGCCTGAGCATAATACCCTACTCCACGGGATGTGTTGGTGTTGTATTGGATGTATCAGCTCAATGTCAGTTGAGTGTGTAAAGTTAGCGTGTCTCCGGAGAGTCCCCCGAGTGTGTCGTCAGCCTGTCCTTTTATAGTACAAGGGCAGGCCGTTACAAGTTAGCCTGGCCCGACATGTGGCCCTGGCGGTTACTGATTTTGATACACATTCAACACGTTTAATTGCCCTTAATGACCGAGTTATGGGCTTTGACAGCACCGTTACTGGTAATTAAGGTCGTCCGATCGTGTGTCATTAATATGGTATTAATGACACTTAATCGGGTCTTGAAGTCCTTGATTCCCCTTTGAAGACCGGACTGTTGTGGAGTCTTCTGGAGGTTGGAGGCTGAAGATCTGACGGTTGGACACGTGGTAGCTTCGGAGCATACTGTGGGAAACAGATAGGTCCGGAGCTACTTGACACATGTCAGTTCTGGAGCTTCCCTCAGTCTGGGGCTAGGTCCGGGGGTGCTTTTTCGATACATAGCCCGGAGCTTCCCCCTTGTGGGCGGTAGCTCCGGTTTGATAGTACACGTGGCGACCTTGGGACTAACCATGTTGATGAAGTGGGTCCGGTTATATCTGACATGTGGGCCTCCAAAGGTCTTCAAATCAAGTAGATGACTTTCCTTGAGATCTTTGCAATCCCAAGGAGTATATGGTGCCCAGGGTACCGACAGGCACGGACTAGTTCGAAAACCCTCTGACCTAAATCGGACAAGTCCTCCAAGTGCGGACTTGTCACCCAATTCACCTAGGGTTTCACTAATCCGGACAAGTTCGATGATTATCAGACTAGTCCAAAGATTTCCAGAAGCGAAATCAGACAAGTCCGCTCCTAGCCGCACTAGTCCGATATTTCAGGACACTTAGGGTTTGCTACACACAGCACACAGGACTAGTCTGGTGTCCAACACGGACTAGTCCGATCTTCCTAAACCTTAACGGTCACTTTTAGAAACCCCATATAAATAGATGTGCACATCCCAACTTTAATCTCTCTCGACCCCCTGCGCCGTCACACCTCCCAAGAGCCTCAAAAACACATCTCTCCACGAAATAAAAAGATAAAAAGATCAATCCCTTGAGGATAAACTTTGGAACATTAGAGAGACACGATTCATCACTCTTGAGCTCTTGGTTTGATTCTCTAACACACTCCTGTGATTTTAATTGTAATCTTTTAAGTGTGCTCTTGGTGGAGTTTTCATTGTAATCTAGGGGAGCCCTCAACGTGTGAGAAGGCCCCTTAAATTTGGTTATTTACCCTTTGTGATAAGAGAAGATGATTGGCCTTCATGGCGATCCGACGAGGGTAGGGTTGGAGAAGACCCGCTCCTTTTGTGGACTCCTCAACGTGGACGTAGGTTGCCTCTGTGGGAATCGAACCACAGGATAAATTGCTTGTGTTTTTACTTTGTGTTCATCGTTCTTATACATCATATCAATCTAGGGTTTCAATAAATATTGCTTACTTTACGTTGAATCATTAAATATAAGATTGAAGTGTGATATACTCTAGTCCATAATCGTGCAACACTTCAATTACAAGTATATTTCCGCTGCATACATCCTTGAATTAAATTAATCGATCGAACTTGATTAACCTAGTCGGTACACACCGGACTAGTCTGCACTTTACTAGACTAGTCCGATATCTCGAGTTTTGATTTGGTTGTTTAGTGTTTCAGGTTCCAATAAATATCGAAAAGGCCTATTCACCCCCCTCTAGGCCACATTCAATTGGTATCAGAGCGGGTTCTATAAGAAAGAGACTAATCGCTCGAAGAGATCATGTCAGACATGAAGGACGCACACAAGAGCAACAACCAAGAGAAGGTTGATGATGACAAGAATCAGAAAGTGGAGAAGCTCCCCAAAGCCATTTAAGACTTCGAGGATGACGATGAGGAGATGCTTGAACTAAAGGCGCTGCTAAGAAAGAATACTCTTTCCAAAGGGAAAGTGAAAGTCGAAGATGAAAAGAAGAAGGGGAGTAGTCACACCGACTACTCCCGATATCCTTTCAACTACGATCGTCTTAATTCCAACAATAATCATTATTTATCTATCCCTCTAGGAAAATCCCCACACTTCGATGGAAGTGATTACTCAATGTGGAGGCAAAATATGAAAATGCATCTAATTTCTCTCAATCCAAGTTTATGGCATATTGTGTGCACAGGGATAGATACCCCAGACGACGATGAAGAGCTTACACCAAGCCAAGAGCAGGCAATTCATCAAAATGCCCAAGCCACGACAGTCATTACCTCTTCGCTCAGTCGGGAAGAGTTCACCAAGGTGGATGGACTCGAGATTGCAAAGGAGATCTGGGACACATTGCAAACTGCACATGAAGGTGATCGTCATGTGTGCGAAGCAAAGATCGAAATGATCGAGGGCGAATTGGGAAGATTCACAATCGAAGAAGATGAGTCACCTCAAGATATGTACAACCGACTTAAGACACTCGTCAACAAGGTTCGATCGTACGAAAGCAAGAAGTGGAACGACCACGAGGTGGTGAAGCTCATCCTTAGAGCTTTCATGCCTGGCAACATCACCTTATGCTCCATGACTAGAGAAAGCCCCAGATACAAGAGGATGACTTCGGATGAGCTACTTGGAAAAATCATCAATTTCGAGATGATGGAAAAGCAAGCGAAGCATGTCAAGGAAATTGCCGACCTCACCTCAGCAAAGAAGAAAGGGGTTGATTTGAAGTCCACCCTCAAGCCCCTATCTAAAGAATCGCGAGAAGCTCAATTAGAAGAAGACGGTGATGATGAGAGCAGTGACTTAGATGAAGATGGCATGATATTGTTCATGAAGAAATTCAAGAAGATGATGAAGAAGAGACAAGACACTAAATCAAGTGAAGGAAAATACAAATAAAGAACAAAGCCAAAGTTGAGGCGGGCATGCTATAATTGTGGTGAGTATGCCCACTTTATAGTTGATTGCCCATATGAAGAGAACAAGAAGAAGACCAAAGAAGCCAAGCCTCAACCCAAGAAATTCTTCAAGAAGAAGAAAAAAGCTGAACAAGCGCACATAGGGAAAGAGTTGGACTCAAATGATGAGTCCTCATCATCATGAGAAGAAGAGATGGCTAGCATAGCCATCGAGAAGACATCCAAGAAGTATACTCTCTTCCCTACACTCGGTGCATGGAAGGGGAACGCCACTTGCCTCAAGGCAAAGGAAGGTAAGCGCAAGGTAACAACAAAACCCTCCTCCATGCATTCCTATTCCAGTGATAGTGATGCTAATAGTGATAATGAAGATATGCTCATTGGGTTAGATAAGAAAACAACCACTAAAATGAAAATTTTGCTTGATCAACTTGTTGAGAAGGAGAGGTTAATACATCGTCAAGAAGACATGATTGTCTCCCAAAAGGAGGAGCATGTTGAACTTGACAAGCTTCTAGAGATTGAAAAGGAGCGGAGCAAGTCACTAGAGCTTGAGTTAGCTTCAAGCAAGGAAACTTGCTTGGAGTTAAGCGACTCAAATGCAACAATCAAGGAAGAATTTGCTAACCTAATCAAGGTTAACAAGATCCTTGAGGTGCAAGTTGAGTCACTCAAGCAAGGTGACCCTTCATCCTCTTCAAGCTCACCCTCTCAACACATTAAAACTGGAGTTGCTTCTACTTGTACATGTGGTAAAGTTGACAACAGTTTGAAAGACAAGTCAACCTCTACCAAGGACAAGCATCCTGCACAAAATGGCATATTTGACAAGGAGAAGATCAAATATACACGTAGTGCATACTTGGTCACAAGACCTCCAAATGTCAAATATGGCATTGGTTACTCTTATGGTGAAAAGCAACAAGCTAGAAGCCATAAGAATAACAGGGATAATAATGTCTTGGTAAAGGGAAGACTCCCTCAAACTGGAAAATAAAAAATTAATGAATACAACACGCATGACCACCGGACTAGTCCGGTCGGGGTCCGGACAAGGCCGGTACTCCGGACAAGTCTGGCCTCCCAGACTAGTCTTGTGTATAAACAACAAAAGTTACTATTCAGAACTTTTGATGCATCTTATGTCTTAATGAGAAGTAATTATGGAAAGGTTTATGCTCATTATGTTGGGCCACGCCATGAGAACACCAAATCTCATGTGTGGGTGCCCAAATCCCTTGTGACTAACCTAAAAGGACCCAAGCAAGCTTGGGTACCTAAAACCAAAGAATAATTTGTTTTTGCAGGCCTATTCCTCCGGTAGATCTAAATGGGTGCTAGATAGTGGCTGCACCAACCATATGACCGGAGAAAGGAGGATGTTTGTTGAATATGAAGCAAATGAGGATCCAAGCGAGGGCATCTACTTTGGAGAAAATAGTTAAGGAAAGGTGCTCGGTACCGGTAAAATTGCCATATCACCACAACACACTCTTTCTCATGTATTACACGTTGATTCCTTAGATTATAACCTGTTGTCCATATCTCAATTATGTGACAAAGGTTATAATTGCTTGTTCACTAATGAGAGTGTGACCGTTTCTAGGAGGAGTGATGGTTCCATTGCCTTCAAGGGTATGTTAAAGGGAAAGCTTTATCTTGTGGACTTCAACAAGGATAAAGCCGAACTTGACACATGATTGATTGCAAAGACCAACATGGGTTGGCTGTGTCATAGACGGCTAGCGCATGTTGGTATGAGGAATCTTCAAAAACTCCTCAAGGGCGATCACATCCGAGGTTTAAAGGATGTTGTGTTTGAGAAAGACAGGCCCTGTAGTGCATGCCAAGCCGGGAAACAAGTTGGAGCACCTCATCCCGCGAAGAACGTCATGACTACAACAAGACCGCTCGAGCTACTTCACATGGAATTTGGTCCAATTGCCTGCATAAGCATCAGCGGTAACAAATATGGTTTAGTAGTTGTTGATGATTTTTCTCGCTTCACTTGAGTTTTCTTTTTGCATGATAAGTCAGAAACACAAGGAATACTCAATAAGTTCTCCAAGCGAGCTCAAAATAAATTCTCATTGACAATCAAGAACATTCAAAGCGACAATGACACAGAGTTCAAGAACACACAAGTGGAGGAGTACCTAGATGAAGAAGGCATAAAGCACGAGTTCTCAGCTCTGTACTCCCCTCAACAAAACGGAGTTGCCGAAAGGAAGAACTGAACCCTCATAGAGATGGTGAGAACAATGCTCGATGAGTACAAGACCTCAGATCGATTTTGGGCGGAAGCGGTCAACACTGCTTGCCACGCCATAAATCGACTTTACCTTCATCGACTACTCAAGAACACATCCTATGAGCTACTCACCGGTAACAAGCCTAACATATCATATTTTTGAGTTTTTGGTTCCAAATGTTATATTTTGAACAAAAGCCTAAGACTTCAAAGTTCGCTTTGAAGTCTGATGAAGGTTTCTTGTTTGGTTATGATTTGAACACTTACGCCTATCGTGTCTACAACAAGACCTCCAGACTTGTTGAAGTAGCACGTGACGTAGTGTTCGATGAAACTAATGGCTCCCAAGAGGAGCAAGTTGATCCATGTGTGCTAGATAAAGAAGAAGATCCTTGTCAAGCATTGAGAAGAATGGCGTTAGGCAAAATTCGACCACAAGAGCCACCTCTACATATGCATGAGGAGAACGAACCACAAGAAGAGACCAACGATCAAGGGGAGCTTCCATACAAGATCAACCTAAAGAAAGTGAAGATGATCAACAAGTCAATGAGGGCAACCATTTAGAGGGAGAAGAAGATGATAATGAAGGTTCAAGACAGCAAGTACCACACCCAAGAGTACACCAATGCATCCAAAGGGATCAACCAATTGACAACATTATCGGTGACATCCAAAAGGGAGTAACTACTAGATCTCGCATAGCTAATTTTTGTGAGCATTACTCGTTTGTGCCCTTTTTGGAACCACGCAGGGTTGAGGATGCATTGAAGGATCCGGACTGGGTAGTGGCCATGCAAGAATAACTCAACAACTTCAAGAGAAACGAGGTGTGGGAGCTAGTAGAAAGACCCAAATCCAACATCGTCAACACTAAATGGGTCTTCCGCAACAAACAAGACGAACACGGGGTGGTGATAAGGAACAAGGCACGACTTGTGGCCAAAGGGTATTCACAAGTCGAAGGTTTGGATTTTGATGAGACCTTTGCTCCTGTAGCTAGACTTGAGTCCATTAGAATATTACTTGCATATGCTACTCACCATGATTTCAAGATCTTGTAATTCGGTGCGACAGTATTCAGGGTATGGTTGCTGCCTTGCTCAGGGCATGAGCCGTCCGACCTCATGTACTCACCTGTTAGCACTGGGAGGCAAGGTGCGCACGCTTAGGGTACGGAACCAGGTTAAGCAAGCTGCACACCCTGGACCTCCAGCTCGGCGTTAGCCTTTCAAGAGTGAGAACCATTCGGCAGCAGGGACATCGAGTAAGAAAACGACCATTAGACCCCAAACACATTGCAGGTACCTCATGCGGATCCTCCTTTAGCAGGATAGCACAACTCCAACTAGGACAAGACAAAAGAAATGTAACCGGGCATATGGCAGACGATATGCGAAAGTAAGCAAAAAATTAAAGCATAATGTAAATAATTTTGCTCGTCGGTTACTCCCTTCCTACTTTTAGTCTCGTTATGTCTTACGGTCCCGAGCCATGCTTACGGTGCGTGGGTAATTCATTGCGATGGTATCCGGATTATGGTTATCGCCCTACTCAGGAGTGTGTGCCGTTCGGCCCCCTGTACTCAGCCGTTAGTGCAGAAGAAGCAAAGTGTACATGCTTAGGGTGTAGGACTAGACTAAGTAGGTTGTACACTTTGGACCTCCCACGAGCGTTAGCTTTTAAGGGGAGTGACCATTCGACGCTATAGGATCCCGAGTAGGAAATCAACCAAAGAACCCAAATACATTACAGGAACCTCAAGCAGACCTGCCAGCAGCAGGATTGCATAACTCCACTAGGCGCGAGACAGGGAGAGAGTGTCCGAGAATATGATAGAGAATATGAGAGAACGAGCATGATTTGATGATCATAAAATTAATATGTTATTAAATGAACATAAACGGAGTATAGGGCAAGACAGTAGTTCTTCTAGCTTGGTAATCATAGGAGGAGAGAAGCTTTAAAAGAAGGCAACGACCCGCTCCGAATGACAAGGGAGGAAAAATGTACAGGCTTAGGGTATGGAACCATGCTAAGCAGAATGAACACTCTAGACCGGACCCACCAGAGCTTAGTTGCTTTGAGCGCTGTTCCTAGACACTATGACACCCTTTTTAGAGAAAAAAAACACTATCCTATCACTATGCCTAGGGTGAAGCTTTACCGAAGTGGCACTGGGGAGGCAAAGTGTACACGCTTAGGGTGCAAGACCATACTAAGCAGGTTGTATACTCTGGACCTCTCACAGTGCCAAAAGTAAAACTTACAGCGGATCTTCGGGTCGAACTTACCGTAACGCCTTGGTGACATCGTTGTCGCTGTGGTGGCAGGAAACTGCTTGACGTCCTGCCCATGGGACCCCTTAGAGGCCCCCTGGTAGGTGTGGCCAACTGGTTGGGCACGCCTGCCACTTAGTCGCAAGACGTCATCGACAGGCCCCCAGCAGAGCACAGGAGCATGGATAGTTGACGCTGGCTGCAATGGCAACGAGGTAGCCACTGAACCGAGGCGGCGCCCACCCTCAACGTGCGGAACGTCGATGACGGGCCGTCGGGAAGTGCCGGAGCTGGATACTCCGGCGGCACCCACCATCAACGCTAAGAAACTTCAATGGTGGGCCCCCTGGGAGGTGCTAGAGCTGGATGCTCCGGCATCGCATATCATCAACGAGAAGAACGTCGACAGCGGGCCCCCTGGGTGGTGTCGGAGCTGGATACTCTGGCGGCGCCCACCACAAACGCTAAGAAACATCGACGGCGGGCCCCCTGGGAGATGCCAGAGCTGGATGCTTCGACATCGCCCATCATCAATGAGAAGAACGTCGACAGCGGGCCCCCTGGGTGGTGCTGGTGCTGGATGCTCCGACTGCGCCCACCATCAATGCTAAGAAACATCGACGCGGGCCCCCTGGGAGGTGCCAAAGCTGGATGCTCCCGCATATCCCATCATCAACGAGAAGAATGTCGACGGCGGGCCCCCTGGGTGGTGCCTGAGCTGGTCAACCTTTTGCGGCTTGATCTTTCTACTACTCGCAGGCTTGATGAACACCATGGTGGTGAAAGCACTACCACTTTTTTAAGGGTAAAAGCCCCTTCCTAGCGCGCCAAATGTCGAAGTGTTAATGCGACACTTCCCCCAGATCTGCTAAGGAGATGCCCGCGGAGGTTCTTGTTCGGTGGGGCTTAAGCCTCAAACTAGTGTTCTAGCGGAAGAGTATGAGACACGATGGTTTTTACGTGGTTCGAACCGCAAGGAGCTTAACACCCTACTCCACGGTGGATTGTATTGCTGGTGAGAGTGTCTGCGTGTTTGTGTGTGTGTATTGGGGATTCTGAGTCTAGTCCTTTGTTATTGTCGCGGTCTGGGCCTTTTATAGACAATGTTGGACGCCTTACAAGTGGGGTCCCAAGGCCCGACAGGTGGTCTCGGGGCAATCTTATCCTAAAGATCTAAGTCTTCTCGCATACGCTATCTCTGAGGCAGCTTGAAGACCCATTGTCTTGCCGTGTCCGACGCCAGTGGCTATGCGCAGTCATTGATGATGGTAGGGAACGTCCCATCCGTCTTGTCGCTGTAAGCTACCCACTTGGCAGTGTGGGGTAGGCTTGCGGTGCTTTCACTGCGATATGATTGGATGCAGCAGTACCTGACAGGGGGCGTGTGCAGCATCGTGCGCCTGGGGAAGGCGCGCTCCTTCAATGCACGACTGGACATGACACATCGCCCTTTGCTATTTGGGGCCCACAGCTTCTTGCAGGTCGTGGGACACACTCCAGCTTTGGAGCCCTCATCGGTGGGAGCGAGGGACCAATGTTGGAGGCCGCGTGGTAGCTCCGGAGCCCTCCTTGGTGGGAGCAAGGGCCCGGAGCCAAAGGACGTGTGGAAGCTCCGGAGCCATCCTCGGTGGGAGCAAGGGTCCAGAGCCGGAGGACGCGTGGCAGCTCCGGAGGATGCCTCAGCGAGGAGGCCAGGTCCGGATCTTCTTCTTGTATGCGGGGGTACCCGGTCTTGAGGGTACCAACAACGACGAATGGAGATCTCAACCTCAACCAAGACAGCCCTAGCGTCGATAAAAAGTATACCGTTCCATGATTGGATCTCTTATTTACCTTTGTGCATCTAGCCCGATATTATGTTAAGTGTATTCATGTGGGCAAGGTTTCAAGCCGCTCCTAGGAAATGTCACTTGACAGTCGTAAAGAGAATCTTGCGCTATTTAGTTCATACACTAACCTAGAGTTGTGGTATCCCAAAGGGTCCAAGTTCAATCTTATCGGATACTCTGGCACGGATTATGCCAGATGCAAAGTGGATAGGAAAAGTACATCTAGGACATGCCGATTCTTGGGTAGGTCCCTAGTGTCATGGTCATCCAAGAAACAAAATTCCATGGCCTTATCCACAGTCGAACCAGAGTATGTCGCAGCTGGAAGTTGTTGAGCACAACTTATTTGGATGCGACAAAGTCTAAGGGACAATGGTCTCAATATGAACTATATTCCACTCCGATGCGACAATGAGAGTGCTATTAAGATTGTCCATAATCCCTTTGAACACTCTAGAACCAAACACCTTGACAGTCGGCACCATTCCATGAGAGACCATTCAATGAAGGGCGACATTATCATTTCACATGTAAGAACCGAAAAACAACTAGTCAATATCTTCACTAAGCCACTAGATTAAAAACACTTTTGCGAACTTAGGAATGAGCTAAATATCCTTGATTCTCAAAATGTGTCTTGAAATTTGCACATCTGATTGTTAGATGTTTATTCTCTTCAAAACTATGCATGCTTTTGAAAACCTTCCTTCCTCAAATTTCTACCAAACTATTTTTGATTATTGTCTCCTTTAATTATGGTCATTTTATGATTGTTTGTATGCTTTAATGGCCATATTCATTGAGAAAATTTGTGAAAACATAGTCCATATGGATCACGCCTTGCAAATCTCTCAATATATATGAGGATTTGCTATCAAGGACCGGACTAGTACGCCCTCAGAGCCGAACAAGTCCGGCCTCCTAGAAAAGTCTGAAGAGGCTCAGACAAGTCCACACCACACTAGTCCATCCCATAGACAGACTTGCTCAGATTGCCAGAAATTTCTGGACCTAGTCCGACGCCCGGACTTGTCATGTACCCCAATGGACTAGTCCAGACCTTTGGGGACTTAAACCCAAGCCGTCGGGCTAGAATCCTCACATACTCCAACTTTAAGACACGTGCCTCTCTTTGAAGAATGCCCCCATTGGCGATTTTTTACTCCATCCATCAAAATCTTTGAGAAATCCGAGTGTAAACCCATTCAGAGTGTCAGGAAGGTGAATCCTTGACTACTCGTGTCGAAGTGTTAATGCGACACTTCCTCCGGATCTGCCAAGGAGCAGCCTACGGAGGTTCTTAATTGGCGGGGCTTAGGCCTCAAACTAGTGTTATAACGGAAGAGTATGAGTCCCGGTGGTTTTTACGTGGTTCGGGCCGCAAGGAGCATAACACCCTACTCCACGGTGGATTGTATTGCTGGTGAGTGTGTATGCGTGTGTGTGTATCGGGAATTCTGGCTCTGGTCCTTGTATCGGTGGCGGTCTTGGCCTTTTATAGTCAAGGTAGGACGCCTTACAAGTGGGGTCCCGGGGCCCGATAGGTGGTCCCGGAGCGATCTTATCCTAAAGATCTATGGCTTCTTCTGTAAGCTTGCTCTGACCGCAGACGTGAGGACTCGCTATCTTGCCGCCCGGGTCATCAGTAGCCCACGCACGGTTGCTAACATTGGCAGGGGATTTCCCATCCAACTATCTCTTGCGCCGTAAGCTACCCACTTGGAGGAGTGGGATAGGCCTGCGGCGCCTTCACTGTGATGCGATTAGTCGTAGCGGTACCTGACATTAGGCGTGCGCCGCGCCATGCATCTGGGAAGCCGCGTATCTTCAAGGCTTGATGGAGACAAGGCGCACCACCCTCTTAACTTCCTCACTATCTGGTCAGGGCAAGTGGACTGACCATGCAGCCGCTGGGGAGCTCTCCACCATGGTGGAGGCCACACCCATCTTGCGGGCCACGTGGTAGCTCGGGAGCTCACCTCCATGGGGGAGGCCAGGTCTCTCCCTCAGGCCACGTGGCAGCTCGGGTGCTCACCTCCGATGGGGAGATTGGGTCTCAACATCGTGGGCCACGTGGCAGCTTGGGAGCTCACCTCTATGGAGCAGGTCAGGTCCCGTCCTGCTAAACACGTGGCTGCCTAGGAGCTTGTCGTCGAGGTGGATCTAAGCTCCCCCTTTTGGATGTCTCGTGGGCACCCTAAACTTCCCATCTGAGGCCAATGGTTCCGGGTTTCTTTGGACACGTGTCACCCTCAGACCCTGTCCCTGCTGGGAGGCGAGGTACCTAGGCGGCTCTAGGTTGTGCGCAAGGGTACCCGGTATGCCGTGTACTGACAACTCCGCTCTTCGATATGTGGATTTCTTTGTTTTTCTCATCTCAAGGTGATTTTTGGCCCTAACCCTAACCTCTTTGATTCCGTCGATTCTAGGTTGCTTCTTTTATAACTTATAGTCTCCATTGAATACCTTTCACCTTGTGATTCTTCCTTTGTGATATTGCGACCTATTATTGAGATTCATAGAAAAATCACTTAGTTAGGGTTTAACACTGGGAGTTCTAGGATTGACAAGTCCGTTTCTGACCGGACTAGTCCGGCCCGGGACCAGACAAGTCCGGCCTAACCTAGGGTTAACTCCTAACTTCGCATATTTGCTACACTTCTACCGCAATATCTTGCTTGTTCTCATCTCATATTCCCTTGTTATCATCCTTTTAGCATGTCTCGGTGCAATGACTCTCCTCTTCCCAATCCGGAAAAGGAGGCGGCTCGTAAAGAGTGTTATCGTCAAAGGGATGCAGAGAACAAGGCCATCGCTCAAGAGCTAGCTCGCCAAAGTGAGGCGAGGACCAAGAAGAAGCATGGCCACGATGCAACACAAGCACAAGCAGCTGAAGAGCAAGCAAGCTGAAGGAAAAGGCTCGTGACCATGGGTGAAAAGCAAAGGGCTCAAGCAGCCAACAAAGGCAAATGAATTGTGGATGAGACTGGAGGGAGCAGGGAAGCTAAGGCAAAAAGGCAAGGCAAAGGTCCCAACAAATAAGGTGTAAGTCATGAAGGCACCTCCAAGGAAGAAAGCCCTAGCTGGTTGGAGGTTGGCTATCCGAGACTGTCCCATGGGGTCAAAAGGACCTCCACGGGGCCCTATTGGTCCTTTGGTGATAACCCCACCTTTGCATGACCCCAATCAGCAACTGGAGCTTGCAAGCTACATCTTTCAAGGGGAAGGCTCAGAAAAGGCAAATAAATTCAGATGAAAGGATTCTTATAAGTATGAGAAGGCCAAAACTGATCATCATTTTTTGTGCGACTTTTAGTGCGACTATTATCAGTTGATTTATCTATCCAAGAAGACACTAGTGGCAGATGCTCAGTGGGTGTATTGGGCCTATATGGAGAACAAGAACCATCAAGATTTCAATGCAGTGATTCAGGTTTTTGAGCACCATGTAACACCCCAAATTTTCGCATCATGCATCGCATACATGATCATGCATTAAACATTAGTAGGATAAAAGAAAGATAATAAAAGATAAAACATGCATATATGGTGTAGCAAAAGAAAAAAATAATAATAATTATAGCTTAAAACTTGTAATAGGGAATAAGTATAAAAATAATAATAATAAAAAAATATATATAAAAAGTATATATAAATAATATATATAATAATATATAAAAAATAAAATAAAATATAAATAATAAATAAATAATATAAATAAATAAATAGTAATATATTTATAAAAAAAGAAAAAGAAAAAAAGGGCTCCGCTGGCCAGGCGGCCGAGCCGGCCCAGCCAGCCACGGCCCGCCGCCCTCCCGCGATCCAACGTTGCCTCTCGCTCCGCGCCGTGGCTTGGGCCCCGCACCGCTGCCCTGCCCCGCCTGCCGCGCACACGCACCGACGCCCCACGCGCACCGGACCCCGCCGCCTGCCCCGAACCGCGCGTCGCCCACCCGATGCAGCGCCGACCGCACGTGCGCCCCGGGCCCCACACCCGCCTGCTCCCGCGCCGAACCGAGCGCCTGGGCCCCGCCTCCCACGCGCCCCGCAGTGCCCCGCCGCCCGATTCCACACAGCCCCCGCGCACCTCCCGCGCGAGTCGCCCGACGCGCGACTCCCACCTAGCCCCACGCCGCACCGAGCACCCGCGCCCTATCCTCCCGTACTACGTGCCGGGCCCCACCCCGCCCAACCGCGCGCGATTCCCGCTTTCACGCGCCGATCTCGCCCGCCCGACCTCGTGGCCGACTCGACTACCGCGGTCCCGCCGCCTATAAAAACTCCCGTAGCCTTCGTAGGTTTTCCCAGCTCCAGAAAAAGCAGTCGCCACCAGAAATCACCGCCGCCGCCAGAGATGCTAGAAGAAAACGCACCAGAGGGCTGCGCCGCCAGGGGAAGAAAAGGAAGAAAAAAAGAGGGGAAGAAGAGGAAGAAAAAGAGGAGGGTGCCGTCGTCCACCGGAGATCGTCGCCGTCGTCGTGCCGCCGGAGGACCCTGCACATCTACTTCGTCTACGCGTCACCCTCGTCCCTCGATCTTCGAAGCCATCGCATCTATGGTAGGATTCGTTTTTCCGATGCGAATTTTAGCAACGTATTAGATCTAATAGACGTAAATTGATTTTTGTTGCATTATAATTTTATTTTCAGCAGCATTAATTCTCGTTAAAACCCCCATAAACTCGTATGAACACGTATGAACTAGTTGCATCTAATTAATAAACAACCGTAGTTAATCAATTATTATACTTTGCATGCATGCATATCATCGCATGTTGATTAATGTGTGTGCATCATGTTGATTTGTATATGTATTCTTGTATGTGTGATCACGAGTAGAGGGAAGTGCTCAAGAGATCGTGTACGAGGATTTTCAGAATCAAGACTTCGAAGCGCTTGAGCAACCCTATCCGTCGGAACAAGACAAGTGTCCTTGAAGCATATTGATCCTGTTTTTAAAATAAATGTTTTGTTTGCAAAACTGCATGCTGTGTCAAATTGATGGGAATCCTATGGTAGGAAGTTTACTAGACTTGTTAAACCACCCTTGTCACTTGGAATTTATGGTAGAGAGTCGGGAAGGATTTTTACCTTTTTGCTTCGCATAATCAACTGGGATGGAAATAACTATACCACTCAATTTAATTATGCATGGATGAGATTACGGTTAATATGAACTGGTTAAATATGGTATGGTAATGGGTGATCTAAGCAAGCCTGGTATGTGGATGGGTTGGATGTTATGGTGGTTTGCTTGCTTTAGATCTAAGGACCGGTTCATGCGAGAATAAGCCAGGACTACAGTGCCACCACGAGGCCAAGTATGGGTGCGGCGTAGCTGATTAATTAGGGCTTTGCTAGTGCTGTTTGGACCATTGTGGATGCTCGGGGAAGGGGTAGTTGGATTGGGTTTGTTGATGATTGGTGGGACTACCCTGAGATCCGAATGGCTCAAGAGGGGGCCCTTGGTTGAAGATGTGCTCAGTTGGAGGCATCGCCACCGGTGAAACCTCAGTGGGGTCTAAATAGGCTAGTAATCCCTTTGTAAAGGCTATTTTGTGATCTCTTGGCCACACACCAACGGAAGTGTGTAATATGACCGACGGGTCATGGGCATAAGGGAGGTTCTTAGTCGCCGAAAGGTGATGAAATCACGAACACGTGGGTAAAGTGGTACAAACTCTGCAGAGTTAATTAAAACTATCATGATAGCCGTGCTCCCGGTTATGAGCACCTGGACAACTTCCATGATTAGAGGGAAATTGGAATTTGGGATGGTTATGGTTTGGTAATGGTTATGGATGGTTATGGATTAATCTCTGGTATTGAATATGGTTATTGACAATGGTGAAATCTGGAATTATTGATGATGGTAATGAATTCGGTTTGGTATTACGGTATTACTCGTGATTATGATGGGATTACTTCACATACATATAATATATTGCTTTCCAAATGGTTTTACTGTACTTTTCAGCACTTAGCCATTATTATTGTCGTCATTTGAATCAGCCACATGTCATACTTTCCACACTTGCTGAGTACGACATGTACTCACTCTTGCAATCCCCCCCAATAGTTGCAGGTCAGAATTGTGAGTTTAATGGCGATAATGCGGAGTTCTAGGCCATGTCTACCGTCAACTTTGCCTGTGGTGTTATTGGAGCTGCGCTATCCCTTTTGCTTAGTTTGCTTAGTTGCTTAATTAGTTTATTTCCGCTGCATTAGTTGAACTTGTCATTAATATTCATTAGAGCTTGTATTCGAGGATATAATGAATTATGTAATAAGAGTACTTATTTAATAATTTGAGCTGTGGTAATTATCTGTTTATCATTTGTGAATCACTCGTGTATGTGTGTTGAACATCCTGGGCACACATATGCGTTAGCTTGGTTCATTTTCGGAACCGGGCATCACAGATTGGTATCAGAGCCACAGGTTGACCGTAGGACGTAGCCTAGATAGAATGGACACTTTAGAGCACATAGGAGCACTCAGGAATCGATGTGTGTTTTGCTTAGTGTGCTGTTTGATATATATATATATATATATATATATATATATATATATTTGCTTGTGTGCTTAATAGAGGATTTTGGGATGCTTTAGCATTACCATGTCCACCTAGGCTAGTATAGCTAGTTGGTTAGCTTCATATCCCTTGATGCATATAGTTGGGGATGTTTCTAAATTCTTACCTATTGCTTTTCATCAGATGGTGAGGACTCGCAACCAAAGGGATGTCAATGATGAGGAGGAGAACCATGGAGTACCTCAGAACAACAACGGACAAGGACCTGCTCATGGAGCCATCAATATCGAGCAGCTACTAGCTATGCAGAACCAGCTCATGCAGACCATGATACAGACTATGGGACAGCTGCAGGCTGGAAGTAACATCAACAATCAGCCCCACATGCCTCCACTGCCACCCCCGCCTCCTCATAACCGATTGGTAGAGTTTATGAGGACTAGGCCGCCAACCTTTGCTCAAGCCGCAAACCCTATGGATGCGGATGATTGGCTCAAGTCCGTGGAGAAGAAGCTAGCCATTGTCCAATGCAGTGACCGGGAGAAGGTCCTGTTCGCTTCTCATCAACTAGCTGGAGCAGCTGCAGATTGGTGGGATGCTTATTGCAATGATCATGAGGACAAAGATAGTATCACTTGGGCTGAATTCAAGGAGAATTTTTGTTCTCATTATGTGCCCGAGGGTGTTATGATCTTGAAGAGGCAAGAATTTGAGAATTTAAGGCAAGGAAGATCAAGCGTGAGTGAATATCTCAACAAGTTCACTCAACTCTCAAGGTATGCGCCTGAGGATGTTAGTCGGGACAGCCAGAAACAGTACTTGTTCATGAGGGGCTTGAACAATGAGATCCAAGTGCAATTGCTCAACTGCGATTATGCCAATTTTCAGAAGCTTGTGAACAAAGCAATTGTGGTTGAGAACAAGATCCGTGAGATGGAGCAAGAAATCAAGAGGAAGGCACCATATCAAGGACATCAACAAGGAAGTAATGTGCGCCCTCGCTTTGCGCCGCCCAATGCGCCTCATTACAGCTCCTCTATTCCTGCTCAGCGCCCTGGTTATGCACCGCGCCCAACTCAGTTTGTGCAGCAGCGCCCTGTTATGCAAGCACCTAGGCCTCCAATGCCTTATGCACCTCATGCTAATTTTCCTGGAGCCAATGCTCAAAACCAAGCTCGTCCCAATAATTCTGGTGGAGTTAAGAAGTGTTATACTTGTGGAGAAGCTAGACACTTTGCGCATCAATGTCCTAAGTCAGGCCTTGGTCAAGGAAGCAATGCGTCGAGGCAAAACCCAAGACCCAATGGAGGGCAGCCACAAGGAAGCCGTGGACAGCAGAATTTTGCTCGTGGCAACGTGAACCATGTCTCTACGGAGGATGCTCAACAAGCGGATGACGTGGTCATTGGTATGTTTCTCGCCAACTCCAACCCCGCGACTATGTTATTTGACTCTGGAGCATCGCATTCATTCATTGCATCAAAGTATGTTGCCAAGTATAGTTTGCCTATCTCTCATATGAAGTTTACTCTATTGGTTAAGTCGCCTGGAGGAGAGATGAGGACAAATATAGTATGTCCAAAAGTAAGCCTTAGAATAAGGGGGGTAGACTTCTCCGCCAACCTCATTGTTTTGGATTCTCAAGGGTTGGATATTATACTTGGTATGGACTGGTTGAGGAAGCACAATGGAGTTATTCAGTGTGCTACAAAGACGGTGAAGTTGACTAATGAGAAAGGGATCACCGTAGATTTTGAAGCATCTCAAACCGCACCGAAGCAATTGGAGCTGAATCATATGGACGGTGCCGCAATTGAGGAGATTCCGGTGATGTGTGAATTTTTGGATGTTTTTCCGGATGAGTTGCCAGGTATGCCACCCGATCGGGACATTGAGTTTGTTATTGATTTAATACCTGGAACTGCACCTATAGCTAAGAGGCCGTATAGGATGCCTCCTATGGAATTAGCGGAGCTCAAGAAGCAGATTCAAGAACAACTAGAGAAAGGTTTTATTTGCCCAAGCTCTTCACCTTGGGGAGCACCCGTTCTATTTGTGGACAAGAAGGATGGAACGCAAAGGATGTGTGTGGATTACCGAGCTCTCAACGAGGTAACAATCAAGAACAAGTACACCTTGCTCCGCATAGAGGATTTGTTTGATCAGATGAAAGGTGCTTGTGTCTTCTCTAAGATTGATTTGAGGTCGGGATACTTTCAAATGAAGATTAGACCATCGAACATACCCAAGACAGCTTTTAGGACACGGTATGGATCTTATGAGTACACCATGATGTCATTTGGATTGACAAATGCGCCTGCCTACTTTATATACCTCATGAATAAAGTCTTCATGGAGTACTTGAACAAGTTCGTTGTGGTGTTTATTGATGATATTATGATCTACTCGAAGGATGAGAAGGAACATGAGGAACACTTGAGGCTTACGTTGCAGAAATTGAGGGAGCATCAATTGTATGCCAAGTTCAACAAGTGTCAGTTTTGGTTGAAAGAGGTGCCATTTTTGGGTCATATAATCTCAAGAGGAGGAGTATCGGTTGACCTCGAAAAAGTGAGAGACGTGTTGAAGTGGGAACCACCGCAAAACGTCAAGGAAATAAGGAGTCTTCTTGGGATGGCTTGATATTACCGTCGGTTTATCAAGGATTTTTCCAAGATAGCAATCCTATGACGGAATTGCTAATGAAGGGGAAGGCATTCCGATGGACTCAAGCTTGTCAGGATAGCTTTGAGGAGTTAAAGAAAAGGTTAACAACAACCCCAGTTTTGATACTGCCGGATGTGAGCAAGAGTTTCGATATTTATTGTGACGCATCAAGGCAAGGACTCGGATGCGTGCTTATGCAAGAAGGTCAAGTGGTCGCCTATGCGTCCAGACAATTGAAGAAACATGAGCAGAATTACCCAACACATGATTTAGAACTTGCAGCTGTGGTACATGCATTGAAGATTTGGAGACACTATATTCTTGGACATAGGTGTGAAATTTACACGGATCATAAGAGTTTGAAGTATATTTTCACACAAACGGATCTGAACTTAAGGCAACGAAGATGGTTGGAGCTCATCAAAGATTATGATTTGGGGATCAACTATCATCCGGGAAAAGCCAATGTAGTGGATGATGCTTTGAGTAGAAAGGGAGTAAGTCACCAACTCACAGTTCGAGAGTTACCATTCGAGTTATGCAAGGAGTTTGAACGGTTGAACCTCGGGTTTGTAAATGAGATGGAGATGATGGAGTTAAATCCGACCTTGGAGCAAGAGATTCGAGAAGCACAAACCACAGATGAGGAGATCAAGGAAATCAAGGAAAGGACCAAAGAAGGGAGAGAATTCAGGTTTGATGAAGACGAACATGGTACCTTATGGCTTGGAAAGAGGATCGTTGTGCCTAATGTAAAGCATATTCGGGAGACAATATTAAAGGAGGCACATGACTCGCCTTACTCGATTCACCCCGGATGTACGAAGATGTACAAGGACTTGAAGGCTTGCTATTGGTGGGATAGCATGAAAAAGGACATAGCAGAATATGTGGCATTGTGTGTCAACGAGTCAAGGCGGAACATCAAAGGCCAGCTGGACTATTGCAACCGTTGAAGATTCCAGAATGGAAGTGGGAAGAAATTGGAATGGACTTCATAGTTGGGTTACCACGTACTCAGTCCGGGTATGACTCAATTTGGGTAATTGTGGATAGCTTAACCAAGTCAGCTCATTTTGTCCCTGTGAAGACCAAGTATACAGCTGCACAATTGGCTGAAAATATACATGGAGCATATTGTGTGTCGACACGGAGTACCGAAGAAGATAGTCTCGGATCGAGGTTCTCAATTTACCTCTAGATTTTGGAAAAAATTGCATGAAGCTTTGGGAACAGGGTTGAATTTTAGTTCAGCATATCATCCTCAAACGGATGGACAAACCGAGAGGACCAATCAGATTTTGGAGGACATGTTAAGAGCTTGTGCTTTAAAGCATGGGAAAAGCTGGGACAAAAACTTGCCATACGCGGAATTTTCATACAACAATAGTTACCAAGCAAGCTTGAAAATGTCACCATATGAAGCGCTTTATGGGAGGAAGTGTAGGACACCTTTATTCTGGAATGAGACAGGAGAAACTCAAGTATTTGGTCTGGATGTGTTGCAAGAAGCCGGAAAACAAGTCCAGATAATCCGTGAAAACTTGAGGGTTGCCCAATCAAGACAAAAAGGCTATGCGGACAATAGGAGAAGGAAATTAGCCTTTGAAATAGGAGATTTTGTTTACCTCAAGGTGTCACCTATGAGAGGTCATAAGAGGTTTAACATAAGAGGCAAGCTCACACCTCGTTATATTGGACCATTCAAGATTTTGGACAAAAGAGGAGAAGTAGCATATAAGTTGGAGATGCCAGCTCATCTTTCAGACGTACATGATGTGTTTCATGTTTCCCAACTCAAGAAGTGTCTCAGGGTACCGGAAGAACAAGTTCCGATGGACGAGTTAGAACTTCAAGAGGATTTGTCCTATGTCGAGCAACCTACCAAAATTTTGGACATGAAGGAAAGGGTCACAAGGAATAAGAGGATCCGTTGGTGTAAAGTCCAATGGAAACACCATACAGAAGCCGAAGCTACGTGGGAACGTGAAGAAGACCTGAAGGCAGAATTCCCGCATCTTTTCTCCACACTGTCGAATCTCGAGGGCGAGATTCACTTTAGGGGGGGGGTACGTTTGTAACACCCCAAATTTTCGCATCATGCATCGCATACATGATCATGCATTAAACATTAGTAGGATAAAAGAAAGATAATAAAAGATAAAACATGCATATATGGTGTAGCAAAAGAAAAAAAATAATTATAGCTTAAAACTTGTAATAGGGAATAAGTATAAAAATAATAATAATTAAAATATATATATAAAGTATATATAAATAATATATATAATAATATATAAAAAATAAAATAAAATATAAATAATTAATAAATAATATAAAAAAATAAATAAAATAGTAATATATTTATAAAAAAAAGAGAAACAAAAAAAAGGGCTCCGCTGGCCAGGCGGCCGAGCCGGCCCAGCCAGCCACGCCCCGCCGCCCTGCCGCGATCCCACGTGGCCTCCCGCTCCGCGCCGCGGCTTGGGCCCCGCACCGCTGCCCTGCCCCGCCTACCGCGCACACGCACCGACGCCCCACGCGCGCCGGACCCCACCGCCTGCCCCGAACCGCGCACCGCCCTCCCGATGCAGCGCCGACTGCGCCTGCGCCCCGGGCCCCACGCCCGCCTGCCCCCCGCGCCGAACCGAGCGCCTGGGCCCCGTCTCCCACGCGCCCCGCGGCGCCCCGCCGCCCGATTCCACACAGCCCCCGTGCGCCTCCCACGCGAGTCGCCCGACGCGCGACTCCCGCCTGGCCCCACGGCGCACCGAGCGCCCGCGCCCTGTCCTCCCGTGCTACGCGCCGGGCCCCACGCCGCCCAACCGCGCGCGATTCCCGTTCCCACGCGCCGATCTCGCCCGCCCGACCCCGTGGCCGACTCGACTACCGCGGTCCCGCCGCCTATATAAACTCCCGTAGCCTTCGTAGGTTTTCCCAGCTCCAGAAAAAGCAGCCGCCGCCAGAAATCACCGCCGCCGCCAGAGACGCTAGAAGAAAACGCACCAGAGGGCTGCGCCGCCAGGGGAAGAAAAGGAAGAAAAAAAAGAGGGGAAGAAGAGGAAGAAAAAGAGGATGGTGTCGTCGTCCACCGGAGATCGTCGCCGTCGTCGTGCCGCCGGAGGACCCTGCGCATCTACTTCGTCTACGCGTCACCCTCGTCCCTCGATCTTCGAAGCCATCGCATCTACGGTAGGATTCGTTTTTCCGATGCGAATTTTAGCAACGTATTAGATCTAATAGACGTAAATTGATTTTTGTTGCATTATAATTTTATTTTCAGCAGCATTAATTCTCGTTAAAACCCCCATAAACTCGTATGAACACATATGAACTAGTTGCATCTAATTAATAAACAACCGTAGTTAATCAATTATTATACTTTGCATGCATGCATATCATCGCATGTTGATTAATGTGTGTGCATCATGTTGATTTGTATATGTATTCTTGTATGTGTGATCACGAGTAGAGGGAAGTTCTCAAGAGATCATGTACGAGGATTTTCAGAATCAAGACTTCGAAGCGCTTGAGCAACCCTATCCGTCGGAACAAGGCAAGTGTCCTTGAAGCATATTGATCCTGTTTTTAAAATAAATGTTTTGTTTGCAAAACTACATGCTGTGTCAAATTGATGAGAATCCTATGGTAGGAAGTTTACTAGACTTGTTAAACCACCCTTGTCACCTGGAATTTATGGTAGAGAGTCGGGAAGGATTTTTACCTTTTTGCTTCGCTTAATCAACTGGGATGGAAATAACTATACCACTCAATTTAATTATACATGGATGGGATTATGGTTAATATGAACTGGTTAAATAAGGTATGGTAATGGGTGATCTAAGCAAGCCTGGTATGTGGATGGGTTGGATGTTATGGTGGTTTGCTTGCTTTAGATCTAAGGACCGGTTCATGCGAGAATAAGCCAGGACTACAGTGCCACCACGAGGCCAAGTATGGGTGCGACGTAGCTAATTAATTAGGGCTTTGCTAGTGCTGTTTGGACCATTGTGGATGCTCGGGGAAGGGGTAGTTGGATTGGGTTTGTTGATGATTGGTGGGACTACCCTGGGATCCGAATGGCTCAAGAGGGGGCCCTTGGTTGAAGATGTGCTCAGTTGGAGGCATCACCACCGGTGAAACCTCAGTGGGGTCTAAATAAGCTAGTAATCCCTTTGTAAAGACTATTTTGTGATCTCTTGGCCACACACCAACGGAAGTGTGTAATATGACCGACAGGTCATGGGCATAAGGGAGGTTCTTAGTCGTCGAAAGGTGATGAAATCACGAACACGTGGGTAAAGTGGTACAAACTCTGTAGAGTTAATTAAAACTATCATGATAGCCGTGCTCCCGGTTATGAGCACCTGGACAACTTCCATGATTAGAGGGAAATTGGAATTTGGGATGGTTATGGTTTGGTAATGGTTATGGATGGTTATGGATTAATCTCTGGTATTGAATATGGTTATTGACGATGGTGAAATCTGGAATTATTGATGATGGTAATGAATTCAGTTTGGTATTATGGTATTACTCGTGATTATGATGGGATTACTTCACATACATATAATATATTGCTTTCCAAATGGTTTTACTTTACTTTTTAGCACTTAACCATTATTATTGTCGTCATTTGAATGAGCCACATGTCATACTTTTCACACTTGCTGAGTACGACATGTACTCACTCTTGCAACCGCCCCCCAACAGTTGCAGGTCAGAATTGTGAGTTTAATGGCGATAATGTGGAGTTCTAGGCCATGTCCACTGTCAACTTTGCCTGTGGTGTTATTGGAGCTGCGCTATCCCTTTTGCTTAGTTTGCTTAGTTGCTTAATTAGTTTATTTCCGCTGCATTAGTTGAACTTGTCATTAATATTCATTAGAGCTTGTATTAGAGGATATAATGAATTATGTAATAAGAGTACTTATTTAATAATTTGAGCTATGGTAATTATCTGTTTATCATTTGTGAATCACTCGTGTATGTGTGTTGAACATCCTGGGCACACATATGCGTTAGCTTGGTTCATTTTCGGAACCGGGCGTCACACACCATGAGCCCCTTCTTTAGTATGCTCAATCATATTTTGAGAAAGACTCTAGCACCTAAGGATGGGGACACAGGCATGATCCAAGGCAACTTGAGGCAGTTGATGGAATTGATAGTTGAAGATGAGAATTTCAATGTCTTTGACTATATCTACAACGACATCTTCAACATATCCCACACTCCCAACCGCTCATGTCGATATGCTCTCTTCATCTTGTGCTTGATAGAGAAAGTCTCGGGTTTGGAGTTTGTAAAGGACTTCAAGCATAGAGAACTCCGTCCTCAAATTCCTCCTCTTGCGCCAAAGATTGGCGGAGCCTCGAGGAGGGGTACCTCTTTTGTGCCTTCTCCTCCTCCCGCTCCCGCCTCTTCCTCCTCTAGCGACACTTCTAGTGCCACTCTCAAATTCTTGGAGTCCATATTCACTTCTTGTCACAAGGTTAAAGTCAAAACTCAGAAGATGGCCAAGAAGCAAGACAAGTACTTGAGAAGGCTTTGTGAGAAGGCGGACATTGCCATGTCACCAGAGGCCTCCGATGATGAAGATATAACACCTTTTTCGGATCTATCAGAGGCGGAGGTTGCTCTCCTTAGTGGTGGGGGTGTCCCTTCTAGTGCCGCTCCCGCTGTTGAGGAGGTTGGAGAGGAAGATGAAAACGACAATGTCGAAAAGGAAGATGATGAGGAGACCCAAAGCAACAAAGACCATGGTGAGGAGAGCAAGAGTGATGATGAGTAGACATAAGCTCTCTCTTCTCCCTTAATCTTTTTCCTTTTTGGTGTCTTGGTTCCAAAAGGGGGAGATATTGAGGGGGAGTACCTCCCTAGATCCATGGACTATGTATTATTTTAAAAATTTGGGTTGTAATGTCGTTACATTGCTACTTTTCCATATTTGGATTGTAATGACTTTTATGCTATGCTATGCTACTCCATGTTGATCTTATTGAATATCTTTCTACTTCGGTCACATTATTGTTCTATATGTGTGATGATGCTTAATTCCAATTGAGATGCATGCTTCATTCCATTTATCACATCTAAAAACTTGCATCACACGTAGGCACCCCGCCATAACACACAAATGTATAAATCTCCCATAGATCTCATTCTTGTGCATTACTTTTATAGCAAATCAATCATGCACACATTAAGGGGGAGCTCTTTATACAATTATGCGTTATAAAAAACAACTAAATTATATTTTTATCAAAAACCTCAATGTGTTGTCATCACATCACCAAAAGGGGGGTGACTAAAGTGCATCAAGGCTAATCCCCATGGGTTTTGATGATTAATGACACCACTTAAGGTACTAATGAGAATTGCAAGTGTGAATACATGTGATTAAACAATGGACGGAGTTGGAGGCACTCAAAAAGGAAAAAGAGAAGAAAAGGCAGAAAACTCAAAGAATAGAGTATAGAGTTTAAATTTTCTTTGCATCAAGTTTAGCCTCATAGAATCAATGTGTTCAATGTGTCAAAATATTGATAATCTCCCAAGATATCTTAGTACAAGTTAGGATAGATTGAGATATGAGTTGAGACAGCGCTAAGGACAGGGTCGGACTTGTCTAGGCTAGCAGACCGGACTAGTCCGGCCACATGGGATCATTTGTTGTTAGGCAGACCAAGAGGTTCTGTGTGAGTTCGGACTTATTCGTTTGGAGATGCACTAGTCCGCGTTGAGTGCGTCTGGGCCTTCTGGGTCTAAGTCCTGAAGGACCGGACTAGTTCGTCGTGGTGGGCCAGACTAGTCCGCTCAATCAGACTAGTTCGTTGTTTGTCGGAAAAGCAGTTTTTTTGTGTGTTTGGACTAGTCTGTTTTTTAGTCAGACTAGTCCGCTCTAGACTTGGAGGTGGTTGCTGGGACTAAGTCCTGGATGGCCGAACTTGTCCGACCTCAGGGGTCGGACTAGTCCGGTGGACCAGAGTTGTTCGTTCTCAACCGAAACAAAAAGGGTTTGTGTGAGATCGGACTAGTACATTCTTGGACGGACCAGTCTGGGGTGTTTTGACCATTTAAATTCAAAAGGAGACAGAGGAATTTGTGGTTGGTCAAGGATGATATCACTGGTACCCAGAGGCCAGACTAGTCCGAGGTCCAAAATCGGACTAGTCTGCACTTTTTTTTCTAGTGGCAACGGCTATTTGTCGGGACCCCTATAAAAAGGGATCCCCCGGCCTTCAAAGGGCAACTCTCAAACCTTAGCGCCGCCAAGCCTTCCTAGAGCCTTCCTAGCCCTCTCTCATCCAATCTATGACTCCTAAGAGTGGATCTTGAGGATTTGTGAGTCTTGGGAGAGAAGAGAGAAGGGTTTTCTTTGACTTGAGCTCTTGGTTAATTCTCTCGATTTGATTCGTTGATTTTCGTTCGTGTGGGTGTTGATATGTGGTGTTCTCGAGCTGTAACCTTGTGGGAGCCTCAGATTGTTAGTTGCCTCACGGATCTTGTTATTTCCTCATGATTTAGTGGAAGGGCTAGCCTACCTTCGTGGTGGCTAGGTGAGGAAAGGGTTGACTGAAACCCGGCCTTCCATGGGATCCTCATTGTGGATGTAGGCTTCTCTATGAAGCTGAACCACAAGATAAATATTGTGTCTTGTGGTCTTGATTTGCCTTCCTCGTTCTTCGCTAGATCAAGTTTAGGGTTCCACATGTTCTTCATCCTAATCTTACGATTCACCTTGATCTAGTTGTTTTTTCTTTGTACATATCCATTACTAGATTGTTAGGTCAATATACTTTACGTATGATCAAGTTGATCTCTTAGAATTGCATAAAAATCTCACGTTTCAATAGTTTCATCATCCTAACGGGACTAGTTCGCCCCCAGGCCGGACTAATCCGCACTCTGTGTACTGATTAGCTTTTATTAAGTTAAATTTCAGGATTTCCGCATATTCAACCCCCCCCCCCCCCCCCGTCTAGGCAACTTTCAGACACTTCGACACACTGCTCCTCCACCGATACTACCTTCTTCAGTCGTCTCTCCTTGTACACCTGGATGGTGTGGTGATCTTCACTGTGACTATTGTGGTCATGTTAAGCCATATTGTTTAAGGAAGGGGAAGGCTCAGACTCGTCGTTCTTCACAGTATGTTGGTGGTTACTACAGAAAAATGATTTACGTTTGTAGCCCCCACAAAAATGCTCTATTCTTGTGAGCCACAAAAGGCTCACGAAAACATAACCTATCTTTTGGGCTCTGCTCTCTTATTCCGTGGGCCTCCATGTAGGAACACAAAATTAATGTACTATTTTTGTGGGCCACATATTTGACCCATGAAAATAGTCACAGCTCGTTATATACTGAACTCCCATTCTGCCGAAACCTAATCTGCTTCGATGGTTATTCATAAATCGGATTGGCCTTAACTGACGTGTGTAGGGATGTCACAAGTGATCTGGTACTGATTTAGTTGGTTTTGATCCTTCCATCTAAACAAGTTATTGCTTTCTAGTATAGTTGTTCAAGGTTTGATCCATTGTAATGTTTGCGATTTGGTGCCAAGTGCTATAGGAAGCTCCCCTTGGTAGTCAAGTATTGCTAATGTCTGTCTGGTTCTGATCATTCCTTTATAATGTTGAGTTAGGTGCTGTAAAATCACATTTCATATGACATTGCAGATATAGAAAATGTAATTCATGCCTTCTATTACTGCTTGCTGGGTTTCAGAGAAACGAACTTCTGTTGTACTTTTAGAACCAATTGGCCTAAAATATATAGTCGAGTTGGGGAATTGCTTTGTAGTCTTATTAAGCTCAATTTCAACGTGCCATACTGATAAAAACATTGCTTGTAGGTCAAAATGCGAATGCTGGAGCATCGTCTTGGAGCACAATCTAGCCTTCCGCACCTTCGAATTTCGCTGTTGCTTCTTGGTCTTTCACTGAGGGACCACCATTCACTTCTGCTCCAGGTACTTGTTCATGGATTCTTGATTCTGGTTCTTCCTTCCATATGACTCCTTATAGTATTGGTTTGTCTTCTCTTACTCTTCATACTACCGATAGTTATCCTCTTTCTGTTGTTGGAGATGACACTCTTTTGTCTGACTTCTCTGATGTTCCTGTTGTTTTCCATGTTCTTGGCCTAACCATGCAACTTATATCCGCTGGCCAACTCACTGATCATGATTGTCAAGTGATTCTTGATCCTGATCTTTGTTATATTTAGGATCATTGCATGAGTTGTCTAGTTGGTACTAAACCTTGTCATCATGATTCACAGTGCTTGTAGGAGCTTGTCTGACTTTGTCTTTGTTCCACTACGCCTGCCAGTCCTGTCGGCCCTACATTTGCTGCTTTGCCCACCTCATCGTTTGCTCAGTGGAACCATCCTTTGGGTCATCTTTGTGGCTCCCGTCTACCTATCCTAGTTCATCGTGGTTTTTATGACCAGTTTCAGGTTCTGAGTTTTTAGCTCAGTGTTAGGGTTGTCGACTCAAAAAGAAGATTCACCTCTCTTACCATTCTAGTGAGTGAGTGTCTCAGCGTCCTTTTCATCTTGTTCATTCAGATGTATGGGGTCCTGCTCCTTTTGTTTCCAAAGATGGATATCAATGTTATATCAACTTTATAGATGATTTTTTCTTTCCACATTTGGGTTTACTTTATGAAACATCGTATTGAGACTTATCTATCTATAAGGCTTTCTCGGCTATGATTTAGACTCAGTTCAACACATCTATTTGTGTATTTCATGCTGACTCTACTAGTGAGTATCTCTTTGATGCTCTTCATCATGTACTTTCTGAGCAAGGTAGTCTTGATAGAATTTCTTGTCCTGACGCTCATGATCAAAATGTTGTTGAGCGCAAGCATCATCATCTCCTATAGACTACTTGCTTCTTTTGTGCCCCCTCATTTTTGGGTTGAGGATATTCCTACTGCTACTTATTTGATTAACGTTGAGCCCTCATCTGCCCTTCGGGGTGGCATTCCTTTCGAGCATTTTACCGGTTAGCCATCTCACTACACCAACCTTCATCTTTTTAGTTGTGTGTGCTATATGCTACTTGCACCTCGTGAGCACACTAAGTTAACTGCTTAGTTGATCGAGTGTGTCTTCCTAGGCTACAATGTTGAGCATAATGGGTATCGTTGTTGGGATCTGATTGCTCGATGGATGAGAACTTTACAAGATGTTGTCTTTGATGAGACTTGTCCTTTCTATCCTCGTCCTTCTTCAAATACTTTTTTGTATTCATGGGAAGTCTTATCTCGTTCTGATTTCTTCCTCATACCACCATTGCTAGTGTTCCTCTTTTAGGCTCGGTGCTTGTTTCATGGTGTATCCTTCAGAGCCTTCTTCTCTAATCCTCGACTATACTATGAAGCCTCCTATGACACATGTCTATACTCGACGAGTTTTGCCTTCTTCGGATGTGCCATCTTCTTCTGAAGAGTCATCTATTCTAGTAGACTCGGCTTCTTCTGATGATTCATCTTCTCCAGGTTATCCCGCTTCTCCTGATGTGCCCTCTTCTCCTGAGGAATGATCTTCTTTTGATGATTCTTCTCCTGAGTAGTCTCTTGAACGTGGTCATCACTCTCATCAGCCTCCTCATCAGTAATATCCTTAGCTTTGTTGCTATTGTTCTATCTAAGCCGACTACATATCGTGATGTTGTTCCTCATCCGGAAAGGCAACATGCGATGGCTAAGGAAATTGTTGCTCTTGAGCGCACTAGCACGTGGGAACTTGTGTCATGTCCCCACGTGTTTGTCCTATCATCTATAAAGGGGTTCATAAGGTTAATACTCGCTCTGATGGTTCTCTCAAACCTTATAAGGCTCGATTAATCACATGTGGCTTCCAGCAGTAACATGGTCGTCAATCATGAGACTTTTGCTCCTATTACTCACATGATTACCATTAGCACTCTTCTTGTTGTGACCTCAGTTCGTGAGTGGTCCATCTCTCAGCTTGATGTGAATAAGAATAATACCTTTCTTAATGCTGACCTACGTGAGTAGGTTTATATGCAGCCACCGCTGGAGTATTATATTCCTGAGGGTATGGTTTGTCATCTATGTCACTCCCTTTATGGTCTTAAGCACACTCCTCGTGCTTGGTTTCAACAATTGGCATCTGTGATCACTTTTGCTAGTTTCTCTGCCAATGCTCATGACCCTCCACTTTTTGTGCATAATTCGTCTCGTGATCGGATTCTTCTTCTTCTCTATTTTGATGATATGATCATCACTAGAAACAACCCTGAGTACATAGCCTTCATGAAGGTTCATCTCAATGAGCAGTTTATCATGTCAGATCCTCGTCTTCTTCGTTAATTTTTTTTTGAGATTGAGGTTTCCTCTACCTTTGAGGGAATATATCCATCTCCAGAGAAGTACAATCAAAATCTTCTTGATCGGGCTTCCCTTACTAATCACCGGACTGTTGAGACTCCCATGAAGCTCAATGTTCATCTTCGAGCGTAACACCTCATTTTCATGCATCATGCATTGCATCCATCATAATACATGTTTAACATTAATCCACATAAAAAGAAATAAGTTTAAAACTTATTTAGAGAAAAAACTGCACTTAAGAATTCTGGGAAGTGCGGACTAGTCCGTTTTTTGTGCGGACTAGTCCGATTTCTCTCTGACCTCCACCGGTCATGTCCGTTTTCGTGCGGACTATTCCTGTTTTTGCCTCTGTACAGTTTCGGACTTGTGCAGTCCACAACGGACTAGTCCGGTATCCCAATTCCTTGGAATTTTGCTAAGTCCCTGGACTTGTCCGGTATTCCAGCGGACTTGTCCATTTTTCTTCTCACTAAAATCGGACTTGTCCGGTTTTGGCCAGACTTGTCTGATTTTCCTCTAACCAAGTTTGGACTTGTCCGATATAGTTCGGACTTCTTCATTTTTCTCCTCTGTCAATCTTCGAACTAGTCCGGCCTTCTGCAGACTTGTCTGGTAAATCGCGATTTTGAGTTGATCTTTTGTTTCACAACATGTTTTTGGGTTTTACCTTAAGTGGGCCTAAGGACGTCGTGTCTAACTCTTATTGGATCCCATGTGGGACCCCACACCAGCCTCCACCGTCCCCAAACTCGAATTCCATCAAACTCTAGCCTCCACCCTTATATAAACAACCCACCCCTTGACTTTACATCCTTTTGCCTCAATTGAAACACACCAAAACCCTAGTTCGTGGAGAGCCACCATCAAGGAGGGAGAAGGAGACCCCGGGCAAAAAGAAGAAGAGGAAAAGAAAGAGGATCAAGATCTCCATCATGTTTTCGTACTTCATCAACAATCCACAATCAAGTTTTTCATCAACCCTAGATCGCCAAGATCCAAGTGTTGCCTCCAAAACTCTTGATTCTTTGGAGTCCTAAACACCTGGTATACCTTCTACTTCCTTTTTCTCACGTGAATTCAACGCCGTTTCCCCAAATTCACGTTGATCTAGAAAACCCTAGTTCGCTGTTCCTACGATGGGCGGACTAGTCCGGTTCCAAGCGGACTAGACCAATTTTGCGATCTGTTTCCTGCTGCAATTAAATCTAAATTGATTTGAATCAATTTCAAACCTGTCCAAACTTGTTAAAAGCTATTAGAACTAGATAGTAAACATTATTAACAACTCATTAACTAGTTTTGCTTTGCATTTGCATGAATCATGCATATCATGACATATTGAGTAATATATGTGCACCTATTGTTTGTGATTCTTGTCTTTTATGTTTGTTGTATGGATTAGACGAATTTGCACTAGAGAGTGCTACGGAGGATCTCCAGCACCAAGAATTTGAAGTCTTTGATCCTAATCAAGCCCAAGAGCAAGGCAAGTGTCCTTGAACATATTGAACCTGTTTACAAAATAAATGTTTTATTTTCAAAACTGCATGCTTGTGTCAATTTGATGGGAACTCCTATGATAGGAAGTTTACTAGCTTTGTTTAACCACCCTTCTCACCTGGAATTCATGGTAAAGAGTCAGGAAGGGTTTTTACTTTTTACTTCACTTAATTAATTGGGATGGGAAAACAACACTACACATTTAATTATGGATTAGTGAAATTATGGTTAATATGAACTAGTCAATATGATATGGTAATGGGTGATCTAAGCAAGAATGTTATGTGGATGGTTTGGATGCTATGGTGGTTTGCTTGCTTTAGATCTAAGGGCCGGTTCATGCGAGAATAAGCCAGGACAACAGTGCCACCATGAGGCCAAGTATGGGCGCGGCATAGCTGATTAACTAGGGTATTGCCAGTATTGCATGGATCATTTGGCGCACCGGGGAAGGGGAGTCGGATTGGGTTTGGATATGGTTGGCGGGACTTCCTGGGATACGAATGGCACAAGAGGGGGCCCGTGGTTGAAGATGTGCTCAGTTGGAGACATCACCACACGTGAAACCTCAGTGGTTCCGTACATGCTAGTAGTCCCTTTGTAAAGGATATTTTGTGATCTCTTGGCCATACACCTATGGTAGTGTTTCGGCATACTGGAGGTTTTTCTTTAGTCACGATGGGTGTTGAAATCACAAACACGTGGGTAAAGTGATACAAACTCTGCAGTGTAATAAAACTATCATGATAACCGTGCTCCCGGTTAAGAGCACCTAGACAACTTCCATGATTAGAGAGAAACCTGGGATTGGTTATGGTTTGGTACTGGTTATGGGATGGTACTATGATTTATGGTATTGGATATGGTTAATGTTAATGAGAAATCTGGAATATGGATGATGGTAATGAAATATAGACTGGTATTATGGTAACTTCATGGTTTATGATGGGTTTACTTCACATACATATAATATACAGCGTTTCAAATGTTCTAATGTACTTAGCCCTTATTCTTGTGGTCATTTGAATCATCTACATGTCATACTTTCCACACTTGTTGAGTACGACATGTACTCACCCTTGCAATTCCCTCACCAACAGTTGCACGTCAGGATTGGGAGTATAACAATGATAATGCAGAGTTCTAGGCCATGTCTGCCGTCACCTTTGCCCGTGGTGTTGATTGGAGCTGCGCTACCCTTTGCTTAGTTGCTTTATTTAGTTTATTTATGTTGTATTAGTTCAAACTTGTCATTAATAATCATTAGAGCTTGTATTCAAGGATATTCTGAATTTGTAAAAAAGTGGTTAATTAATCTTGTTTTGTGGTAATTTTCTGTATATCCTTTTGTGAATGCACTCGTGTATGTGTGTTGAATGTCCTGAGCACACATATGCGTTCACTTGGTTCATTTTCGGAACCGGGTGTCACATCGAGCCACTCATGGTGAGCCTCTTTACGATCCTACTCGTTATCCTCATATTGTAGGAAGTCTAGTCCATCTTGGTGTTGCTCGTCCTAACATTTCATATTTTCTTCATATTCCAGGCCAATTTATTTTAACTCCCACCTAGATCCACTATAGTCACTTGCTTCGTATCTCGTGTTCACTTTGTGGGACTATTTCTAGATGCTTGTTATTTCCATGATCTAGCTCCTTACAACTCAAGGAATATTGTGATGCTACATAGACTAGTTATTCCTATGATCGTCGATCCTTTTCTTCTTATTGTGTTTTTCTTGGTTGTTTCCCGATTGCTTGGAAAACTAAAAAGCAGGTAGTAGTTTCTCGTTCAGTATAGAGGTTGAGTTGTGTGCTAAGGCTCTTGTGACTGCAGAGGTTAATTAGTTATGAAGGTTGCTTTAGGATTTTGGTGTTTTTGTTTTTATGTCGACTCCTCCTTTATTTAACAATATTGTCGGTGGTTCAGATTATCGACTAGTATTGAATGTGTCTCGCGTCCGTCTTCAAGGTGGCCTAGCTTAGAAGACAGTGAAATTATAATAGTTCGGACAGAATTCCCTATGTCCAATTCGTGTGTCTCGCTGTTCTTTGTTGAATATGGGGTGGTTTTCTTACAAGCGAGTTGCCTCTCCTCCTTGAGAATAACACCTGGTTCCCTCTTATATCCCCTTCTACCAGCCCTTTCTCACTCCTCATAAAGGGGGGAGCATGGTTACAGGACCGACTATCCCATCCCGCGTCAGCCGGGGCGCTTGATGAAGTCGCCACCTTGACGGGGTGCTCGATGTTCAGTGCGCCCTTGTCTCATCACCGAGGAGAGCCATGTTGGGGTGCACGCCACCCCCCCTATACTGCCGGCTTGTACGTCATTCCCATCGGATGTAACGGGGCTGCAAGGGTACATCAGGGGCACACTTGAGTGCCCCTGGTTTGACAGTGACATTGCCCACTCCACCTTGAAGGTTGTCCTCTAGCCCAATAGGAGATTGGGATCCAATTTCTCCCTAGGCCCACTATCGACTGGGCACCAAAGGGGAAGCGTGCCTCCCCTGATCACCCCATGGGGGACATGTATCATTGAGGGCCTGATCGAACACACCTGCGAGTGTCAGACGACTCGTACCTTCTGGTGGCCAGGGTTGGGGAACCCCGTCAGTATCCCCCGAGCTTCTGGCCGAGCGTCGGGATCGACCAGAGGGTGAAGATCATTCGCCTTCATTCCTATTAACAAGAAAGGGAAAAAGTACATAGTTGGATCATGATGTCCACGATAAATGGGCTCTCGATGGCAGGTCGTGACATCGTGGCCTCATGGCAAGCCCCCGAGCCCCTCGCGAGGGTCTGGTTGTTTTCATGGCAGGTTTGCTCCCCCCTCGCAAAGGCGGCCAGAACCATTGGTCCCATTTTGTGGGGCGCTCTGGTCAAGGCTCAGTGCCCGCGTTTCATTATATCCCTGCTCATGGCGAACGTCTGGTTCTTCGGCTTTTCGGGGGCTTGGACGACTCAATGTTGACCATTCGGGGGGTTCCCGTGGTACTTGTGTAGTTGGGCTTCGGCTACGGACTTAGAGGCGTCAAAGGGGTTCGCCCACCCAAGATCATCCTTATCATAGTCCGCCTCACATCGTCTGTCCCTCACTCATGGGCGTTTCAGGTGGCTTTGGAGCTTTGTGGGCTGGCCTTTGAACCTGGGGCTTATCGGACCCCGAAAGTGGGCCGGAAACTTAACTCCCTTACATTGGTTGCACTTAAGTCCATACTCTGAGGAGGGGTGAACCAAAGTAGCGCCGGTTCCGAGGGGACGTGAATAGTTGGTCATTTCTTGATGGCTGTGAGAACTCATGTCCCTTTGGTGGCTTTATAAATTTTTCCATGGCTTCGCCTCTTAGACATGCCTTTTCCCATTGCCCACACACCCCTGTTCCTTCTCCTGCTCTCGATGTGGAGCCATTTCAAAACCCTGCAACACTGAGCAACCAGAGGGCTTATTCTCTCCCTCCTTGCTTCTCCGACCACCATATCAGCGTGGATAACATCGCGCGAGCTCCGACTAAATCTTTGACCACACGGTGTGTGGGATACTATAACACCCTCATTTTCATGCATCATGCCTTGCATACACTCATATACATGATTAACATTGATCCACATAAAGAGGAACGAGTTTAAAATTGATTTGGAGCATTTAAAATTGATTTGGAACAAAACCGCACTTAAAATGCAGGAAAGTGCGGACTAGTCTGATTTTACTGAGGACTAGTCCGATTTCTCTCTCATTAAAAATGGACTTGTCCATTTTTGCTGCGGACCAGTCCGATTTTCTCTCTGGAAACTTTCGGACTTGTCCGATTCTGTGCGGACTAGTCTGATATTCCAAGAATCCTTGAAAATTTGCTAAGTCCTTGGACTTTTCCGGACTAGTCCGGTGTTCCAGCGAACTTGTCTGATTTCCTCTCTGTTTAAAGTCAGACTTGTCCGATTTTTGGCCAGACTTGTCCAATTTTCTCTCTGGACAACTTCGGACTAGTCCGGTCCTTTCCGGACTTGTCCGATATTTTGCGACTCCGAGTTGATCTTTTGTTTTACGACTTGAATCTTGGGTTTCACATTAAGTGGTCCTAGGGACGTCATGCCTAACTCTTTTAGATCCCATGAGGGACTCTAAACCGGCCTCTACTCATCTCAAACTCGAAATCCATGTAACCCTAGCCTCCACCTCTATATAAACAACTCCACCCTTTAGCTTGACATCTATTGCCACTTTTCCACCCCACCCAAACCCTAGTTCGTGGAGAGCCACCATCAAGGAGGGAGGAGAAGATCCCAAGCAAGAAGAAGAAGAGGAAGAAACGAAAGAGGATCAAGATCTCCACCAAGTTTTCGTTCTTCATCACCAATTCATCTCCAAGTTCATCACCAACCCTAGATCCTCAAGATCCAAGTGTTACCTCCAAGTTTCTTGATTCATTGGAGTTCTAAACACCTGGTATACCTTCCATTCTCTTTTTCTTACGTGAATTCAACCCCTAATTTCCAAATTTACGTCGATCTAGAAAACCCTAATCTGCTGATCTCACAAAGTGCGGACTTGTCCGGTCCCTAGCGGACTAGTCCGATCTTCCTGGTTAAATTGTGTTTAATTGATTCTAAAAGTTGATCTAATCAACTCCAAACCTTTATAAACTTGTTAAAAGCTATTAGAACTAGCTAGTGATCATTAAAAGCAACCCACTAACAAATTGTACCTTGCATTTGCATTAATCATGCATGTCATGTCATATTGAGTAATATTTGTGCACTCTTTGATTGTGTCTCTTGTCTTGTATGTTTATTGTGTGGATTAGATGGATTTGCGCTAAAGAGTGCCGCGGAGGATCTACAGCACCAAGAGTTTGAAGGCTTTGACCCTAATCAACCGCAAGAGCAAGGCAAGTGTCCTTGAAGCATATTGATCCTGTTTTAAAATAAATGTTTTGTTTGCAAACTGCATGCTTGTGTCAATTTGACGGGAATCCTATGATAGGAAGTTTACTAGCTTTGTTTAGCCACCCTTGTCACTTGGGATATATGGTAGAGAGTCGGGATGGGATTTTTTTATCTTTTTTCTTCGCTTAATCAACTGGGATGGGAAAACAACTATACCACCCAATTTAATTATGCATGGATGAGATTATGGTTGACATGAACTGGTTAAATATGATATGGTAATGGGTGATCTAAGCAAGCCTGGTATGTGGATGGGTTGGATGTTATGGTGGTTTGCTTGCTTTAGATCTAAGGACCGGTTTATGCGAGAATAAGCCAGGACTACAATGCCACCACGAGGCCAAGTATGGGTGCGCCGTAGCTGATTAATTAGGGCTTTGCCAGTTCTATTTGGACCGTTGTGGATGCTCGGGGAAGGGGTAGTCAGATTGGGTTTGTTGATGATTGGTGGGACTACCCTGGGATCCGAATGGCTCAAGAGGGGGCCCTTGGTTGAAGATGTGCTCTGAGGGAGACATCGCCACCGGTGAAACCTCAGTGGGGTCTAAATAGGCTAGTAATCCCTTTGTAAAGGCTATTTTGTAATCTCTTGGCCATACACCAAAGGAAGTGTAATTGGCATAAGGGAGGTTCTTTAGTCGCCGACGGGTGATGAAATCACAAACACGTGGGTAAAGTGGTACAAACTCTACAGAGTCAAATAAAACTATCATGATAGCCGTGCTCCCGGTTATGAGCACCTGGACAACTTCCATGATTAGAGGGAACTTGATATTGGGATGGTATTTGGGATGGTTATGGTTTGGTAATGGTTATGGCTGGTTATGGATTTATTTCTGGTATTGAATATGGTTATTGGCAATGGTGAAATATGGAATTATTGATGATGGTAGTGAATTCAGATTGGTATTATGATATTACTTATGATTATGATGGGTTTACTTCACATACATATAATATATTGGTTTTCAAATGTTTTAATGTACTTTTCAGCACTTTGCCATTATTATTGTTGTCATTTGAATCAACCACATGTCATACTTTCCACACTTGCTGAGTACGACATGTACTCACTCTTGGAATCCCCCCAACAGTTGCAGTCAGGATTGGGAGTTTAATGGTGATAATGTGGAGTTCTAGGCCGTGTCTACCGTCAGCTTGCCTGTGGTGTTGATTGGAGCTGCGCTACCCTATCGCTTATGCTGCCTAGTTGCTTAATTAGAGTATTTCCGCTGCATTAGTTGAACTTGTCATTAATCTTCATTAGAGCTTGTATTCGAGGATAATATGGTTTGTGTAATAAAACTTGGTTAATTAATCTTGTTCTGTGGTAATTTTTTGTATACTCTTTTGTGATTGCACTCGTGTCTGTGTGTTAAACATTCTGGGCACACATATGCATTAGCTTGGTTCATTTTTCGGAACCGGGCATCACAGATTGGTATCAAAGCCACATGTTGACCGTAGGATGTAGCCTAGATAGAATGGACACTTTAGAGCACATAGGAGCACTCAGGAGCCGATGTGTTTTTGTTGGCTTGCTGTTTGCTATATATATTACTTGTTGGTGTGCTTAATAGAGGATTTTGGGATGCTTTAGCATTACCATGTCCACCTAGGCTAGTTAGTTGTTTAGTTTCATATCCCTTGATGCATATAGTTGGGGACGTTTTCTAATTCTTACCTATTGCTTTTCTTCAGATGGTGAGGACTCGCAACCAGAGGGATGCTAATGATGAGGAGGAGAACCATAGAGTACCTCAGAACAACAATGGGCAAGGACCTGCTTAAGGAGCTATCAACATTGAGCAGCTTTTGGCCATGCAAAACCAGCTCATGCAGACCATGATACAAACTATGGGAGAGCTGCAGGCTGGTAACATCAACAATCAGCCCCACATGCCTCCACCGCCACCCCCGCCTTCTCATAACCGGTTGAGAGAGTTTATGAGGACTAGGCCACCAACCTTTGCTCAAGCTGCTGCCCTATGGATGCGGACGATTGGCTCAAGTCCGTGGAGAAGAAGTTAGCTATTGTCCAATGCAATGACCGGGAGAAGGTGCTATTTGCTTCTCATCAACTCATTGGAGCAGATGCGGATTGGTGGGATGCTTATTGCAATGCTCACGAGAATCAAGAGAGGATTACTTGGGCTGAATTTAAGGAGAGTTTTCGTTCTCATTATGTGCCGAAAGGTGTTATGATCTTGAAGAGACAAGAATTTGAGAATTTAAGGCAAGGGAGATCAAGCGTGAGTGAATATCTCAATACGTTCACTCAACTCTCAAGATATGCGCCTGAGGATGTTAGTCGGGACAGCCGGAAACAATAGTTGTTCATGAGGGGCTTGAACAATGAAATCCAAGTGCAACTACTCAATTGTGACTATGCAAATTTTCAGAAGCTTGTGGACAAAGCAATTGTGGTTGAGAACAAGATTCGTGAGATGGAGCACGACAATAAGAGAAAGGCGCCATATCAAGGACAGCAACAAGGAAGTAATGTGCTCCCTCGCTTTGCGCCGCCCAATGCGCCTTATTACAGATCTTCTATTCCTACTCAACGCCCTGGTTATGCACCGCGCCCAACTCAGTTTGTGCAACAGTGCCCTGTCATGCAAGCACCTAGGCCTCCAATGCCTTTTGCACTTCGTGCTAACATTCCTACTGCAAGTGTTCAAAACCAAGCACGTCCCAATAATTCTGGTGGAGTTAGGAAGTGTTATACTTGTGGAGAAGCTGGACACTTTGCGCATCAATGTCCTAAGTCAGGCCTTGGTCAAGGAAGCAATGCACCGAGGCAAAACCCAAGACCCAATGGAGGACAACCACAAGGGAACCGTGGGCAGCAGAATTTTGCTCGTGGCAACGTGAACCATGTCTCTATGGAGGATGCTCAACAAGCGGATGACGTGGTCATTGGTATGTTTCTCGCCAACTCCAACCCTGCGACTATGTTGTTTGATTCTGGAGCATCACATTCATTCATTGCATCGAAGTATGTTGCCAAGTATAGTTTACCTATCTCTCATATGAAGTTTACTCTATTGGTTAAGTCTCCTGGAGGAGAGATGAGGACAAATATAGTATGTCCAAAGGTAAGCCTTAGAATAAGGGGGTAGACTTCTCCACCAACCTCATTGTTTTGGATTCTCAAGGATTGGACATTATACTTGGTATGGACTGGTTGAGGAAGCACAATGGAGTTATTGAGTGTGCCAAGAAGACGGTGAAGTTGACCAATGAGGAAGGGGTCACCATAGAATTTGAAGCATCTCAAACCACACCAAAACAATTGGAGCTGAATCATATGGACGGTGCTGCAATTGAGGAGATTCCGGTGGTGTGTGAATTTTTGGATATTTTTCCGGAAGAGTTGCCAGGTAAGCCACTTGATCGAGACATTGAGTTTGTTATTGATTTAATACCTGGAACTGCACCTATAGCTAAGAGGCCTTATAGGATGCCTCCTATGGAATTAGCGGAGCTCAAGAAACAAATTCAAGAGCAACTAGAGAAAGGTTTTATTCGCCCTAGTTCTTCACCTTGGGGAGCGCACGTGCTGTTTGTGGACAAGAAGGATGGAACTCAAAGGATGTGTGTGGATTACCGAGCTCTCAACGAGGTAACCATCAAGAACAAGTACACCTTGCGACGCATAGAAGACTTGTTTGATCAGATGAAGGGTGCTTGTGTCTTCTCTAAGATTGATTTGAGGTCGGGATATTTCCAAATGAAGATTAGACCATCAGATATACCCAAGACAACTTTTAGGACACGGTATGGATCTTATGAGTGCACCATGATGTCTTTTGGATTGACAAATGCACCTGCCTACTTTATGTACCTCATGAATAAAGTCTTCATGGAGTACTTGGACAAGTTCGTCGTGGTGTTCATCGATGATATTATGATCTACTCGAAGGATGAGAAGGAACATGTGGAACACTTGAGGCTTACGTTGCAGAAATTGAGGAAGCATCGATTGTATGCCAAGTTCAACAAGTGTCAGTTTTGGTTGAAAGAGGTGCCATTTTTGGGTCATATCATCTCGGGAGGAGATATCGGTTGACCCCAGAAAAGTGAGAGACGTGTTGAAGTGGGAACCACCGCAAACTGACAAGGAAATAAGAAGTTTTCTTGAGATGGCTGGATATTACCGTCGGTTCATCAAGGACTTTTCCAAGATAGCCAAGCCTATGACAGAGTTGCTAATGAAGGGAAAGGCTTTCCAATGGACTCAAGCTTGTCAAAATAGTTTCGAGGAGTTGAAAAAGAGGTTAACAACAACCCCAGTTTTGGTACTGCCGGATGTGAGCAAGAGTTTTGATATTTATTGCGATGCATCGAGACAAGGACTTGGATGTGTATTGATGCAAGAAGATCAAGTGGTTGCATATGCTTCGAGACAACTGAAGAAACATGAGCAGAATTACCCAACACATGATTTAGAACTTGCAGCCGTGGTACATGCATTGAAAATTTGGAGACACTACATCCTTGGACATAAGTGTGAAATTTATATACGGATCATAAGAGTTTGAAGTATATTTTCACACAAACGGATCTGAACATGAGGCAACGAACATGGTTGGAGCTCATCAAAGATTATGATTTGGGAATCAACTATCATCCGAGAAAGGCCAATATAGTGGCCGATGCTTTGAGTAGAAAAGGAGTAAGTCATCAACTCACAGTTCGAGAGTTAACATCCGAGTTATGTAAGGAGTTTGAAAGGTTGAACCTCGAATTTGTAAATGAGATGGAGATGATGGAGTTAAAATCAACCTTGGAGCAAGAAATTCGAGAGGCACAAACCGCGAATGAAGAGATAAAGGAAATCAAGGAAAGAACCGAAGAAGGAGAGAATTCAGATTTGATGAAGACGAACATGGTACCTTATGGCTTGGAATGAGAATCGTTGTGCCTAATGTGAAGCATATTCGGGAGACGATATTAAAAGAGGCACATGACTCACCTTACTCAATTCACCCTGGTTGTACAAAGATGTACAAAGACTTGGAGACTAGCTATTGGTGGGATAGCATGAAGAAGGACATAGCTGAATATGTGGCATTGTGTGATGTGTGTCAACGAGTCAAGGCGGAACATCAAAGGCCAGCTGGATTATTGCAACCATTGAAGATCCCGTAATGGAAGTGAGATGAAATCGGTATGGACTTCATAGTTGGGTTACCCCGTACTCAGTCAGGGTATGACTCAATTTGGGTAATTGTGGATCGCTTAACCAAGTTAGCTCATTTTGTCCTCGTGAAGACCAAATATACAGCTGCACAATTGGCCGAAATATACATGGAGCATATTGTGTGTCGACATGGAGTCCCTAAGAAGATAGTCTCGGATAGAGGTTCACAATTCACTTCCAGGTTTTAGCAAAAATTGCATGAAGCTTTGGGAACGAGGTTGAATTTTAGTTCAGCATATCATCCTTAAACGGATGGACAAACCGAGAGGACCAACCAGGTTTTAGAGGACATGTTAAGAGCTTGTGCTTTGAAGCATGGGAAAAGTTGGGACAAAAGCTTGCCATACGCAGAATTTTCATACAACAATAGTTACCAAGCAAGCTTGAAAATGTCACCGTATGAAGCGCTTTATGGGAGGAAGTGTAGGACACCTTTATTCTGGAATGAGGCAGGAGAAACTCAAGTATTTGGTCCGGATGTGTTGCAAGAAGTCGAAAAGCAAATCCAAATAATTCGTGAAAACTTGAGGGCTGCCCAATCAAGGCAAAAAGGCTATGCGGACAATAGGAGAAGGAAATTAGCCTTTGAGATAGGAGATTTTGTTTACCTCAAGGTGTCACCAATGAGAGGTCATAAGAGGTTTAACATAAGGGGCAAGCTCGCACCTCGTTATATTGGACCATTCAAGATTTTGGACAAAAGAGGAGAAGTAGCGTATAAGTTGGAGATGCCAACTCATCTTTCAGATGTTCATGATGTTTTTCATGTTTCCCAACTCAAGAAGTGCTTGAGAGTACCGGAAGAACAAGTGCCAATGGAATATTTGGAACTAGAGGAAGATTTGACTTATGCTGAAAAAAACCGGTCAAAATCTTAGAACTAAGGAGAGGGTCACAAGGAACAAGGTTATAAGATGGTGTAAAGTTCAATGGAAGCACCACACAGAAAAAGAAGCGACATGGGAATTGGAGGATGATCTCAAGAAGGAATTTCCCTATCTCTTCTCTTCCGCGTCGAACCTCGAGGGCGAGATTCATTTTAAGGGGGGTAGGTTTGTAACACCCTCATTTTCATGCATCATGCCTTGCATGCACTCATATACATGTTTAACATTGATCCACATAAAGAGGAACGAGTTTAAAATTGATTTGGAGCATTTAAAATTGATTTGGAATAAAACCGCACTTAAAATGCAGGAAAGTGCAGACTAGTCCGATTTTACTGAGGACTAGTCCGATTTCTCTCTCACTAAAAACAGACTTGTCCGTTTTTGCTACGGACTAGTCCGATTTTCTCTCTGGAAACTTTCGGACTTGTTCAATTTTGTGCGGACTAGTCCGATATCCAAGAATCCTTGAAAATTTGCTAAGTCCTTGGACTTTTACGGACTAGTCCGGTGTTCCAGCGGACTTGTCTGATTTCCTCTCTGTTTAAAGTCAGACTTGTCCGATTTTCGGCCAGACTTGTCCGATTTTCTCTCTGGACAACTTCAGACTAGTCCGGTCCTTTTCGGACTTGTCCGATATTTTGTGACTCCGAGTTGATCTTTTGTTTTACGACTTGAATCTTGGGTTTCACATTAAGTGGTCCTAGGGACGTCGTTCCTAACTCTTTTAGAGCCCATGAGGGACTCTAAACCGGCCTCTACTCATCTCAAACTCGAAATCCATCTAACCCTAGCCTCCACCTCTATATAAACAACTCCACCCTTTGGCTTGACATCTATTGCCACTTTTCCACCCCACCGAAACCCTAGTTCGTGGAGAGCCACCATCAAGGAGGGAGGAGAAGATCCCAAGCAAGAAGAAGAAGAGGAGGAAACGAAAGAGGATCAAGATCTCCACCAAGTTTTCGTTCTTCATCACCAATTCATCTCCAAGTTCATCACCAACCCTAGATCCTCAAGATCCAAGTGTTACCTCCAAGTTTCTTGATTCATTGGATTTCTAAACACCTGGTATACTTTCTATTCTCTTTTTCTTACGTGAATTAAACCCCTAATCTCCAAATCGTTGATCTAGAAAACCCTAATATGCTGATCTCGCAAAGTGCGGACTTGTCCGGTCCCTAGCGGACTAGTCCGATCTTCCTGGTTAAATTGTGTTGAATTGATTCTAAAATTTGATCTAATCAACTCCAAACCTGTATAAACTTGTTAAAAGCTATTAGAACTAGCTAGTGTTCATTAAAAGCAACCCATTAACAAATTTTACCTTGTATTTGCATTAATCATGCATGTCATGTCATATTGAGTAATATTTGTGCACTCCTTGATTGTGTTTCTTGTCTTGTATGTTTATTGTGTGGATTAGACGGATTTGCACTAGAGAGTGCCGCGGAGCATCTACATCACCAAGAGTTTGAAGGCTTTGACCCTAATCAACCGTAAGAGCAAGACAAATATCCTTGAAGCATATTGATCCTGTTTTAAAATAAATGTTTTGTTTGCAAACTCCATGCTTGTGTCAATTTGATGGGAATCCTATGATAGGAAGTTTACTAGCTTTGTTTAACCACTCTTGTCACCTGGGATATATGGTAGAGAGTCGAGATGAGATTTTTACCTTTTTGCTTCGCTTAATCAAGTGGGATGGGAAAACAACTATACCACCCAATTTAATTATGTATGGATGAGATTATGGTTGACATGAACTGGTTAAATATGATATGTTAGTGGGTGATCTAAGCAAGCCTGGTATGTGGATAGGTCGGATGTTATGGTGGTTTGCTTGCTCTAGATCTAAGGACTGGTTCATGCGAGAATAAGCCAGGACTACAGTGCCACCACGAGGCCAAATATGGGTGCGGCGTAGCTGATTAATTAGGGCTTTGCCAGTGCTATTTGGACCATTGTGGATGCTCGGGGAAGGGGTAGTCGGATTGGGTTTGTTGATGATTGGTGGGACTACCCTGGGATCCGAATGGCTCAAGAGGGGGCGATTGGTTGAAGATGTGCTCTGAGGGAGACATCGCCACCGGTAAAACCTCAGTGGGGTCTAAATAGGCTAGTAATCCCTTTGTAAAGGCTATTTTGTGATCTCTTGGCCATACACCAAAAGAAGTGTAATTGGTATAAGGGAGGTTCTTTAGTCGCCGACTGTAACACCCTCAATTTTTGCATCATGCATTGCATACATGATCATACATTAAACATTAGTAGAATAAAAGAAATATAATAAAAGATAAAACATACATATATGTGTAGCAAAAGAAGAAAAAGAAAATAATAGCGTAAAACATATATTAGGGAATAAATATAATAATAATAATAATATATAAAAAAGAAATATATATAAATAAATAATATATATAATAAAAAATATATAAATAATAATAATAAAATATAAATATAAAAAATAAATAACCTATAGAATAAATAAATAAATAAATAAATAAATAAAGGGGCAACGCCGGCCAGGCCGAGTTGCCCAACCGGCGCGCCTGCCTCGCTCGCCGCGCGCGCACCCCCGCGCACCCGCGCCCGGGCCACGTGCCCCGCCCCGCTGCACCGCGCGCCTGGCGCGACCTCGCTCACGCCCTGGCCTCGCCCGACTGCGCCTAGCTCCCGCGTGCTGACCGCACAGCGCCTTGCGCCCCGATGCCCCAGTGCACCGCGTGCCCTACCCGGCCGCATCGACCGCGCCAGCGACGCCCCTGGCCCCACCGCGCCAAGTCCCGCGCCCCGACCTGCCCGCCCGAGCCCCGCTGCATCGCGCGTTGACCGCTCCCGTGCCGCGCGCTAGCCCAGGCGCCCAGCGTCCGTGCCTGACCGAGTCGGTACCGACTCTCGTTGCCACCCGCCTATAAAGAGAGCCGAAGGCTCCGACGTTTTTCGGGAGTCAAGAAATCGCAGCGCCGCCAGAAGAAGCGAAAGAAAGCCCTAGCCACCCTAGGAAAAAAACAGAGGAGACCAGAGGTGCCGCCAGGAAGAAAAAGAGAGGAAAATAGGGGAGGAAGAGAAAGAAAAAGAGGAGGGCGCCGTCATCCGCCGGAGATCATCGTCATCGTTGTTGCGTCGTCGTCGTCGTGTCGCCAGAGGACCGTTGCGTTGTCTACTTCGTCTACGCGTCGCCATCATCCTGCGATCTTTGAAGCCATCACATCTACGGTAGGATTCGTTTTTCCGATGCGAATTTTTGCGACGTATTAGATCTAGTAGATGTAATTTAATCATAGTTGCATTATAATTTTATTTTCTACTGCATTAATCCCCGGTAAAACCCCCGTAAACTCATATGAACACGTATGAACTAGTTGCATCTAATTAATAAACAACCATAGTTAATTAATTATTAAACTTTGCATGCATGCATGTCATCGCATATTGGTTAATATGTGTGCATCATGTTGATTTGTATGCATTTTCTTGTATGTGTGATCACGAGTAGAGGGAAGTGCTCAAGAGGTCGTTTACGAGGATTTCCAGAACCAAGACTTCGAAGCACTTGAGCAACCCTATCCTCCGGAGCAAGGCAAGTGTCCTTGAAGCATATTGCTCCCGTTTTAAAATAAATGTTTTGTTTGCAAAATTGCATGCTTGTGTCAATTTGATGGGAATCCTATGATAGGAAGTTTACTAGCTTTGTTTAACCACCCTTGACACCTGGGATATATGGTAGAGAGTCGGGATGGGATTTTTACCTTTTTGCTTCGCTTAATCAACTGGGATGGGAAAACAACTATACCACTCAATTTAATTATGCATGAATGAGACTATGGTTAACATGAACTAGTTAAATATGATATGGTAATGGGTGATCTAAGCAAGCCTGGTATGTGGATGGGTTGGATGTATGGTGGTTTTGGCTTGCTTTAGATCTAAGGACCGGTTCATGGAGCGACCATCCAGAATTTACAGTGCCACCACGAGGCCAATTATGGTTGCGGCGCAACTGATTAATTAGGGCTTTGCTAGTGCTATTTGGATCATTAAGGATGCTCGGGGAAGGGGTAGTCGGATTGGATTTGTTGATGATTGGTGGGACTACCCTAGGATCTGAATGGCTCAAGAGGGGGCCCTTGGTTGATGATGTGCTCAGTTGGAGGCATCACCACCGGTGAAACCTCAGTGGGGTCTAAATAGGCTAGTAATCCCTTTGTAAAGGCTATTTTGTGATCTCTTGGCTATACACCAAAGGAAGTGTAATTGGCATAAGGGAGGTTATTTAGTCGCCGACGGGTGATGAAATCACAAACACGTGGGTAAAGTGGTACAAACTCTGCAGAGTATTAAAACTATCATGATAGCCGTGCTACCGGTTATGAGCAACCTGTACCCTCACATGATTAGAGGGAACTCGGTATTGGTATGGTATTTGGGATGGTTATGGTTTGATAATGGTTATGGTTGGTGTTATGGTTATGGCTGGCTATGGATTTATTTCTGGTTTTGAATATGGCTATTGGAAATGGTGGAATCTGGTTTAATGATGATGGATATGAAATATAGATATCTAATAATCATTGTGGGATATGATGGGTTTACTTCACATACTTATGATATATTGTTTTTCAAATGTTTTACTGTACTTTTCAGCACTTAGCCTTTATTACATTCGTCATTTGAATCAGCCACATGTCATACTTTCCACACTTGCTGAGTATGACACGTACTCACTCTTGCAATCCCCCCCCCCCCAACAGTTGCAGGTCAGGATTGTGAGTTTATTGGCGATAATGCGGAGTTCTAGGCCGTGACTACCGTCAGCTTTACCTGTGGTGTTGCATGGAGCTGCGCTATCCCTTATGCTTAGTCTGCTTAGTTGCTTAATTAGTTTATTTCCGCTGCATTAGTTTAACTTGTCATAAATATTCATTAGAGTTTGTATTCGAGGCTAATATAGGTTGTGTAATAAAATTTGATAATTAATCTTGTTCTGTGGTAATTTTCTGTATACTCTTTTGTGATTGCACTCGTGTATGTGTGTTGAACATCCTCGGCACACATATGTGTTAGCTTGGTTCATTTTTCGGAAGCGGGTATCACGGATTGGTATCAGAGCCACAGGTTGACCGTAGGATGCAGCCTAGATAGAATGGACACTTTGGAGCACATAGGAGCACTCATGAATCGATTTGATTTGTTGGCTTGCTGTTTGCTATATATATTGTTTGCTTGTGTGCTTAATAGAGGATTATGGGATGCTTTAGCATTGCCATGTCCACCTAGGCTAGTATAGCTAGTTGGTTAGCTTCATATCCCTTGATGCATATAGTTGGGGACGTTTTCTAATTCTTACCTATTGCTTTTCTCTAGATGGTGAGGACTCGCAACCAGAGGGATGTCAATGATGAGGAGGAGAACCATGGAGTACCTCATAACAACAATGGATAAGGACTTGCTCATGGAGCCATCAATATTGAGCAACTACTGGCTATGCAGAACCAGCTCATGCAGACCATGATACAGACAATGGGACAACTGCGGGCTGGTAACATCAACAATCAGCCCCACATGCCTCCACCGCCACCCCGCCTCCTCATAACCGATTGGGAGAGTTTATGAGGACTAGGCCGCCAACCTTTGCTCAAGTTGCCGACCCTATGCAAGCTAATGATTGGCTCAAGTCCGTGGAGAAGAAACTTGCTATTGTCCAATGCAGTGACCGAGAGAAGGTCCTATTTTCTTCTCATCAACTAGTTGGAGCAGCTGCGGATTGGTGGGATGCTTATTGCAATGCTCATGAGAATCAAGAGAGGATCACTTGGACGGAATTCAAGGAGAACTTCCGTTCTCATTACGTGCCGGAAGGTGTTATGATCTTGAAGAGGCAAGAATTCGAGAACTTAAGGCAAGGAAGATCAAGCGTGAGTGAATATCTCAATAAATTCACTCAACTCTCAAGATACGCGCCTGAGGATGTTAGTCGGGACAGCCGGAAACAATACTTGTTCATGAGGGGCTTGAACAATGAGATCCAAGTGCAATTGCTCAACTGTGATTATGTCAATTTCCAGAAGCTTGTGGACAAAGCAATTGTGGTGGAGAACAAGGTTCGTGAGATGGAGCAAGACAACAAGAGGAAGGCGCCATACCAAGGACAATAACAAGTAAGTAATGTGCGCCCTCGCTTTGCGCCGCCCAATGTGCCTTACTTCAGTTCTTCTGAGCCTGCTCAACGCCCTGGATTTGCACCGCGCCCAACTCAGTTTGTGCAGCAGCGCCCTGTTATGCAAGCACCTAGGCCTCCAATGCCTTATGCGCCTCGTGCTAACTTTCCTGGTGCCAATGTTCAGAACCAAGCTCGTCCCAATAATTCCGGTGGAGTTAAGAAGTGCTATACTTGTGGAGGAGCTGGACACTTTGCGCATCAATGTCCTAAGTCAGGCCTTGGTCAAGGAAGCAATGCACCGAGGCAAAACCCAAGACCTAATGGAGGACAGCCACAAGGGAACCGTAGATAGCAGAATTTCGGTCATGGCAACGTGAACCATGTCTCTACGGAGGATGCTCAACAAGCGGATGATGTGGTCATTGGTATGTTTCTCGCCAACTCCAACCCCGCGACTATGTTGTTTGATTCTAGAGCCTCGCGTTCATTCATTGCATCAAAGTATGTTGCCAAGTATAGTTTGCCTATCTCTCATATGAAGTTTACTCTATTGGTTAAGTCTCCTAGAGGAGAGATGAGGACAAATATAGTATGTCCAAAAGTAAGCCTTAGAATAAGGGGGGTAGACTTCTCTGCCAACCTCATTGTTTTGGATTCTCAAGGATTGGACATTATACTTGGTATGGACCGGTTGAGAACGCACAATGGATTTATTGAGTGTGCCACGAAGCCGGTGAAGTTGACCAATTTGGAAGGGATCGCCATAGAATTTGAAGCATCTCAAACCGCACCGAAGCAATTGGAGCTGAATCATATGGACGGTGCCGCAATTGAGGAGATTCCGGTGGTGTGTGAATTTTTGGATGTTTTTCCGGACGAGTTGCCAGGTATGCCACCTGATCGAGACATTGAGTTTGTTATTGATTTAATATCTCGAACTGTACCTATATCTAAGAGGCCGTATAGGATGCCTCCTCTGGAATTAGCGGAGCTCAAGAAACAAATTCAAGAGCAACTAGAGAATGATTTTATTTGTCCAAGCTCTTCGCCTTGGGGAGCGCCCGTTCTATTTGTGGACAAGAAGGATGGATCCCAAAGGATGTGTGTAGATTACCGAGCTCTCAACGAGGTAACAGTCAAGAACAAGTACACCTTGCCGCGCATAGAAGACTTGTTTGATCAGATGAAGGGTGCTTGTGTCTTCTCTAAGATTGATTTGAGGTCGGGATATTTCCAAATGAAGATTAGACCATTAGACATACCCAAAACAGCTTTTAGAACACGGTATGGATCTTATGAGTACACTGTGATGTCTTTTGGATTGACAAATGCACTTGCCTACTTTATGTACCTCATGAATAAGGTCTTCATGGAGTACTTGGATAGATTCGTTGTGGTGTTTATTGATGATATTATGATCTACTCGAAGGATGAGAAAGAACACGAGAAACACTTGAGGCTCACGTTGCAGAAATTGAGGGAGCATCAATTGTATGCCAAGTTCAACAAGTGTCAGTTTTGGTTGAAAGAGGTGCCATTTTTGGGTCATATCATCTCAGGGGGAGGAGTATCGGTTGACCCTGGAAAAGTGAGGGACGTGTTGAAGTGGGAGCCACCGCAAAACGTAAAGGAAATAAGGAGTTTTCTTGGGATGGCTGGATATTACCATCGGTTCATCAAGGACTTTTCCAAGATAGCCAAGCCTATGACAGAGTTGCTAATGAAGGGAAAGGCTTTCCAATGGACCCAAGCTTGTCAAAATAGTTTTGAGGAGTTGAAGAAGAGGTTGACAACAGCCCCAGTTTTGGTATTGCCGGACGTGAGCAAGAGTTTTGATATTTATTGCGACGCATCAAGACAAGGACTCAGATGTGTATTGATGCAAGAAGGTCAAGTGGTCGCCTACGCATCAAGACAACTGAAGAAACATGAGCAGAATTATCCTACACATGATCTTGAACTAGCAGCCATGGTACATGCATTGAAGATTTGGAGACACTATATCCTTGGACATAGGTGTGAAATTTATACGGATCATAAGAGTTTGAAGTATATTTTCACACAAACGGATCTTAATTTGAGGCAACGAAGATGGTTAGAGCTCATCAAGGATTATGATGTGGGGATCAACTATCATCCAAGAAAGGCCAATGTCGTGGCCGATGCCTTGAGCCGGAAAGGAGTAAGTAATCAACTCACAGTTCGAGAGTTACCATCCGAGCTATGTATGGAATTCGAACGGTTGAACCTCGGATTCGTGAATGAGATGGGAATAAGGAGTTAAGTCCAACCTTGGAGCAAGAAATTCAAGAAGCACAAACCACAGATGAGGAGATCAAGGAAATCAAGGAAAGGACCGAAGAAGGGAGAGAATTCAGATTTGACGAGGATGAACATGGTACCTTATGGCTTGGAAAAAGGATTGTCGTGCCTAATGTGAAGCATATTCGGGAGACAATACTAAAGGAGGCACATGACTCGCCATACTCGATTCACCCCGGTTGCACGAAGATGTACAAAGACTTGAAGGCTTGCTATTGGTGGGATAGCATGAAAAAGGACATAGCTGAATATGTGGCATTGTGTGATGTGTGTCAACGAGTCAAGGCGGAACATCAAAGGCCAGCTGGATTATTGCAACCATTGAAGATCCCGGAATGGAAGTGGGAAGAAATCGGAATGGACTTCATAGTTGGGTTACCACGTACACAGTCCGGATATGACTCGATTTGGGTAATCGTGGATCGATTAACTAAGTCAGCTCACTTCATTCCCGTCAAGACCACCTATAATGGAGAGAAATTGGCGGAACTGTATATAGGAAGGATAGTATGTTTGCATGGAGTTTCGAAGAAGATAGTCTCGGATAGAGGTTCACAATTCACTTCCAGGTTTTGGAAGAAATTGCATGAAGCTTTGGGAACGAGGTTGAATTTTAGTTCAGCATATCACCCTCAAACGGATGGACAAACCGAGAGGACCAATCATATTTTAGAGGACATGTTAAGAGCTTGTGCTTTAAAGCATGGGAAAAGTTGGGATAAGAGCTTGCCATATGCAGAATTTTCATACAACAATAGTTACCAAGCCAGCTTGAAAATGTCACCCTATGAAGCATTATACGGAAGGAAGTGTAGGACACCTTTGTTTTGGAATGAGACAGGGGAGAATCAAGTATTTGGTCCGGATGTGTTACAAGACGCTGAAAGACAAGTTCAAATAATACGGGAAAACCTAAGGGTCGCCCTGTCTCGACAGAAGGGTTATGCGGATAATAGGCGAAGGAGTCTGACTTTCGAAGTTGGAGATTTTGTATACCTCAAAGTGTCACATATCCGACGGCAACGCCAATTTCACGTCAAAGGAAAACTGTCACCTCCCTATGTCGCGCCATTTAAGATTGTGGACAAACGAGGAGAAGTAGCATATCGACTTGAGCTGCCGACGTATCTCTCCGATGTACACGACGTGTTTCACGTGTCTCAACTCAAGAAGTGTCTCAGGGTGCCGAAAGAACAAGTGCCGATGGACGAGTTAGAACTTCAGGAGGATTTGTCCTATGTTGAGCAACCTATCAAGATCTTGGACGTGAAGGAAAGGGTCATGAGGAATAAGAGGATCCGTTGGTGCAAAGTGCAATGGAAACACTATACGGAAGCTGAAGCTACGTGGGAACATGAAGAAGACCTGAAGTCAGAATTCCCTCATCTTTTCTCCACGTTGTCGAATCTCGAGGGCGAGATTCACTTTAAGGGGGTAGGTTTGTAACACCCTCAATTTTCGCATCATGCATTGCATACATGATCATGCATTAAACATTAGTAGAATAAAAGAAATATAATAAAAGATAAAACATACATATATGTGTCGCAAAAGAAGAAAAAGAAAATAATAGCGTAAAACATGTATTAGGGAATAAATATAATAATAATAATAATATATAAAAAAGGAATATATATAAATAAATAATATATATAATAATAAAGTATATAATAATAATAAAATATAAATATAAAAAAGAAACAACATAAAGAATAAATAAATAAATAAATAAAAGAAAAAAAAGGGGGCACCGCCGGCCAGGCCGAGCTGCCCAACCGGCGCGCCTGCCTCGCCCGCCGCACGCGCACCCCCGCACACCCGCGCCCGGGCCACGTGCCCCGCCCCGCTGCACCGCGCGCCTGGCGCGACCTCGCTCGCACCCTGGCCTCGCCCGACCGCGCCTGGCTCTCGCCTGCCGACTGCACAGCGCCCCGCGCCCCGATGCCCCAGTGCACCGCGCGCTTTACCCGGCCACGTCGACCGCACCAGCGACGCCCCTGGCCCCACCGCGCCAAGTCCCGCGCCTCGGCCTGCCCGCCCAAGCCCCGCTGCATCGCGCATTGACCGCTCCCACGCCGCGCGCTAGCCCCAGCGCCCTGCGTCTGTGCCCGACCGAGTCGGTAACGACTCTCGTTGCCGCCCGCCTATAAAAAGAGCCGAAGGCTCCGACGTTTTTCGGGACTCAAGAAATCACAGCGTTGCCAGAAGAAGTGAAAGAAAGCCCTAGCCGCCCTAGGAAAAAAATAGAGGAGACCAGAGGTGCCGCCAGGAAGAAAAAAGAAAGGAAAATAGGGGAGGAAGAGGAAGAAAAAGAGGAGTGCGCCGTCATCCGCCGGAGATCATCGTCGTCATCGTCGCATCACCGTCGTCATGCCGCCGGAGGACCGTTGCATTGTCCACTTCGTCTACGCGTCGCCATCATCCCGCGATCTTTGAAGCCATCACATCTACAGTAGGATTCATTTTTCCGATGCAAATTTTAGCGACGTATTAGATGTAGTAGACGTAATTTAATCGTAGTTGCATTATAATTTTATTTTCAATGGCATTAATCCCCGCTAAGACCCCCGTAAACTCATATGAACACGTATGAACTAGTTGCATCTAATAAATAAACAACCGTAATTAATTAATTATTAAACTTTGCATGCATGCATGTCATCGCATGTTGGTTAATATGTGTCCATCGTGTTCATTTGTATGCATTTTCTTGTATGTGTGATCACGAGTAGAGGGAAGTGCTCAAGAGGTCGTGTACGAGGATTTCCAGAACCAAGACTTCGAAGCACTTGAGCAACCCTATCCGTAGGCAAGTGTCCTTGAAGCATATTGCTCCCGTTTTAAAATAAATGTTTTGTTTGCAAAATTGCATGCTTATGTCAATTTGATGGGAATCCTATGATAGGAAGCTTACAAGCTTTGTTTAACCACCCTTGTCACCTGGGATATATGGTAGAGAGTCGAGATGAGATTTTTACCTTTTTGCTTCGCTTATCAACTAGGATGGGAAAACAACTATACCACTCAATTTAATTATGCATGAAGGAGACTATGGTTAACATGAACTGGTTAAATATGATATGGTAATGGGTGATCTAAGCAAGCCTGGTATGTGGATGGGTTGGATGTATGGTGGTTTTGGCTTGCTTTAGATCTAAGGACCGGTTCGTGGAGCGACCATCCAGGATTTACAGTGCCACCACGAGGCCAAGTATGGGTGCGGCGTAGCTGATTAATTAGGGCTTTGCTAGTGCTATTTGGACAATTAAGGATGCTCGGGGAAGGGGTAGTCGGATTGGGTTTGTTGATGATTGGTGGGACTACCCTGGGATCCGAATGGCTCAAGAGGGGGCCCTTGGTTGAAGATGTGCTCAGTTGGAGGCATCGCCACTGGTGAAACCTCAGTGGGTCTAAATAGGCTAGTAATCCCTTTGTAAAGGCTATTTTGTGATCTCTTGGCTATACACCAAAGGAAGTGTAATTGGCATAAGGGAGGTTCTTTAGTCGCCGACGGGTGATGAAATCACAAACACGTGGGTAGAGTGGTACAAACTCTACAGAGTATTAAAACTATCATAATAGCCGTGCTACTGGTTATGAGCAGCCTGGACCCTCACATGATTAGAGGGAACTCGGTATTGGGATGGTATTTGGGATGGTTATGGTTTGATAATGGTTATGGTTGGTGTTATGGTTATGGCTGGTTATGGATTTATTTCCGGTTTTGAATATGATTATTGGCAATGGTGGAATCTGGTTTAATGATGATGGATATGAAATATAGATATCTAATAATCATTGTGGGATATGATGGGTTTACTTCACATACTTATGATATATTGTTTTTCAAATGTTTTACAGCACTTAGCCTTTATTACATTCGTCATTTGAATCAGCCACATGTCATACTTTCCATACTTGCTGAGTACGACACGTACTCACTCTTGCAATCCCCCCCAACAGTTGCAAGTCAGGATTGTGAGTTTATTGGCGATAATGCAGAGTTCTAGGCCGTGTCTACCGTCAGCTTTTCCTGTGGTGTTGCATGGAGCTGCGCTATCCCTTATGCTTAGTCTGCTTAGTTGCTTAATTAGTTTATTTCCACTGCATTAGTTGAACTTGTCATAAATATTCATTAGAGTTTGTATTCGAAGCTAATATAGGTTGTGTAATAAAATTTGATAATTAATCTTGTTCTGTGGTAATTTTCTGTATACTCTTTTGTGATTGCACTCGTGTATGTGTGTTGAACATCCTAGGCACACATATGCATTAGCTTGGTTCATTTTTCGGAACCGAGCGTCACATCGACGGGTGATGAAATCACAAACACATGGGTAAAGTGGTACAAACTCTGTAGAGTCAAATAAAACTATCATGATAGCCGTGCTCTCAGTTATGAGCACCTGGACAACTTACATGATTAGAGGGAACTCGGTATTGGGATTGTATTTGGGATGGTTTTGGTTTGGTAATGGTTATGGCTGGTTATGGATTTATTTCTGGTATTGAATATGGTTATTGGCAATGGTGAAATCTGGAATTATTGATGATGGTAGTGAATTCAGATTGGTATTATGATATTACTTATGATTTTGATGGGTTTACTTCACATACACATAATATATTGCTTTTAAAATGTTTTAATGTACTTTTCAGCACTTTGACATTATTATTGTTGTCATTTGAATCAACCACATGTCATACTTTCCACACTTGCTGAGTACGACATGTACTCACTCTGGCAATCCCCCCCAACAGTTACAGGTCAGGATTGGGAGTTTAATGGTGATAATGCGGAGTTCTAGGCCGTGTCTACCGTCAGCTTGCATGTGGTGTTGATTGGAGCTGCGCTACCCTATCGCTTATGTTGCCTAGTTGTTTAGTTTGCTTAATTAGAGTATTTCCGCTGCATTAGTTGAACTTGTCATTAATCTTCACTAGAGCTTGTATTCGAGTATAATATGGTTTGTGTAATAAAACTTGGTTAATTAATCTTGTTCTGTGGTAATTTTCTGTATACTCTTTTGTGATTGCACTCGTGTATGTGTGTTGAACATCCTGGGCACACATATGCGTTAGCTTGGTTCATTTTTCAGAATCGGGCATCACAGATGCTCTCGACGAGGTAAGCGCATGCCATCCGCCTTGCTGGCGGGGAGAGCATGCCCATGCCACGCGATGAAGTGGTGGTATCCTTCCTCGCGTTCCATGTATGGGGGCTCGGACTTCCGGCGCACCCCTTCTTCTGGTAGCTCCTCGAGGAGTATGGCATCGAGCTCCAGCAACTGACGCCGAACGACATCCTCCATATGTTGGTGTTCATCACCTTGTATGAAGCCTTCCTGAGGATAGAACCAGATCTGAACTTGAGGAAGTTCTTTTTCTAGATACGGCCTTCGGCAAATGACCTCCCGCTCCCTGACTTCGACAGCATTAGCGCCCAGCTCCGTGGGCAGCATACGTGTTATTTCACCATCACTCTCCGATCGTCCCTCGATGGATGGCATTAGGGCTGGTTCTACATTCAGAACGCGACACTTGAGCTTCTGCACTTCATCAGTGACCCTCGAGTACCGAAGATGTCCTGACACGATGTTGTTCCTGATGGCGAGATGGCCGCGCTATCACTGCTCCTCACTTGGATAGAGGACCTTCAAGTAAGGGGCCTTAATGGCACGGACATTCTCCGTGTTTTTGCAGAGCAGAGGATTCAACCCCTTAGGGTTCGGGAGCACCGATGTGGGAGTATCTCCGCCCGACGGATCCGACAAGAGAGTCGGAGGTGGAGCTCTCTTCCTCGGAGATGGCTGCAAGGATGAAGGCACTCTCAGGGCTGGCCTTGGTGGATGACGCCAACCTAGCCGTGCCACCCCCCATTGCCACGAACCCAATCTTTTCTCGGATGCCACTCGCGAGCGGGCGTGCTCCCAACCCGATACTAAAGAAGAAGAAGCAAAAGGCGAAAGGTGCGCCGCCCATCTCCCCGAATCAAAAACAGACTGCAGAGGTCGAGGTGTGCTTTATACTGCGCTGCTCCGAAAGTTACAGACCCTCTTGTTCTTGTGCTAGCATTTGGAGGTGGGGTAGTGCGACCTCCTCATGGATTAGCGTGGTGCAAGAAGTTGGACCCGAACATCAGAGTTCCGATCAAGAGGCTGGTGGAGGCAGCTCGTTCGACTCTGATCAAGGTGGAGGACCAGCCACCCTCGCTTGTAGCCATCCACACGGACCCAAAGTCGATCAAGGTATTCGTCGCTAACATAGTCGGGTCGATCAACCCTTCGGCGTTGTTGATTCCTGTCTCTGCAGGTATCAGGGTGGTGCCGAGAGCCTTGGATTCTGCGCTGCCGCCTGCGCTCGACGGTGGAGATGTTGGTGCGGGGTCGGTCTCGACCCCGTCCGGTCCTTCAGAAACGGAACCTTTTCCAACCATCGAGGGGATCGGGGCTGAGGTTGTCCAGGGCCCGACCTCGGACATTGTGCTTGCGGACGAGGTGTTTCCGGCAGCAATCCTTGGTCGGGAGGAACCTGACCTTCCCACTGGAGGTTCAATCTTTGGGTGTTAGTTGCTGGTCAGAGGGACCCGTTTAGGCGGTTCGGTTCTCTCTCGCGAGGAGAACTGAATCCTCTGCGGCAGGGCCGCACGCCTGCCCGCGTGCGACCTGCCTGGATGCCGTTCCTATTTTACGGCACGCATCTAAAAGATTGGTCGATCTCACCGCTGGGCTCCTTTGCCCGCTCTGCTCCTTTGGTCCAGATGCTCGGGCTCGGCTCTCGGCTCCTACCCGTTCGGTTCGATTCTGTCTACTGGGTGCTCTGCTCAGCAAAAAATAATAGGTGGCACAAGTCCTGTCACCTGTCTAAATTTATCATTTACCATTAGAAGGTGCTGCAAAATGAAAACAACTCACATCCAGTTTCATGAGCTGTACTGAAATTTCTTTTCAATCGTCTATGCATAGAAAACAAAGACGAAGAGTAAAAGCAATGAACAAGCTTACATGGTAACAGCAGAGACTAGACAGTGGATCGAAAACCATTATATTATCCACGGCAACACAAACAGTTTGCATGTACATTAGCAACACAAATAGTTGTACACATGGTTATATCAAGGCTCTTGTCTGAAAGAGGGGGAAATGCATTCACGATAGACATTTGGTCCAAGCATGTAGCACATTGGAGCTGAGTTCTCTCAAAAACAGCCAAACAGAACTTGTGTTTCTGTCACAATCAGAATGATTATCACAAATTTGATGGACTTGGCAGTTTCTCCTTGGGATGTTTTTTTTAGAAGTACCGGAATTGTTTGGTAGTCAGACCGGACTAGTCTGGTGCTGTCTAGTAAGGGCAACTGGACTAGTCCGAACCCTTACCGGACTAGTCCGATTTTGTCCAGTAAGGATATCGGACTAGTTTGGACAATGACCGGACTAGTTCGGTCTTTTCAGTTAATGTCAGTTTGAACTCGAAAATAACATGTGTTCTAATTGAAAGGACACAACCCACCAATAATTATGTCCATGATTGGGGGACTTAACTGTCTCTAAGGGTGGAAGACCCCCTCTTGCGTCTCTTGGTCATATATAAGGAGAGAGTTATGTGTATGATTGTGTGTGATAGGTGAATACACATTAGACACAAGAAATCTCTCAATTCTCTCATATTTCGATCAAAATACCAAGAGAAGAACAAGGGGAAACGCCTCTCATCGTCTTTCTTCTTGCGGTCTCACCTTGTTGGCTCGATGGCCGCATCGTCAACCAACAACAAAGATGGAGGATAAGGTATTAGTAGTGTTCTTGTGCTATTTGAGAGATAGCACTTGATGTTGATCTAGTATTCAGTTTTCTCCTGTATAATTCAAAATGATTTAGTGGCTATTTGATCTTTGGGCTTCCTTTTGATTCTAACAATGGTATCAGAGCCGTTTAGACCACTAATCATTTTGAATTGAGTTTTGGTCAAAGTTTTCAGCTGTAAGTTTTGAAGGTCCGAACTTGTCCGGTCTATGGGTCGGACTAGTCCGGTATGCCACAATAAAGTGGTTAGGTTTTTAGAATCAGGGCATTTTGACGCGTTCATCTGATTGAAAACCTATTAAGCACTTTGGATTGAAATCCATTGTGAAAAATAAGTTGATTTTGTAAGATGGAAAGATTAAGATTCCCTTTTGGGTATTTCGACATTTTTTGTTTTTTATATGAAATTTTTCCGGGGTTAGCCGGACTAGTCATGAATAGTACGGACCAAACTCTAAAAGTTCAATAAAGAACGGATCAAATGTTTCTGGAACAGTACCGAACTTGTCTGTCCTATGGACCGGACTTGTCCGATCATGGTTCTATTTTAAGTTCGGACGTGTTCGGTGTTTGGACCGGACTAGTCCGAAAACCATATTGTAAGAGTTCGGATTAGTCCGGCCATGTGCGGACTAGTCCGGGCTATACAATTAAGTTTGCTTATTTAATTAAGCTTCCGCTGTGAATTAAGTTTATATTGTCATAGCAATTTGGTCGAGTAACCAAAACGAAAGATACATTGCTATGTCATTTTAAGTTACATGGAATTCTATTGAGTAACCAAAGCGAAAAATAGAATTGCCATGTTTTTAAGCAATATATGTCATTATTGGCCGAGTAACCAAAGCGAAAGGCATTAATGACATTTTCTTTCTAATTGCATAGTAATTTGGTCGAGTAACCAAAGCGAAAGATAAATTACTATGTATTTCAGTTGTTCTCCAAGTTTAAGTTTTAATGTCATTATTGGCCGAGTAACCAAAGCGAAAGGTATTAATGACATTCTCTTATTAAGAACATAGTAATTTGGTCGAGTAACCAAAGTGAAAGATAAATTACTATGTTATTTTTCAGTTATTCTGAAATGTTGAGTTTTGGTCAAGTAACCAAAGTGAAAGATAAAACTCAAACATTATCTTATGATTAATATCTATGCATTCACTCATGATCTTGTTTTTGATTAATACATTTCTTCCAATGAGAATTCAAGACTGAGTTTCATCGCTTTCATTGATCCACTCAATGTAAGCAATTATGGGAGATAGAGAGAAAAGTTGAAGATTGTTTTGGCAGTCTCCAAGATAGACTTGACTCTCATACTCCATATTCAGTTGAGTCGGTGGCTCCAGTAAGAAATATTGATGACACTCAGAAACCCTTTGTTGTGAGGACAAATGAATATACTAATAAGCTATTGGCTTGTGCAAAGCCAAAGTTAAGTGGAAACAATCAAACAAGAAATGTTTGATGATTATTAAGGGCACTATCACTGAAATTATTCGGGGAGCAATCTCTGAATGTGAGACTGCCACTGAGTACCTCCAAAAGATTGAGAATCAGTTTGCTGGTTCTTCTAAGTTAACAACAAGTACTCTTATCAAGAGACTTGTCACTGAAAAGTATTATGGAGGTGGTGTGCAAGAGCACATTTTAAGGATGACAAATATGGCATCAAAACTTAAGCCTATAGATTTGGGGATTAAAGATGAGTTTATTATGAATCTCAGTTTTTCTCACTTCTAAAGGAATTTGAGACATTTGTCATCAACTATGACTCTCAGCCTGAACTATGGAACATAGAAAAACTCATGTCTATGTGTGTTCAGGAGGAAGAGAGGATTAAGTCCCTTCATGGTAATCATGCTATTAATTACGTGAAGGGACTTCTGAGCAATTTTTTAAGTATCATGGTTCTTCTCACCATGATAAAGATAAGGGTAAGGCTCTACAAAGCCATCCTTAACATAAGGATGTAAAAGTAGAGAAAGATCAGTACCACTTTTGTTTAGACAAAGGTCACCATCAAAAGGAATGCATAGGCTTCCTTAAATGGTGCTTTAAGTGGCAATCGATTTTCCTCACATCAGGGTAAGAGTAAGAGAATCGATTCTGAAATGTCTTCGAAATTATGGCATTGTCGCTTAGGCCATGTTTCGAGGGGGAGAATTAAACAATTGATTTCACAATCAATTCTTCCTCATCAGGATTTTTCGGATTTAGGAGAATGCATAGACTAAGAAAATTAAGAAAGGGTGGCATATGCAGTGCGAGAATTTGGAATTAATCCATACCGACATTTGTGGTCCATTTCCCGTAGTATCTGTTGATGGTTTTGATTCATTCATAAGCTTCACGAATGACTATTCTCGCTATGTCCATATTTATCCAATTAAAGAACGCTATGAAGTGTTGGATAAATTTAAGATATTTAAGGATGAAGTTGAAAACCAGCACAATACTAAGATAAAAGTGGTAATATATGATCGTGGTGGCGAATACTATGGTCGTCATACCCCGTATGGCCAAGTTCCTGGACCATTTGCTCGGCTGCTACAGAAAAATGGCATAGTCGTCCAACATTCAACATCGGGCGAGCCTCGGCAAAATAAAGTGGCGGAACGGTGCAACCGTACGCAAATGGATATGGTAAGATCCATGTTAAGTCAATTAGATTTGCCGATTATCTTATGGATGAAGGCATTAAAAACCGCCATTCATGTGCTAAATCGGGTTCCTTCTAAGTCGGTGCCCAAAACACCGTATGAGTTGTGGACAGGATGTAAGTCCTCATTAAGTTATATGCATACATGGGGCTGTCCTGCAGAGGCAAAAATGTTTAACCCAAACATTGGTAAGTTGGATGCTAAGACAATAAGTTGCCATTTTATTGGCTATGTAGAAAAGAGTAAGGGATATCGTTTCTATTGTTCGGAACGATATACTTAGTTTGTGGAAACAAAGCATGCCGTCTTTTTAGAGGATGCTATGATCAGGGGGAGTACTGTAAGACGAGAAATTAATCTTGAAGAGAAGTGGGTTTATGTGCCCACTCCTATTATTCAAGAACCATATTTCTTACCTACTATTGTTGAATTGACAGTGCCTATTGGTAAAGGTTCAACACCTGTTGTTAGTTCTCCATTGACAACGGAATTATTAAGATAGGATGAATATTCTCAGCTCGTTTTCATACCAATAGCCCATGCAAGGTCACCACCAGTATCGGGTGGCTTTGGAAGTAATGTAGGATCTTACGCTTTGTTATGAGGATGGCGTACATGAGCTTATGCACGCGAGGGTAGCGCGTCTCACAATCAGATAGCGCTTTGCTGACGAAATAGATCGGCCTTCGGACCCGACGGTGAAAGTCACCTAGAGGGGGGGGGGGGGGCGTGAATAGGCAATAAGACCTGAAATGACTTGATCAAACAAGATTAAACTCTTGAGGTCAGACTTGTCTGGACAGAGCTGGACTAGTCTGCTCAACACAGAGTGAAAACCTAAAAACTTGGTTTTTACAAGTTATTTGCAGAAATTAAGTTCACTCAAGATGTAAGCAATGTGTGGTAACCTAGTACAACTTAGATTGTGAAGGTAAAGCACTTAGGTCACATGATTTCAACAAAGATCAAAGTTAAGAGCAATGAACAATAAGAAACCTAATAGTAATGCTAGTGATTACAAAATGTAAAATGACAAGTGATACAAGATTTATCATGTGGTTCAGCTCCACGAAGAAGCCTACATCCACGTTGAGAAGTACACACAAGGACCGAGTCTCACTTGACCCTTCTCTCACCAAACCACCACAATGGTTGGCTTGGTTTCCACTGTATCAATGGGTAATCACCAAGTTTGATTGGGGCTGCTCACAAGTTGAGGCTCCCACAAATCGATACAATGAGGAGCACACGAAGCTCAACTCACACAAGCCACAAAACACAACACAATCTGCAAGAGATCAAACCGAGAGCCAAAGAGCGATGATCCTCCTTCACTCTCCTCCCCAAACCCTAATCTCTTCAAGATTTGGTCTTAGAGGGCCAGTAGGACGAGTAGAAGGCTTTGTATGGCTCTAGGTCACTTGTGGCGGCGCTAGGGTTCAAGAGTTATCAAATAGGGGTCGGAGGTTCCCTTTTTATAGGGGTCCCGGCAACTAACCGTTGCCACCAGGGCAAACCCGGACTAGTCCAGCCTTGTGCCACAGACTAGTCCGGCCTTCTGTGACCACCGACAATTTCACGTCATTGATCGACAAAACAGATGACATGCATGCCAACATTTGAATTTCAAATGGCCACTGACAACACGGACTAGTCCGGTTCACTACGGACTAGTCCGAAATAGGACAGAGAGCTTTGGTCTGTCCCAAAATGGACTCAACTGGGTAGGCCCGTTCTAGTTCGGCCACTGGGGCGGACTAGTCCGGCCCTCTAGGGTTTTCTCTCGGTTTATCTTACCAAGTCTCAAATGGACTAGTCCGTACCACCACGGACAAGTCCGAACTTCTCCAAAGAGCTTTGGTCCGTTCCAAAACAGACAAGTCTGATCTTCGGGGACTTAGCTCAAACTCCACTACGGGATGAACGGACTAGTCCGTACCAATACGGACAAGTCTGAACTCATCCAGAGACGTTTAGTCCGACTCAAAACGGACTACTCTGTCAGGCCGGACTAGTCCAGCCTTCTAGGGTTTTTTCTCATTTTGGCTTCTCACTTAGGTTTTTCTCTCAATCACCACTTTGAGCCCTCTAGAATGATCTCAATGCACATGATACATCCACCCCTCTCACATGAAATGGCTCATATAAGCTCAACACCATAGAACCCTAATTTCTACGCTTGACCCTTTGACGCCCATTTTATCCTTTTTCTTTTTGAGGGATTTCATCTCATTTCATCCATCATTCCTGTGCTTAAGATCAACTCAGCTCATTAGTCTCTTTGTCATCATCAATCATTCGAAACCCACGGGGATGCCTAGATGCACTTTCAGACAGGCGTGATCGAGCTCTTCCCGCTCTACGACGAGGGCAATACTGACCACATGGTTGGTGGCAGTGATGTAGAGGAGGAGGAGGAGTTCGGCTCGAGCAACGCCAATATCGGAGGATTGATGAGGAAGGCTTTTAGGTCGTCGAGAGATTTTTGAGCTTCCTTTGTCCATTCGAAGGGTTGGGACTTCTTCAGAAGCTTGTAGAGGGGCAGCCCCCGCTTCCCTAGTCAGACGATGAAATGACTCAGCGCTCCGAGGCAGCCCATGAGTCTTTGTATGCTCTTGACATTGCTGATGGGGTCCATGTTGGTGATCATCGTGATCTTCCCAGGGTTTGCTTCGATGCCACACTCTGAGATGATGTACCCGCGCAGTTTACCCCTGGGGATGCCAAACACGCACTTTTCCAATGTTGAGCCTAATGGTGTTGCTGGGGAGGTCACTGAAAGTCTCTTCGATCAAAATCGGCGATCAGGCTTGACACCTTTCTGGACTTGGCTACGATGTCATCAACATAGACATTGAGGTTCTGTTCGACCTGTTGCCACACTTCTGCATGCATTACTGGTAAGTTGCTCCCACATTCTTCGACCTGAAGGGCATCCTTACGTAGCAGTAAGAGCAAAAATGCATAATGAATGCGGTTGCCAGCCGTTCATCTTTATGGAGGGCAATCTGGTGGTACCCTGATTAGGCATAAAGGAAGAGATTCGCTCCCTACGGTGACATCGATGATCGGGTCGATACAAGGAAATGGGAAAGGATCCTTCGGGCATGTCTTGTTTAGGCTTGTGTAATCGATGCACATCCTCCACTCCTCGCTCTTTTTCTTGACGAGCACGGGGTTGGCTAGACACTCGGGGTGTCGTACCTCCTCAATGAAGTCGATTGATAGTAGTTTATTGATCTCGACTCTGATGCCCCGATGCTTCTGCTCGTCGAAGCACCGCAATCTCTGCTTGATGGAGAAGGAGCCCGACCTGATGTTGAGGGTGTGCTCGGCGACTTCTCTGGGGATGCTCGGCATGTCGGAGGTCTGACAGGCGAAGACGTCCCGGTTGGAGCGCAAAAAATAGAATAGCGTGACCTCTCGCCCCCGACCAAGGGTGGTGCCGACCCGGACCATCTTGGATGGCTCTTCAGGGTCGATTTGGAACGACTTTGTGTCTTCCGCTGGTCAGAAGGTACCAGACATGGTGGTGTGATCAGGTAAGTCTCCCCGCCTCATGTTATCAGAGCGCGCCGAGCTCTGCCACTACTACCGATGCTAATGCCAAATTGCACGCATCCCGCTCACATAGGAGGGCCTGGCGGACATCCGACCGCACGGTGATGACTCCTTTGGAACTGGACATCTTAAACTTGAGGTAAGTGTAGCTCGGGATGACCATGAACTTTGTGTAGCATGGTCTCCCCTGAATGGCGTGGAAAGGGCCATCAAACTGAGTACCTCGAACGTGAGGTTCTCCATGCGGAAGTTTGTTTTGTCCCCGAAAGTGATGGGGACGTTAATATCTTCGAGCGGTATCGCTCGCTTACCGAGGATAATGTTGTAGAAGAGCGCTCGAGCTGGACGGCGATGAGAACACGATATTCCCATAGCATTGAGGGTCCCGGCATATAGTACGTTGAGACCACTCCCACCGTCTATTATCAACCTTGGTGAGCCGTCTGGGTTCAACTATCGAATCCAAGGTTAGGAGGAGACGCCCAACTTGCAGAAGGTGATCTGGAAGGTCGGACCGGTCAAACGTGATCCCCGCTGTAGACTGCCGGAGTGGGGTCGGGTGATCTTCATGGCGATGTCGACCTGCAAAGCATCGTGGGAGAGTGTCGGATCCCGCTCAATCATCCCCACGTAAGAGGGTGCCAACAGGCCACCGGCGGTGCTCTTTTAGGGGTTGTGCGTAGGCCTGCCCATCGAGAGCAAGACGGTCAATAGTACGCCAGCGATCTAAAGGATGCCTGAGTCACTGACAAAGAACTCCAAGCTCCCTAGGCGTCTGGCTTGGCCATGGAGATAGGCAGGGGCATACTCCGGCTCATTGGCATCACCGGTGATGAACTTGAAGTCACCGAAGGACATCCTCGTGAAAGCAGCGAAAGTTGATCGAGGTGGAGCCATCGGAGAAGCTAAGGGTGGAACACGCAGCAGTCCCCCTACCTAACGTGTCAACTGTCGGTGTTCGGATTACCGACAAGTACCGAATGCATCGTGCGTCCGTCTTTGAGGTTGCCTAGCTAAGAAGACAGTTGAATTGTACTAATTCAGGCAGAATGCCTTACATCCAGTACGTGTGTCCTCGCCGTTCTTTGTTAAAAATGGGGTGGTTATATTACAATCGAGTTGCCTCTCCTTCTTGAGGATAACATCTAGTTCTCACTTATATCCCCCTCTACTGGCCATTTCTCACTTCTCATGAGGGGGGAGGCATGGTTAGGAGCGCCTATCCCATCCCGCATCAACCGGAGCGCTTCATGAAGTCACCTCCTTGATGGGGTACTCGATGTTTGGCGCGCCCTTGTACCATCATAAGGGAGAGCCATGTTGGGGCGCACATCGCCCCCCCCCCCCCCCCCCGTACGAATGGCTTGGCACCTGTTCCCATCAGATGTGATGGGGCTGCGAGCGTACACCAGGAGAGTGCTCTTGGTTTGACGGTGACATCGCCCACTCTGCCTTGAAGTTTGTCCACTACCCCAATCAGAGATTGGGCTCCGATCACCCTCTAGGTTCACACGTCGACTGGGCACCAAAGGTGAAGCGCGCTTCTCCCGGTTGCCCCATGGGGGCCACATCTCATCGAGGGTCCGATCGAACAAAACTGCAAGTGTCAGATGAATCGTACCTTCTAGTAGCCGGGGTCGGGAACCCGGTCAAGTACAGGTGCTATCAGAATTGTCCGTGATCCGATCAAGCATGAGCTTACTAAATATATTGGTATTGATGTTTATTATACATGAGCACAGTTACATAATAGTATGCTTTTAGAAATTCAATTGATTGATTTCTCCACAAAGACGTAACTCGGGCTCAGCATAAATTTTATCTTTCTAAACTCAGTGTTCTTGATTCATATTGAGTTTGAAAGGGTGTTAAAGATACATATGTTTATTTGTATTTTTTCCATTGTATTAGAGATTTTTTTGAATATTCATAATCTCTTATACCTCTATATATTCAGGCTTCCTGTCCCCTGTAACACCCTCATTTTCATCCATCAAGCATTGCATACATTATAATACATGTTTAACATTAATCCACATAAAAAGAAACAAGTTTAAAATGAATTAGAAACAAAACTGGACTTAAGAATTCTGGAAAGTGTGGACTAGTTTGATTTTGGTGCGGACTAGTTCAATTTCTCTCTGACCTCGATCGGACTTGTCCGTTTTTCTACGGACTAGTCTATTTTTGCCTCTGGAGACTTTCGGACTTGTCCGACTAAGTGCGGACTAGTCCAGTGTTCCAATTTCCTTTGAAATTTGTTAAGTCCCTAGACTTGTCCGGACTAGTCCGGTATTCCAGCAGACTTGTCCGTTTTCCCCTCTGACTAAAGTTGGACTTGTCCGATTTTAGACCAGACTTGTTTGTTTTTTCCCTCTGGACAAGTTCGGACTTGTCCGATGTGCAGAGCGGACTTGTCCGATATCTTTCTGACTAACTTTGGACTAGTCCGACCCTTTCCAGACTTGTCTGATAAATCATGACTCCAAATTGATCCTTTGTTTCACGACTTGTATCTTGGGTTTTAAGTTAAGTGGGCCTAGAGACGTCATGCCTAACTCTTTTAGAGCCCATGTAGGACTCTAAACCGGCCCCTACTCATCTTGAACTCGAAATCCATCTAACCCTAGCCCCCACCTCTACATAAACAACCACATGCCTTGGCTTGACATCTATTTGCCACTTTTCCTCCACACCCAAACCCTAGCTCGTGAATAGCCGCAACCAAGGAGGGAGAATGAGGTCCCAAGAAAGAAGAATAAGAGGAAAAAACGAAAGAGGATCAAGATATCCATCAACTTCGTGTTCTTCCACTACAGGAAAAGCGATCATTTGCGACGGCTGTTTTTATTTGCGACGGCCAGCCGTCGCAAATAGCTTAAATTGCGACGGCCCGCCTCTGGCCGTCGCAAATAAGACGGCCGTCGCGATTAAGTTGCTATTTGCGACGGCCTTCGGGCTGGCCGTCGCAAATAAGATGTTATTTGCGACGGCCAACCCTAAGACCGTCGCAAATAACGGTGCTGTCGCAATTAACATTTATTTGCGACGGCCGTGAGTCGAGGCCGTCGCAATTAATTGGGCCGTCGCAAATTAGGGCTTATATCGGGACGCTCCACCCCGACTCTTCATTTTCCTCTCGTCACACCCCGCCGCCGCGCCCCCGCCACCGCCGCTGCGCCCCCGCCGCCCTGCCGCGCCCCCGCCGCCGCGCCCCCCGCCGCCGCGCCCCCGGCTCCGCCGCCGGCCCACCGCCCTCGGCCCCGCCTCCGCGCCAGCCTCCGCGCCCGCCGCCCTCGGCCCCCACCGGCGGCCCGCCTCCGCGCCCCAACCGCCGCCTGCGCCTCCGGCCCGCCGCGCCACCGGCGTCGCCGCCCCCGACCGGACCGCCCCCGCCCCCGGGACAGCAGGTGCTACTCCCCTGTTTTAGTTTTTTTTTCATATTTAGTTAGCAATTTTGTTAAGAGTAGCAGCAATTAGCTATAGTAGCTTAGAATTGCTTGTATAGTAGCTTCGCCTCGCCTGGAGGAGGTCGTGTGCGGCGCTGGGAGCTTGGGAGGAGATCAGGCAGACGGTGGGAGGTTGGGAGGTTGGGAGAAGGTCGAGGACGCCGCTGGGAGGGTGGCAGAAGCTCGGGGTTGACGTTGGGAGCCGAAGGAGGTCGGTGGTGGCGACGGGAGTCCGAAGGACGTTGGGGGCGGCGGGCGGCGGAGGAGACGCGCACTGGAGAAAAGGCGGCGGCTGGGTTGGGAAAAAAGGGTAGGGTTTGAGGAGGAGACCCGTTTCTTTGCCCAATAAGGCGGCTGGGTGGCCAACATTGGCCAATAACTTGGCCCAGCCCAATAAGTCTGTCCGTGACCTTCCAACTCCCAGCTGATACGGAGCCACATGCGACTAGATCCTGGCGGCGCATCCACGATTCAGCGGCGCCCTCCACGATCCTGGCGTCGCACCACCGTCGGCGATTGTCCGGCGTCCCCCCCCCCCCCCCCCCCCCCCCCGCTCCCACCTTCCTCGACTCGCCGCCCCGCCTCCCCTCCTCTATCAGCCGTTGCAACCGCCTCTTCAGCTCGCCGCCGTCCCTCCCACTCAGCCGGCTGCCACCCCTCGCCTGGCTGGTCGCCTAGGCGCCTAGGCGGGCGCCTGGGCGTCCAGGCGCTCGGCCGGCGCCTAGGCGTCCAGGCGGCAATTTACAAGCCTGCGTCTCGGGGACGGGAAGGGACTGGACTGCTGTGCTGGCTTGGGTGGGCTAGGCCGGCCGGATGCATGTGTCGTCATTCAAGATGGGCCGAGCCGTTTGGTTCCCTGTGTTGAGAAGCTCGATCCACTGGGCCTGGATGGGTCGCAACTAAGCGCGAATCAATCCACCAGAAGCCGCGTTGACCCCGCTGCCACGAACGCAGCCGCTACTGTACCATAGTTCGTTATTAGGCTTTGCGACTCGGACGAGGAGAAGGAAACAACAATTAACACCGGCCTGCACTGCACGGCCAGAGTCCAAGCCGAACGCTACCTTTCCATTTTTCTCCTCTCTTCCTTTTCAGAACCTAATGACCTAACGACCAGTTTGGCCATAGCTGTTTATGACATAAATTACAGAGGGGGAGGAGATACCTACTGTACCATAGTATGTCGAAGTTGTACTAGTAGTAGTACTAGTAGTATTATACTCCCTCCATTCTTAAAGCCTCGTCAAAGGCATCTATACACTGACAACAACTGTTTCTACGAGTTCAACAAACAATATCCAAATCAATGTAGTAGTACGGTATTACGTTACACCTCTGGAAACTCTACCTTAGACAGACACACTGAGAGAGCGACACAGGCAAGTACACAACCAAGAACGGACGCATCGAAGCAGGCAACAACCTCAGATGTCGACTAGGGTTGATTAGTCGGCCTAATCGACGACTAATCGTCCTAGTCGACCTTATCGCCCCTTAGGCGACTAGAGTCGATTAGGCGATTTGAAAACATTGGCCTCGTCGGGGAACTCGGCACAAAAGGCCTAACTTGCGTCTGAGCGATTCCGTGTGGGCTCAATGCTGAGCGCGTCAGTGCGTGCATGCCAAGCTCGTGAGTGTGTGTGACGTCAGCGCCTTCTTGTACTTGAATGCGGGCCGACGTCAGCGCCAGCCCGCCACGCCCCTGCCGCCCCCAGCCCCCCGCCGCCCTCGGCCCCTGCGCCCCCGCCGTCCGTCCGAAGCCGTCGGCCCGTTGCTCCACGCCGCACAAGTAAAGTAGACATTAGTTGTTAATTTCTAGATAATTAGTTGTTAATTGATGATTAGTTGTTATGCTATTTAGTTGTTAATTGTTATGCGAATTAATTGTTAGGTTGTTGTTAATTAGTTGTTAATTCTCATTAATTGTTAGCAGTTGCTAATTAGGTTTGAATTACAATTAATTGTTAGTTAGTTGTTAATAGTTGACCATTCTAATTAATTATTAGTTAGTTGTTAATTAGTTGTTAATTGGATCTTAATGTTACTATATATGCTTAGGTTTAATTTAATAATGTTTAAGATTTGTATTATTGCTCTCATTTGAATTATGGTTATGTTGAATTGCTTAATTTTGATTGCTTGAGTGTTCAAGTACTATATATACATAAATGGGCTTCAGACCAGCTTGACAAGGCCCGACAAGGCCCATTTAGTGGTAAGGTAAAGTATGCATGTAGACGGGCACGAAGGCGAACGACGACGGTGAGGATGGCAAGCACCTGCGCGTGGATGGCGTACTCCGACGAAGTGGTCGTGGAATTGTCATCTGAGACCAACTTTCCTCTCACTCTTTCTCTAGTTCTTTCCTCTCTCTTAAATGACCTGAAAATGAAAATGAGCAACGTAACCTATAGCAATGTATTACCCGTTTCGGATCGGCACGTCTCACATGCCATTGGCATGTGAGACGTGCAGGTTCGAAATTGTCCCTTTTTTGGACAGCCTCGGAGTGACCGAGGGGGCGTGGCTTGTGACGAGACGCGGGTCCGGGATTTGGACGAGATTTCGGTGGCGTAACCCTGTTGTTCTCTGCTGCACCATTTTCGGGCGTGCAGTGGAGAACAGCGGGGTTATGCTGCCGAAATTTCGTTCGAATCCGGATCACGCGTCTCGTCATGAGCACGCTCCGCTCGGTCACTCTTGGGTGGGTTTAGGATCTATCTGCCTAGGTTGTAGGGCCGTGACATAACACAACAATACATTAACGATAATTTCTTTCGCATTAAACTGCAGAGTCAAAAATGGGTGAAGACCGCAGTTGGATGTATACTGGCTGGAAGAGCAGAAATGGCGGTCACTCCGATGAGTGGTTTATCAAGTTAGATCAATTTTTGGATCGAGCATTTTCGTTGTCAACGGAAGATATGGTGCGGTGCCCATGTACAAAATGCCGAAACACTAAGTTTTTGAGAAGATTGGAGCTTTCGTTTCACTTATGTCGAAACGGTTTCACTCCACAATATGAAGTGTGGACCTTCCACGGCGAGACTAATTCTCGAGTCATAGCCGAAGTGGATGAGGATGATGATATAACAGAGGTTGATAGGATGGATGAGATGTTAGAAGCTCTTGAAGTGGAGGATCCTCTTACAAATGAGGCAGAGAAGTTCTTCGAGGAGCTGAAGAAATCACAAGAGCCGTTGCATGAACACACGGTTGTGACCGTACTTGCTTTCTTGACCAGATTTATGGCAATTAAGTCCAAGTACTTTTTTTCCATCAACTGCTACAATGATCTCATGAAATTGATCTGCGATATCCTTCCACGACCTCACAAAGCGCCACCAGATATGTATCAGTCAAAGATCAAGATATCTGGTCTCGGTATGAAGTATGAGAAAATTGATGTGTGCCCAGACAACTGCATGCTATTCTGGAAAGAGCACGCCAATGAGAAGATGTGCTTGAAATGTGGTAAATCGAGGTATGTCGAAGTTGTTAATGACGATGGCGATAATGTGATGACAGATGTCGCACATAAGCAGCTTCGTTACTTGCCTGTGACACCTCGGTTGAAGCGGATGTTTCTTTCAAAAAGAACCGCAAGACACATGAGATGGCACAAAGAAGGTAAACGTGAGAACAAAGAATTCTTGACGCATCCGTCCGACGGTGATGCATGGAAGGCGCTAGACCGTTTCGATCCAGACTTTTCTCGTGATGCGAGGAATGTTCGCATCGGATTAGCGACAGACGGATTTTCACCGTTCAGTACGAATGCCGCGCCATACTCATGTTGGCCTGTCTTTGTCATTCTGTACAACCTGCCACTGCTTTTTGTACGAGGAACGAGTTCATGTTTCTCAGCCTCATTGTACCTGGACCTGATCATCCCGGGTCACGTCTCAACGTGATGTTAAAACCGCTGATCGAAGAATTGAAAGTCTTGTGGACAGGAGTCGAAGCGTACGACAGTTACAAGAAGCAGAAATTCAACCTTCGAGCTGCTTATTTGTGGTCCGTCCATGATTTGCCGGCATACGGCATGTTTTCCGGATGGAGCACTCACGGTCGTCTGACGTGTCCGATATGTGCTTCAGACACGGATTGCTTTCGACTAACTCATGGAGGCAAAATATCTTATTTCGATTGTCACAGACGTTGGCTGCCCTCGAATCATATATTTAGGCAGCAGAGGCATGTCTTTCGAAAGAACACTGTTGTCACTAAAGGACCACCGAAGCGTCTCAACGGGTCAGAAATTTCTGATATGTTGGACAAACTGGTGCCTGATGAAGGTCGTCCTGGATATTTCGTAGGTTATGGAGAGGAACACAATTGGACTCACATATGTGGACTTTGGGAGCTACCATATGTGAAGTCGTTGATTCTAATGCACAACATTGATGTCATGCATCAGGAGCGTAATATGAGCGAAAGTATCATAAGCACTTGCATGGATATGCCTGGCAAAACGAAAGACAATTATAAAGCTAGACTAGATTTGGCAGACATTTGTCACCGTCCAACTCTTGAAATCTCTGAAAGTGGTGGAAAGCCACGTGCTTCTTTCTGTCTTCGATCGAAAGAAAAGAAAGAAGTTATGAAATGGATGAAAACTTTGAAATTCCCAGATGGTTACGCAGCTAGCCTGAAACGAGCCGTAAATGTTAACACAGGAAACCTCACTGGGTTGAAGAGTCATGATTATCACATTATAATGGAAAGACTCCTACCTGTTATGTTCCGAGGCTATCTAGATGATGCGGTGTGGAAGGTTTTAGCCGAGCTCAGCTATTTCTATAGACAGCTTTGTGCTAAAGAAATCAAGATCGGGATGATGGATAAGTTAGAGAAGGAGATACCCATACTTTTATGTAAGATGGAAAAATTTTTTCCACCGGGTTTCTTCAATCCAATGCAACATCTGCTTATCCATCTTCCATTCGAAGCTAAAGTTGGCGGTCCTGTGCAATATAGGTGGATGTATCACATTGAAAGAGCGCTACGATATCTGAAACCAATGGTTGGCAACAGGGCAAGGGTGGAAGGGTGCATCGCTGAAGCATATGCTCTTAAAGAAGTTGGATACTTTTCAAGTGTCTACTTTGCGGAAGAAAACAATATCAATACTTCGGCTATGCGGTACAATGTGGACGAAACACCCCCTCTAAGCGACCTTTCCATTTTTCAAACGAGAGGCACCACCGTTGGTAGCTACACGACCTACGTGCTATCCGAACAGGAAAGGACTGTTGCTTTACTCTACATGTACGCAAATATAGAAGGCATGCAGGAATACTTCGAGTAAGTGTTTCTCCTATGTTTATGCTAATCTACATATTTTGCTACACATGTACTCTAAAAGATGTTTTTTCATGTTCAGCGAGTTCCACAGACAATATTGGCCACATAGGCATCAACCTACGGCCAAACAAGTAGAAGCGATGCGAAAGGAAGGAATAAACGGGGGACAGAGTTTTCTATCTTGGTTTCGAGAATATGTAATATTCTCTCGTCTTCTTTGTATTATAAATTACTATTATTAAAGAAGTATTATATAATATTCTCTCGTCTTTTATAACAGTGTCGGACTCACAGTGTCCATGAAGATTTGCGGCAGCTATCTTATGGATTGGTGAATGTTAGAAGCTATGGTCGATATGACGTAAATGGCTTCCGATTCCGTACAACTCATTTTGAAGCTCATCGTCCTCTTGCGGCAACATCAAATTCCGGTGTTGTGACGAGAGCAATGGACACTCAAGGGAATTTAACCGATTATTATGGTATCATTAATAAAATCCTTGAATTTACTTTTACCGGAAATAAGACCCTTCGAGTTGTCTTCTTTGACTGTGACTGGTTTGATCGTACTCATGGAACTCGAGAAAACCAATTTGGAATGGTGGAAGTGAAACATAAGGACCGACTACGGGGTTACGATACATTTGTTCTTGCGCATCAAGTTGAACAAGTGTATTATCTACCTTATCCATGCACGAAGCTCAGTGCTTGGTGGGTGGTATATAAGGTGAATCCTCGTGAGCGGCTATATACTCCTGGGGATGATGGTTACCATGATAGCGAAGACGTTGAAGAAGTGTACCAAGAAGAAGAGTTGCCAGACACTTTTATCGTCGAGCTTGGTGCAGGACTCGATCAATTAGTTGGAGATGTTGAAGACGTTGAAGATGTAGAGGCAGATGATACGCGAAAACGAAAATTAGAACAGGCCACGATGGAAGATCGTTGGGCTGGTTTAAGGAGTAGGGCACAGACACATGACAATGATGTTGATGAATTTTGAAAGTGACTACAAGTAATGTTTTCTTGAAGATAGTAACATGAATTTTATATATTTTATTTGCATATTTACTAATTATCTAATTACAATAGGATGGCGTCAAAGAAGGGTAAGAAGGTGCCGCCGACGAGGGGGTTCTACCCCTCTAGACCTGAGGACGCTTTCGTTGGTGCCTCGTCGACTGGCAGCAGACGCTCTCAGCTGCTGGGGCACGTTCAGACCAGCTCTAGAGCTTCGTCACAGGTAAATGTCACTCGTTTTTGACAAATTCTTTAAATTCAAATTCACATTAAACTTACTTATGAATCATTTGAATGTTGTAGTCCTCACCGGCTGACTCAGAGGCTGCGGCGCCTTCGGTGAGCCAGCCTTCGGCGAGGCAGCCCTCGGCCAGCCAGCACTCGGCGAGGCAGCCCTCGGCGAGTCAGCCCTCGGCCAGCCAGCTCCCGGCTGGCGATGACTTTGTTCCTGAGGCCTTTGACTCGGCTGGTGAGGAGCCATCTGGGTCACCTGACGTGGCGCCCCAGCAGACGCGGAGGACGAGGAGGACTCACTTTGTCAGTCCTCCCGCGGTCCCTTCACAGAGGATCGTGATTCGTCCAGTCGGAGACAGGTAATAAAAATTATAGTTTTCAATTTTAGTTTCTTTTGATTACTTAAGTAATGAATGAATGAATAAATATCTTACAGGAGTTGGGACGACTTGTCTTTCACCGGTGAGAAACACCAGAGACCGGTGAACGGTGTCCTCGGGTCCATAGTGCGTTTGCACTATCCCGGGGTCATCGACGGAGTGCCTGCTCTTTCGTGGGAGGACTACGCACGTGTCCATCACCAGGAGCACGGCAACCTTCAGGAGGCCGTATGGGCCGATTTATGGTAAGTATGTAAAAAAGTTTCTAAGTTACAACTATTAAACTCTTTTAGTGCACATCTCTTCAATATATTCTTTATCGCAGGCAAGATATACTTTAGAGGACCCGGACGACCATCGCATGTTTGAGGATGCGAGGCGAGTATTTCACTTCAACGCTGCCAAGGCGCTTCGACAAGCTTTGTCGAACGCCCGTGTTCAAATTATTAATGAGCACTTGAAGGCGAACCAGCAGCACGTGTTACACTTCCGACAAGAGAGCGAGAGGCACCTGACGGAGGAGGAGTACGCGCAGGTACGTGGAGTGTAGTAAGTATTTTTTTCTGATAATGTCCTCGATGGTACTTTTAACGACTTTCAACTATGTGCAGGGCCACGTGAGCTGGTTGCAGGGTCGGAACGATGCATTTCGGGCCCTTTGTCGCTACTGGGCTAGCGACGAGTTTAAAGCTAAGTCCGGAAAGGCTCGAGACTGCAGAGGGGTGGAGGGGAAGAGCAGACACGGGCAAGATAACCACTTGCGTTTAGCTAAACGCATGGTAAGTGTGTGTAACTTATGTTTATATATTAATAATATATTGTTCGTACTAACATGTATTGACAGGAGCGCGAGACGGGGGTGCCGCCCACCCCTGCTGAGGTTTGGAAGAGAGGTCACAGGGACCCTTCTCAGCCGACGGGGTGCAGTCAGGCTGCAGCCGAGCGGTTGGTAAGTTTAGAAACCATTCATATTACATATAACTATATAGATTGTTGAACTTACACGATTTTATTGTTTTGCAGGCTAAGTACGGGGAGGAGGCTAGGAAGATACACGGCCAGGATTTCGATTGGGAACGTCAACCGATCGATCCTCAAGCCGCGTATGCAACCGGTGGTGGAAAAGCACACGGAAGGTGAGTTTGCAAGTCATTTTATCGTTTTCAATTCAAAGTATTCAAGATATTTTAATTTCATATTACTGACTCTCTTTTTTATAGGCTCGCCATATTCGACGGAGTTGTCGACTCGAGGGCGGGTAGACCTGCGAGAGGCAGCTCCACGCAGGCTTCGGGTACGGGAGGTCGCCGCTCGCAGAGGGACATTGAGATGCAGTCCCTCCGAGAAACTGTAGAAGAAAATGAAAGGCGGCATGAGGAGGAAAGGAGGGCGATGGAGGCCACGATCCAAACCCAGGCAGCAGCGTTGGCGCAGATGCGGGAAGCAATGGAGGTAACAATCTAAAAATTAAAATTCTCATTAATTCAGCTTAAATGACTTACTAATAGGTAGCATTTAATGTTTGCAATGACAGGCCATCGCTCGGGCGCAGGGTCTGGGAATCCAGCTACCGGTACTACCACCGGTCCTCCCAGGCGATCCTTCTTCAGCGGGTCAGGTAAGTCTCTATGTAATCCTTCTTCTCCAGCGTAATAAGATTGAGATAGATGAAAGAGAGAGATAGTTAGATAGAAGAAAATGATTGAGATAGAAGAAAGAAAGAGATAGAAGAAAGGGAGACAGAAGAAAGAGTGAAAGATAGATCGAGTAGGATGGGAATGAAGAGAGAGTAAGATGTAGATGGAGATAGAGAGAGGGGAAGATAGAGGGAGGGAGATGTAGATGGAGATAGAGGGAGGAAGATAGAGGGAAAAGGATAGCAATAGAGAGATAGAGTGAGCAAGAAAGATAGAGTGAGAGACAAATAGAGAAATGAAAAGAGAGAGGAAGAGAGGGTGATCTAGATGAAGATAGAGGGAGAGGGAGGGAGAGAGATGTTGATGCATATATTCTAACTCTAAGTTTTATTAATTGCAGGGATCCGCGACGGCTGCACAAACGTCGTCGCCTTCGCTACCGCCGCCTGGATTGAGGCGCGACGACGACGACTTCGACTTCGGAGGTGGCTTCGGAGGTTAGATGGGCGAGTGAGCCCTTTTATTTACTTTGTTGATGACGATGTGAGATGTATCGGAATTTGAGTTTGTGATTGTGATGATCTTTGTGTATATATTGTGTATGCTGTGTATATATTGTGTATGCTGTGTATATTGTGTTGTGAATCTGGCCATCGAGCCGGTTAGAGTTTTCTGTTTTAAAAAAAAAATAAAAAACCTTATTTGCGACGGCTTTTTATACAGTACCGTCGCAAATAAGGTACCAAGCCGTCGCAATTAAGCCACTGCTATTTGCGACGGCCCAGCCGTCGCAAGTAAGCTTTAATTGCGACGGCCAGGCCGTCGCAAATAGAGTCGTGGGTCCCGGAAGAGGACACGTGGGCCCTGCCCTCTAAACTTATTTGCGACGGCCCGGCCGTCGCAAATAACAGAACTTAATTGCGACGGCCAGGCTGTCGCAAATAAGCTTTAATTGCGACGGCCGTGCCGTCGCAAATAAGGCCACGGGGCCCACCAGCCCGCAGCAACAACTTGCGACGGCCTCCCCTAGCCGTCGCAAATAAGTTTATTTGCGACGGTGGCCGTCGCAAATAAGCTTATTTGCGACGACATATTTGCGACGGCCGGAGGCCGTCGCAAATAAAGAAAGCCGTCGCAAATAGCTTATTTGCGACGGCATCTAGCTTATTTGCGACGGCTTCGGCCGTCGCAAATCGTCGGGATTCCTGTAGTGTTCGTCAGCAACCATCAAGTTCATCATCAACCCTAGATCATTCAAGATCAAAGTGTTGCCTCCAAGATTCTTGATTCACTCTAGACACCTGGTATACCTTCTATTCTCTTTTCCTTACGTGAATTTGACCCCGTTTCTCCAAATTCACGTCGATCTAGGAAAACCCTAATCTGCTGATCTCGCGCAGTGCGGACTTGTCCGGTCCCTAGCGGACTAGTTCGATTTTCTTGGTTAATTGCTTTTGAATTAATTCTAAAAGTAGATCTAATTAACTCCAAACATGTATAAACTTGTTAAAAGCTATTAGAACTAGTTAGTGATCAATAAAAGCAACTCATTAAAAAGTTCCACATTGCATTTGCATTAATCATGCATGTTATGTCATCTTGAGTAATGTTTGTGCACTTTTTGATTTTGTTTCTTGTTTGTATGATTACTGTGCAGATTAGACGGATTTGCACTAGAGAGTGTCACGGAGGATCTACAGCACCAAGAGTTTGAAGGCTTTGACCCGAACCAATCCCAAGAGCAAGGCAAGTGTCCTTGAAGCATATTGATCCTATTTTTAAAATAAAATGTTTTGTTGCAAAATTGCATGATTGTGTCAATTTGATGGGAATCCTATGATAGGAAGTTTACTAGTGTTTTTTGACCACCCTTGTCACCTGGGAATATATGGTAGGGAGTCGAGATGGGATTTTTACCTTTTTGCTTCGCTTACTTAATTGGGATGGGAAGACAACTATACCACTTAACTTAATGATGCATCACCACTGGTGAAACCTCAATGGGGTTTAAATAGGCTAGTAATCCCTTTGTAAAGGCTATTTTGTGATCTCTTGACCACACACCAATGGAAGTGTGAGACAGCATAATAGAGGTTCTAGTCACTGCAAGGTGATGAAATCACAAACACGTGGGTAAAGCGGTACAAACTCTGCAGAGTCTAATATCCTATCATGATAGCCGTACTCCCAGTTAAGAGCGCCTGGATGACCTACATGATTAGAGAAAAACTTGGGATTTAGGATGGATGGTTGGTTGGTTATGGTTATGATCGGTAATGGTTATGGTTAATGATATGGTTATGAATGGTTATGAATTAAATTTTGGTATTGATTATGGTCATCGGTAATGTGAAATCTAGAATATGGATGATGGTAATGAAATATGGACTGGTACTATAATAACTACTTGGTTATGATGGGTTTACTTCACATATATATAATATATAGATTTTCAAATGTTTTAATGTACTTTTCAGCACTTAGCCATTATTATATTCGTCATTTGAATCAGTCACATGTCATACATTCCACACTTGCTGAGTACGACATGTACTCACTCTTGCAATTCCCCCACCAACAGTTGCAGGTCAGGATTGGGAGTATAATGGCGATAATGCGGAGTTCTAGGCTGTGTCTACCGTCAGCTTGTCTGTGGTGTTGATTGGAGTTGCGCTACCCTAATGCTTATGCTGCTTAACTGTTTAGTTTTCTTAATTAGTTTACTTCTGCTGCATTAGTTGAAACATGTCATTAATATTCATTTGTGCTTGTATTTGAAATTTTTATGAATTGTGTAATAAAAGTACTTATTTAATAATTTGAGCTGTGGTAATTTTCTGTATATCGTTTGTGATGCACTTGTGTATGTGTGTTGAACATCCTCGACACACATATATTGCACTTGGTTCATTTTTGGAACCAAGTGTCACAAATTGGTATCAGAGCCAAAGGTTGACCGTAGGATGCAGCCTAGATAGAATGGACACTTTAGAGCACATAGGATGTAACACCCTCATTTTCATGCATCATGCCTTGCATACACTCATATACATGTTTAACATTAACCCACATAAAGAGGAACGAGTTTAAAATTGATTTGGAGCATTTAAAATTGATTTGGAACAAAACCGCACTTAAAATGCAGGAAAGTGCGGACTAGTCCGATTTTACTGAGGACTAGTCCGATTTCTCTCTGACTAAAAAAGGACTTAACCGTTTTTGCTGCGGACTAGTCCGATTTTGCCTCTGGAAACTTTCGGACTTGTTCGATTTTGTGTGGACTAGTCCGATATTCCAAGAATCCTTGAAAATTTGCTAAGTCCCTGGACTTTTCCGGACTAGTCCGGTGTTCCAGCGGACTTGTCCGTTTTCCTCTCTGACTAAAGTCGGACTTGTCCGATTTCAGGCCAGACTTGTCCGATTTTCTCTCTGAACAACTTTGGACTAGTCTGGTCCTTTTCGGACTTGTCCGATATTTTGTGACTCCGAGTTGATCTTTTGTTTTACGACTTGTTTCTTGAGTTTCACGTTAAGTGGGCCTAGGGACGTCGTGCCTAACTCTTTTAGAGCCCATGAGGGACTCTAAACCGGCCTCTACTCATCCCAAACTCGAAATCCACTAACCCTAGCCCCCACCTCTATATAAACAACCCCACCCCTTGGCTTGACATCTATTTGCCACTTTTCCACCCCACCCAAACCCTAGTTCATGGAGAGCCACCACCAAGGAGGGAGGAGAAGATCCCAAGCAAGAAGAAGAGGAGGAGGAAACGAAAGAGGATCAAGATCTCCACCAAGTTTCGTTCTTCATCACCAATTCATCTCCAAGTTCATCACCAGCCCTAGATCACCAAGAAAAGTGCTACCTCCAAGTTTCTTGATTCATTGGAGTCCTAAACACCTGGTATACCTTCTATTATCTTTTCCTTACGTGAATTCAACACCTAATCTCCAAATTTACGTCGATCTAGAAAACCCTAATCTGCTGATCTCGCAAAGTGCGGACTTGTCCGGTCCCTAGCGGACTAGTCCGATCTTCCTGGCTAAATTGTGTTGAATTGATTCTAAAGTTTGATCTAATCACATCCAAACTTGTATAAACCTTTTAAAATCTATTAGAACTAATTAGTGATCATTAAAGGCAATCTATTAACAAGTTCTACTTTGCATTTGCATTAATCATGCATGTCATGTCATATTGAGTAATATTTGTGCACTCTTTGATTGTGTTCTTGTTTATTGTGTGGATTAGATGGATTTGCACTAGAGAGTGCCGCGGAAGATCTACAGCACCAAGAGTTTGAAGGCTTTGACCCTAATCAACCGCAAGAGCAAGGCAAGTGTCCTTGAAGCATATTGATCCTGTTTTAAAATAAATGTTTTGTTTGCAAAATTGCATGCTTGTGTCAATTTGATGGGAATCCCGTGATAGGAATTTTACTAGCTTTGTTTGACCACCCTTGTCACCTGGAATATATGGTAGAGAGTCGGGAAGGGCTTTTTACCTTTTGCTTCGCTTAATCAACTGGGATGGGAAACAACTATACCACTCAATTTAATTATGCATGGATGAGATTATGGTTAACATGAACTGGTTAATATGATATGGTAATGGGTGATCTAAGCAAGCCTGGTATGTGGATGGGTTGGACGTATGGTGGTTTGCTTGCTTTAGATCTAAGGACCGGTTCATGCGAGAATAAGCTAGGACTATAGTGCCACCACGAGGCCAAGTATGGGTGTAGTGTAGCTGATTAATTAGGGCATTGCCAGTTCTATTTGGACCATTAAGGATGCTCGGGGAAGGGGTAGTCGGATTGGGTTTGTTGATGATTGGTGGGACTACCCTGGGATCTGAATGGCTCAAGAGGGGGCCCTTGGTTGAAGATGTGCTCTGAGGGAGACATCGCCACCAGTGAAACCTCAGTGGGTCTAAATAGGCTAGTAATCCCTTTGTAAAGGCTATTTTGTGATCTCTTGGCCATACACCAAAGGAAGTGTAATTGGCATAAGGGAGGTTCTTTAGTTGCCGACGGGTGATGAAATCACAAACACGTGGGTAAAGTGGTGCAAACTCTGCAGAGTGTGTCTAAAACTATCATGATAGTCATGCTCCCGGTTATGAGCACCTGGACAACTTCCATGATTAGAGGGAACTTGGTATTGGAATGGTATTTGTGATGGTTATGGTTGGTATTATGGTTATGGTTGGTTCTGGATTTATTTCTGGTATTGAATATGGTTATTGGCAATGGTCAAATCTGGAATTATTGATGATGGTAATGAATTCAGACTGGTGTTATGATATTACTTATGATTATGATGGGTTTACTTCACATACATATAATATATTGCTTTTCAAATGTTTTAATGTATTTTTCAGCACTTAGCCATTATTATTGTCGTCATTTGAATCAACCACATGTCATACTTTCCACACTTGCTGAGTACGACATGTACTCGCTCTTGCAATCCCCCCCCCCCCAACAGTTGCAGGTCAGGATTGGGAGTTTAATGGTGATAATGCGGAGTTCTAGGCCGTGTCTACCGTCAGCTTGCCTGTGGTGTTGCATGGAGCTGCACATACCCTATTGCTTATGCTGCCTAGCTGTTTAGTTTGCTTAATTAGAGTATTTCCGCTGCATTAGTTGAACTTGTTATTAATATTCATTAGAGCTTGTATTCGAGGATAATATGGTTTGTTTAATAAAATTTGGTTAATTAATCTTGTTATGTGGTAATTTTCTGTATACTCTTTTGTGAATGCACTTGTGTATGTGTGATGAACATCCTGGGCACACATATGCGTTAGCTTGGTTCTTTTTCGGAACCGGGTGTCACATAGGAGCACTCAGGAATCGATGTGTTTTTGCTTGGTGTGTTGTTTGCTATATATTATTTGATTGTGTGCTTAATAGAGGATTTTGGGATGCTTTAGCATTGCCATATCCACCTAGGCTAGTTAATTGTTTAGTTTCATATCTCATGATGCATATAGTTGGGGATGTTTCTAAATTCTTATCTCTTGCTTTTCTTCAGATGGTGAGGACTCGCAACCATAGGGATGGCAATGATCAGGAGGAGAATAATGGAGCACCTCTGAATAACCATGGACAAGGACCTGCTCAGGGAGCTATCAATATTGAGCAGCTATTGGCTATGCAAAACCAGCTCATGCAGACCATGATACAGACTATGGGACAGTTGCAGGCTGGCAACATCAATAATCAGCCCCACATACCTCCACCGCCACCCCCACCTCCTCATAACCAGTTGGGAGAGTTTATGAGGACTAGGCCGCCAACCTTTGCTCAAGTTGCCGACCCTATGGATGCTGATGATTGGCTCAAGTCCGTGGAGAAGAAGCTTGTTATTGTTCAATGCAGTGATCGGGAGAAAGTGCTTTTTGCTTCTCATCAACTAGTTGGAGCAGCTGCGGATTGGTGGGATTCTTTATGTAATGCTCATGAGAACTAAGAGAGAATTACTTGGGCCGAATTCAAGGAGAGTTTCCGTTATCATTATGTGCCGGAAGGTGTCATGATCTTGAAGAGATAAGAATTTGAGAACTTGGGGCAAGGGAGATCAAGCGTGGGTGAATATCTAAATAAATTCACTCAACTCTCAAGGTATGCGTCTGAGGATGTGAGCTGGGACAGCCGGAAGCAATATATGTTTATGAGGGGCCTTAACAATAAGATCCAAGTGCAATTGCTCAATTGTGATTATGCCAATTTCCAGAAGCTTGTGGACAAAGCAATTGTTGTGGAGAACAAGGTCTGTAAGATGGAGCAAGACAACAAGAGGAAGGAGCCATATCAAGGACAACAACAAGGAAGTAATGTGCGCCCTCGCTTTGCACCACCCAATGCGCCTTACTTCAGCTCTTTTGCGCCTGCTCATCACCCTGGATATGCACCACGCCCAGCTCAGTTCGTACAGCAGTGCCCTATCATGCAAGCACCTAGGCCTCCAATGCCTTTTGCACCTCGTGCTGATTTCCCTGGTGCAAATGTTCAGAACCAAGCTCGCCCCAATAATTCTAGTGGAGTTAAGAAGTGCTATACTTGTGGAGAAGCTGGACACATTGCACATCAATGTCCTAAGTTAGGCCTTGGTCAAGGAAGCAATGCGCCGAGGCGAAACCCAAGACCCAATGGAGGACAGCCGCAAGGGAACCGTGGACAGCAGAATTTCACTCGTGGCAACGTGAACCATGTCTCTACGGAGGATGCACAACAAGCAGATGATGTGGTGATTGGTATTTTTCTCGTATACTCCAACCCCGCAACTATGTTATTTGACTCTAGAGCATCGCATTCATTCATTGCATCAAAATATGTTGCCAAGTATAGTTTGCCTATCTCTCATATGAAGTTTACTCTATTGGTTAAGTCTCCTGGAGGAGAGATGGGGACAAATATAGTATGTCCAAAAGTAAGCCTTAGAATAAGGGGGGTAGACTTCTCTGCCAACCTCATTGTTTTGGAATCTCAAGGGTTGGACATTATACTTGGTATAGATTGGTTGAAGAAGCAAAATGGAGTTATTGAGTGTGCCACGAAGATGGTGAAGTTAACAAATGAGGAAGGGATCACCGTAGAGTTTGAAGCTTCACAACACACACCGAAGCAATTGGAGCTGAATCATATGGACGGTGCCGCCATCAAGGAGATTCCAGTGGTGTGTGAATTTTTGGATGTTTTTCCGGACGAGTTGCCAGGTATGCCACCTGATCAAGACATTTAGTTTGTTATTGATTTAATACCTGGAACTGTACCCATAGCTAAGAGGCCGTATAGGATGTCTCCTATGGAATTAGCGGAGCTCAAGAAGCAAATTCAAGAGCAACTAGAGAAGGGTTTTATTCGCCAAAGCTCTTCACCTTGGGGAGCGCCCGTGCTGTTTGTGGACAAGAAGGATGGGTCGCAAAAGATGTGCGTAGATTATTGAGCTCTCAACGAGGTGACAATCAAGAACAAGTACACCTTGCCATGCATAGAAGACTTGTTTGACCAGATTAAGGGTGCTTGTGTCTTCTCTAAGATTGATTTGAGGTTGGGATATTTTCAAATGAAGATTAGACCATCGGACATACCCAAGACAGCTTTTAAGACACGGTATGGATCATATGAGTACACCGTGATGTCCTTTGGATTGACAAATGCACCTGCATACTTTATGTACCTCATGAATAAGGTCTTCGTGGAGTACTTGGATAAGTTTGTCATGGTGTTCATTGATGACATTATGATCTACTCGAAGGATGAGAAGGAACATGAGGAACATTTGAGGCTCACATTGCAGAAGTTGAGGGAGCATCAATTGTATGCCAAGTATAACAAGTGTCAGTTTTGGTTGAAAGAAGTATCGTTTTTTGGGTCATATCATCTTGGGAGGAGGAGTTTCGGTTGACCCCAGAAAGGTAACGGACGTGTTGAAGTGGGAGCCACCACAAAATGTCAAGGAGATCCGGAGTTTTCTTGGGATGGCTGGGTATTACCGTCGATTCATCAAGGACTTTTCCAAGATAGCCAATCCAATGAAGAAGTTGCTAATGAAGGGGAAAGCGTTTCAATGGACTCAAGCTTGTCAAGAGAATTTTGAGGAATTGAAGAAGAGGTTAACAACAACCCTAGTTTTGGAATTACCGAATGTGAGCAAAAGTTTTGACATATATTGTGATGCATCAAGACAAGGACTTGGATGTGTGCCCATGCAAGAACGTCAAGTGGTTGCATATGCATCAAGAATATTGCAGAAACATGAGCAGAATTACCCAACACATGAATTGGAACTTGCAGTCATGGTTCACGCATTGAAAATTTGGAGACACTATATTCTTGGACATAGGTGTGAAATTTACACGGATCACAAGAGTCTTAAGTATATTTTCACACAAACGGATCTGAATTTGAGGCAACGAAGATGGTTGGAACTTATCAAGGATTATGATTTGGGAATCAATTATCACTCGGGAAAGGCCAATGTAGTGGTCGATGCTTTAAGTCCGAAAGGAGTAAGTCACCAACTCACAGTTCGAGAGTTACCATCTGAGTTATGTAAGGAGTTTGAACAGTTGGACCTCGGATTTGTAAATGAGATGGAGATGATGGAGTTAAACCAAACCTTAGAGCAAGAAATTCAGTAAGGTCAAACTAAGGATGTTGAAATTCAAGAAATCAAGGAAAGGACCCAAGAGGGGAGAGAATTCAGGTTTGATGAGGATGAACATGGTACTCTATGGCTTGGTAAGAGGATTGTCGTGCCCAATGTGAAGCATATTCGGGAAACAATATTAAAATAGGCACATGACTTGCCATACTCGATTTACCCCGGTTGTACGAAGATGTACAAAGATTTGAGGACTTGCTATTGGTGGGCTAGCATGGAGAAGGACATAGCTGAATATGTCGCTCTATGTGATGTGTGCCAACGAGTTAAGGTGGAACATCAAAGGCCCGCGGGATTATTGCAACCATTGAAGATTCCAGAGTGGATGTGGGAAGAAATCAGTATGGACTTTATAGTTGGTTTACCGTGTACCCAGTCCGAATATGATTCAATTTGGGTAATTGTGGGTCGATTGATCAAGCCAGCTCATTTTGTTCCTGTCAAGACCACCTATACCACCGTGAAGCTAGCAGAGCTATACATGGAGCACATTGTGTGTCGACACGGAGTACCAAAGAAGATAGTGTCGGATAGAGGTTCTCAATTTACCTCCAGATTTTGTCAGAAATTGCATGAAGCATTGGGAACAAGGTTGAATTTTAGCTCAGCATATCACCCTCAAACGGAAGGACAAACTGAGAGGACCAATCATATTTTAAAGGATATGCTAAGAGCTTGTGCTTTGAAGCATGGGAAAAGTTGGGATAAAAGCTTACCATATGCAGAATTCTCATACAACAATAGTTACCAAGCAAGTTTGAAAATGTCACCATATGAGGCACTATACGGAAGGAGGTGTAGGGCGCCCTTGTTCTAGAGTGATACAGGGGAGAATCAAGTATTTGGACCCGATGTGTTGCAAAAAGCTAAAAAACAAGTTCGGGTTATTCACGAGAACTTAAGGGCTGCTCAATCAAGGCAAAAAGGCTATGCGGACAATAGGAGGAGAAAACTAGCCTTTGAAATAGGAGATTTTGTTTACCTCAAGGTGTGATCGATGAGAGGTCATAAGAGGTTTAACATAAGAGGCAAGCTAGCACCTCGATACGTTGGGCCATTCAAGATTTTGGACAAAAGAGGAGAGGTAGCATATAAGTTGGAGATGCCATCTCATCTATCGGATGTCCATGATGTCTTTCATGTTTCCCATCTCAAGAAGTGCTTGAGAGTACCAGAAGAACAAGTGCTAATGGAAGAATTGGAACTAGAGGAGGATTTGACTTATGTCGAGCAACCGGTCAAAATCTTGGAAACAAAGGAGAGAGTCACAAAGAACAAGGTGATTACATGGTGTAAAGTTCAATGGAAGCATCATACTGAAAAAGAAGCAACATGGGAGCAAGAAGATGACCTCAAGAAGGAATTTCCCTATCTTTTCTCTTTCACGTCGAATCTTGAGGGCGAGATTCATTCAAGGGGGGTAGGTTTGTAACACCCTCATTTTCATCCATCAAGCATTGCATACATTCTAATACATGTTTAACATTAATCCACATAAAAAGAAACAAGTTTAAAATGAATTAGAAACAAAACCGCACTTAAGAATTCTAGAAAGTGCGGACTAGTCCAATTTTGGTGCAAACTAGTCCGATTTCTCTCTCACCTCGATCGGACTTGTCCGTTTTTCTGCGGACTAATCTGTTTTTGCCTCTGGACTCTTTGGGACTTGTTCAGCTAAGAGCGGACTAGTCCGATGTTCCAATTTCCTTGGAAATTTGTTAAGTCCCTAGACTTATCCGGACTAGTCCAGTATACCAGCGGACTTGTCCGTTTTCCCCTCTGACTAAAGTCCGACTTGTCCGATTTTAGACCAGACTTGTCTGTTTTTCCCCTGTGGAGAAGTTCGGACTTGTCCGATATCTTTCTGACTAACTTCAGACTAGTTCGGCCCTTTTCGGACTTGTCCGATAAATCGTGACTCCGAATTGATCCTTTGTTTCACAACTTGTTTCTTGGGTTTTATGTTAAGTGGGCCTAGGGACGTCGTGCCTAACTCTTTTAGAGCCTATGTGGGACTCTAAACCGGCCCCTACTCATCCCTAACTCGAAATTCATCTAACCCTATCCCCCACCTCTATATAAACAACCCCACCCCTTGGCTTGACATCTATTTGCCACTTTTCTTCCACAACCAAACCCTAGCTCGTGAATAGCCGCCACCAAGAAGGGAGAAGGAGGTCCCAAGCAAGAACAAGAAGAGGAGGAAACGAAAGAGGATTAAGATCTCCATCAACTTCGCGTTCTTCGTCAACAACCATCAAGTTCATCATCAACCCTAGATCGTACAAGATCCAAGTGTTGCCTCCAAGATTCTTAATTCATTGGAGTTCTAGACACCTGGTATACCTTATATTCTCTTTTCCTTACGTGAATTCGACCTCGTTTCTCCAATACACATCGATATTGGAAAACCCTAATATGCTGATCTCGCGCAGTGCGGACTTGTCATGTCCCTAACGGACTAGTCCAATTTTCCTGGTTAATTTCTTTTGAATTAATTCTAAAAGTAGATATAATTAACTCCAAACCTGTACAAACTTGTTAAAAGCTATTAGAACTAGTTAGTGATCATTAAAAGCAACTCATTAACAAGTTCCACCTTACATTTGCATTAATCATGCATGTCATGTCATATTGAGTAATATTTGTGCACTCTTTGAGTGTGTTTCTTGTTTGTATGATTATTGTGCAGATTAGACAGATTTACGCTAGAGAGTGCCGCGGAGGATCTACAGCACCAAGAGTTTGAAGGCTTTGACCCAAACCAATCACAAGAGCAAGGAAAGTGTCCTTGCAGCATATTAATCCTGTTTTTAAAATAAATGTTTTGTTGCAAAACTGCATGCTTGTGTCAATTTGATGGGAATCCTATGATAGAAAGTTTACTAGTGTTGTTTGACCACCCTTGTCACCTGAGAATATATGGTAGGGAGTCGAGATGGGATTTTTACCTTTTCGCTTTGCTTACTTAATTGGGACGGGGAGACAACCATACCACTTAACTTAATGATGCATTTATGAGATTATGATTAACATGAATTGGTCAATATGATATGGTAATGAGTGATATAATCAAGCATGGTACGTGGATGGGTTGGATGTTATGGTGGTTGTTTACTTTAGATCTAAGGACCGGTTCATGCGAGAATAAGTCAAGACTACAGTTCCACCACGAGGCCAAGTATGCGTGCGGCGTAGCTGATTAATTAGGGCTTTGCCAGTGCTATTTGGACCATTAAGGATGCTCGGGAAAGGGGTAGTCGGATTGGGTTTGTTGATGATTGGTGGGACTACCCTGGGATCCGAATGGCTCAAGAGGGGGCCCTTGGTTGAAGATGTGCTCAGTTGGAGGCATCGCCACCGGTAAAACCTTAGTGGGGTCTAAATAGGCTAGTAATCCCTTTGTAAAGGTTATTTTGTAATCTCTTGACCACACACCAATGGAAGTGTGAGACGGCATAATAGAGGTTCTAGTCACTGCAAGGTGATGAAATCACAAACACGAGGGTAAAGCGGTACAAACTCTGCAAGGTCTAATAAACTATCATGATAGTTGTGCTCCCGGTTAAGAGCGCCTGGATGACCTATATGATTAGAGGAAAACTTGGGATTTGGGATGGATGGTTGGTTGGTTATGTTATGGTTGGTAATGGTTATGGTTAATGATATGGTTATGAACGGTCATGAATTAAATTTTGGTATTGATTATGGTCATTGGTAATGTGAAATCTGGAATATGGATGATGGTAATGAAATATGGACTTGTATTATAATAACTACTTGGTTATGATGGGTTTACTTTACATATATATAATATATTGTTTTTCAAGTGTTTTAATGTACTTTTCAGCACTTAGCCATTATTATATTCGTCATTTGAATCAGCCACATGTCATACTTTCCACACTTGTTGAGTACGACATGTACTCACTCTTGCAATTCTTCCACCAACAGTTGCAGGTCAGGATTGGGAGTATAATGGCGATAATGCGGAGTTCTAGGCCGTGTCTACTGTCAGCTTGCCTGTGGTGTTGATTGGAGCTGCGCTACCCTAATGTTTATGCTGCTTAGCTGTTTCGTTTGCTTAATTAGTTTACTCCCACTGCATTAGTTGAAACTTGTCATTAATATTCATTAGTGCTTGTATTTGAGATTATTATGAATTGTGTAATAAAAGTACTTATTTAATAATTTGAGCTGTGGTAATTGTTTGTATATCGTTTGTGATGCACTTGTGTATGTGTGTTGAACATCCTGCACATACATATATTGCACTTGATTAATTTTTGGAACCGGGTGTCACATATGTTGGCGTTGTGTAGTGCTAGAAATGCATGGCGCCGTGGCACTCTTGCAATGGTTTTTCCTTTTTTTTTCGAAAACCTAAGATGTCTTGACGTATGTATTAATATAAGAGGGGAGTCAATTACAAGCACCAGTCGTGCCAAAACACCTGGAAAATCAAAACCACGCCACTTTGGAAAAATTGGGTCAGTCTGCAGCTCTACTTTCAGGCAACAGCCAAAAGCACCAACAGGCCCAGCTCTGACCCCAGGTGGGAGGGATGGCCGCCTAGGGCCCAGACCAGAGTGGGGCTCATAATTTTCGTGTAGCTGTATATCTGTTGTTAGGATTAAAAAACGTTTACTAAGAAGTAGAAAATGATTCGTATACGCGGCAGCTTATTGTATGTAGCCGAACAGCCAGCGGCCCAGCCCACCTACTGTTTGCTTTGCTAATGGCCCACGCCTTATCTGATTGCCTCTGCATTCTGCGTACTGCATTTTTTAGCGTAGAGTACGAGAGAACTACCATTACAAACCGCCGCCACCTGGCTCTGTACTCTGTCCGTCAATTAAATCATGTGAGGAATGCTTGGAGCAACATAATCATGAGCCTGAACGTACCAAAGCAAACGAGCAGCCACGTTCCTTATTGCATAGAACAGTCGTGCAAGAAAAAGCAAGCAAAATGTTGATTATTATCAAATGTTTGTGTTCTTATTGACTATATTTGTGAACGTAGCTTCGGATGGAAGAAGTTTTCCTAAATAGAGACTGATGAAAAATTGTTTATGATGGACTATGTTACAAGATAGATTGAATCAATCAGCTATATGTTGTATTGATCTTAATATTATTAATAGATGTCTCAAACTAAAAATATATGTTTAGATGCTTTATAGGAAAAAAACATTTGCACACATATATGCACATACATATATGCAGTCTTAAAGGCCCATGCTCTGGATTTCGCCCTAGGGCCCTAAAAAACATAGAACCGGCCCTGAGCACCAACCCTGAACTCTTTTATGTACGACCACCTCCTGTTGCTGGAGTCTGAGAACTTCGTCTTCGCAATCATTCCACCGCATGTTTTATCAATCACGACGCTTTCAAAAAGAAAAATCTGTTACCAGAAAGATTATTACTGCCTCGAGAAAGTCACCATCTTCGCTTTAAAAAAAAAAGTCATCATCTGCACGATCCGCACTGCCCCCGAGACCATGACTACGAGCTCCGTGGCACTTGCAATCGTTAATGACACAATCTCTCTCCCCCATATGTTATATTATATTCCTCTATATCAAAATACTTGTCACTTTTTAGTTTAAAAATAAACTAGAGAGTGATAAGTATTTTGAGATAAAGAGAGTATAAAATAAAATACATCATATGTATTGAACCATGTCATTCCGTTCCCTGAAATCTAACACTGTAAAATATCTCACTAACTTGTGCATTATGCTACAACACATTTTATGTTGAAAAGATTTGCCAAAACACGCTGAATCGTGTTACATATATAGACAATGTGTATAACGTTACAATTTGTTGAGATCCTAAGCACGCACTGTTATGAATGTGGCTTGTATATTATTGAGGAGACCAGAGGCCTCTATAAATAGATATACAGGGATAATAATTATGCAGAAAAGCTCTTATGCAAAAAAGAAAATACAAATATAGCCCCTACATCTCTAACACACCCTCAAACTCAAGGTGCATCACGAACACTGGGTTTGGAGAGATAAAAACTATGTTGAACTCGAGTTTGTGCCTTCGTGAAAAAATCCGCCAGCTGAAGCTGTGAAGGCACATACTGAAGATCAACAATATTGTTGTGTACCTGTGCTCATGTATAAGAAGCATCAACACCAATATACTTGGTAAGCTTATGCTTGACCGAATCAAGAGCAATAAAGATAGCACCTGTACTGTCAGATAAAAGAGGAGTCGGCATACCAACAAAAACACCAAAATCCTCAAGTAACAACCGTAACCAAGTAACTTCTGCAATCACAAGAGTCATATCACACAACTCAGCATCTGCACTCAAACTAGAAATGCTACCTGCTTCGAAGTCTTCCAAGCAATGAGGGAACCACCAAGAAAAATACAATAGGCAAAAAGAGATCAACGATCAGAGGGATCACTAGCCCAAGTAGCATCAGAATATGCTTTGAGCTGTAAATAGCTAGAGCGTGGAAAGAACAAGCGTTTAGAGATAGTTTCACGAAGATAACGCAAGATATGAAGCAAGTGACTATAGTGGATCTGGGTAAGAGCCAAAACAAACTGACTCAAAATATGAAGAGAGTACGAGATATCAGGACGAGTGACACCAAGGTACACAAGACTTCCTGCAATATGACGGTCATGAGTAGGATCATCAAGAGGCTCACCATCAGTGGCTCGAAGATGGACATTGAGTTTCATGGGAGTCTCAATAGTCCGGGGATCAGTAAGAGAAGCCCGATCAAGAAGATCCTGAATGTTCTTCTCTTGAGACAGAAAAATTCCCTCAAAGCAGGAGGAAATCTCAATCTTAAGAAAGTAGCGAAGAGGACCAAGATCGGACATAAGAAACTACTTACTGAGACGGGCCTTTACAAAGGCTATGTACTCAAAATCGTCTCTGGTGATGATCATGTCATCAACATAGAGAAGAAGAAGAGTGCGGCCACGAGACGAAGTGTGCACAAAAAGCACGGGATCATGAGAACTGGCAGAGAAATCAGCAGCAGTGACCACAGATGCAAAATGTTGAAACCAAGCACGAAGAGTCTGCTTAAGACAATAAAAAGAACATCGAAGGCAACTATCGGTACCTGGCATATCGGGTACCCTCGCGCACAAGCTAGAGATGCCTAGGTACTCTGCCTCCCAACAGAGACAGGGTCCGAGGGCGCCACGTGTTCAGGAGGCCCGGACCCGCCAGCCTCAGATGAGGGGTCCGAGGTACCCACAAGAGATCCCAAAGGAACTCAGCCCCACCTCGGCGACGAGCTCCCAGGGAGCCACGAGTCTAGCAGGACGGGACCCGACCTCCTCCACGGAGGTGGGCTCCCAAGCTGCCACTTGGCCTGTGAAGATCAAGACCCAATCTCCCCCGCAGAGGTGAGCACACGAGCTGCCATGTGGCCCCGGGATGAGACCTGACCTCCCCCACGGAGGTCAGCCCCCGAGCTGCCACGTGGCCCACAAGACGGACCTGGCCTCCACCCCGGTGGTAAGCTCCCCAGCTGATGTGTGGTAAGTCCACTTTCCCTCAGCGAATAGTAAGGAAGTTAAGAGGGCGGTGTGCCTTGTCTCCGTCAAGCCTTGAAGATACGGGGCTTCCCCAGACGCATGGCGCGGCGCACGCCTAATGTCATGTACCACTACGACCAATCGCATCGCAGTAAAGACACCGCAAGCCTTCCGACTCCGCCAAGTGGGTATCTTACGGCGCCAGAGACATTTGGATGGGACATCTCCTGCCAATGACAGCAACAACGCATGGGCGATCGATGACTCAGGCGGCAAGACGGCTAGTCATCAAAGCTACGGCCAAAGGAAGCTTATGCGAGAAGCCTTAGATCTTTAGGTTAAGATCCCCCCGGGACCACCTGCCGGGCCATGGGACCCCACTTGTAAGGCGTTCAACCTTGTCTATAAAAGGCTTGGACCACCATCGCTACAAGGACCAGACTCAAAACCCCCGATACACACACACGCATACACACTCACCAGCAATACAATCCACCGTGGAGTAGGGTGTTACGCTCCTTGTGGCTCGAACCACATAAAAACCACTGTGTCACATACTCTTCCGCTAGAACACTAGTTTGAGGCCTAAGGCCCATCGAACAAGAACCTCTGCAGGCTGCTCCTTAGCAGATCCAGAGGAAGTGTCGCATTAACACTTTGACATTTGGCAGGAAGTGTCGCATTAACACTTTGACATTTGGCGCGCCAGGAAGGGGCTTTTTCCCTCAAAAAAGTGGTAGCGCTTTCACCACCATGGTGTTCATCAGGCTCGTGGAAGGCGGTTTTCGCGGCCGTCGTCCGGTGACCAGATCCGTCGTGCTTTGGCGGTAGCCAGAGCTCTCCTCCACCACCCACCATCGCTAAATGCCTCTAAGGGGGCGACTCAGCAGTGGGTTCAAGACATCGACCACTTCGTCGTCACATCGACCACTTCGCTGCCACGCACGCCGTCCATCGACCGTCACACCGCCAACTCCCGCTCCTCCAAGCCTACGAGCGTTGGTCGGCTCCCCATGGAGGACCTCAGGGCTGAGCTTGACCGTCGTCAAGCTCATATGGATGGTCGTGTCATCATCGAGCAGCAGCAAGAGAGGTGGCGCAACCTCGACGCCGAATATGGCCCTCAATGACCTGTTCACGATGCATCCTCCGTCCAAGGTGCGCTGCAGGTAAACCCTCCGCCACCTAACCAGGAGTATGTCAGCTCGACAGCCCCCCTGCAGTACTCAGTGCAGTAGGATATGCAGCAACAGTACTTGGCGCAGCCAGTACCATTGTAGCAATGCATGGCACGACCAGTGCCACAACCGCAGGTCCGGCAAGTGCCGCACGTCGTGCAGCAGACCCTTTTGAGGTATGTTGTCCCATCTGCCTCTCTGACAAAGCCCTTCGGAGGTTGCGCGGCGTTGGCTTCGCACCTCCGCTTTGCAATGTGGCCAAGCAAGTTCTGGCCACATATCCTGGAGAGGTTCGACGAAAGCATCAACCCGGCGGAGTTCATGTAGATCTACACCACGACGCTTCTTACTACAGGTGCAGATGAGACCATCCTGGCGAACTACTTCCCAGTCGCCCTAATTGGATCAGCCCGCTCGTGGCTTATGAACCTTCCCGAGGGGTCTATAACCTCTTGGGATGAGTTGTGCCGGTAGTTCATGGTGAACTTCAACAGCTCCTACACGCGCCCCCGCACCAAGCTCGACCTCAGCGCCATGCGACAGCAACCCAAGGAGACAATGCGATCATTCATCCAGCGTTCTCCCAGGTACGCAACTCCATTCCCAACCACCCAAATGCCTCTGTCATAGTGTCATTTCGCCAAGGAGTGCGTCACCACAAGATGCTCGAGAAGTTAACCACGCACAACGTGCAAAACGTCTCCGAGCTCTTCTCCATCGCCGATCGGTGCGCTAGAGCGGCAGAAGGCCGCGACTGGCACGCTTAGCCCGCCCCCAGAGCGGGCGGGGCCGGCCAGACTGGAGAAGGAGCCGCTACCCCTGGTAGCGGCAAAAAGAAGAACAAGAATCGGGGTGGCGGCCAGGACAAGCCGCTGCATGGATCCCGCGTCACGGCAGTAGCCGGACCCGGGGGAGGCAAACCCCCTCGCCCGGAGAAACACCCTCGTCAGCCACATGCCATTGATGAAGAAGGCAAGCCCTGCCCGGTGCACAATACTCGCGAACACATCGCGAGCGAGTGCCAGGAGATAAAAAGGTGCGTCGAACGCTACCAAGAGCGAGCACAGCAGTGCCCGGATGGCGCCCCCTTCCGCCAACGGGAGGGCAAGCAGAAGGTCGAACCCAAGGTCGACAATGATGAAGAGCTGTAGTACCAGAAGCAAGAGCGGGCCGTCAAAGTGGTCCACCAAGATGAGGACTCTGACTCCAGCAGCAACAACGAGCGTCACAAGACCCTCCACGTCATCTTCGGAGGGTATTGGGATCCCGCGTTCCAGAACGTGGTCAAGACCCTTCGTCGTGCGGTGGCTTCAATAGCCCCTGTACCCACTCCGGCGCGGTACCACCGCTGGAAGGAGACGCCAATCAGCTTCGATGCCTCTGACTGCCCCAAGAACATGGTCGGGGCAGGGGTCCTACCTCTCCTAGCCACCCCCCACCATAGCCAACATCAAGCTCCACTACGTCTTGATAGATGGCGGGGCCGACCTCAACCTCCTTAGCCGTGCAGCCTTCAAATAGCTGCAGATCTCGGTGTCCAAGCTCGTCCCCTTGATCCCATTCTCGGGGGTGGGACCTGGGAGCATCATCTTGTACGACAACATTCACCTGCGGGTGACCTTTGGGACACCTGACAACTACAGGACAAAGAGCATCCTCTTCGACATCGTCGATGTCAGCCTCCCCTTCAACGCCATCATCGGCAGGCCTTCTCTATACCAGTTCATGGTTGTAGCCCACTACGGCTACCTCGTCCTGAAGATGCCAACCCCCTCCGGCGTCCTCAGGATCCGCAGAGATCGCACTGCTACAGTGTTATCCTTGGAGCAGCTCCAAGCACTCACAGCAGACCCAGCACCTGTCCCCGTCGGCGCTGGATCAAGTCGGCCTCTGCCAAGCTCGCGTCAACGCAGAGCAGCCGTCGCGCCTCAGCTGCAGCCCTCTGGCAGCATCGACACCTCCGTCAAAGCTGCCAAGCCCAGTCCCGGCTCTGATCGGACCACTTGCAAGACTGGCGGTCAAGGCAGGATATAGGGATGCTCGCTCACCGCCCCTCTAAGTACATATTGACAGCAAGGTTGTCTGCCAACTATCGCAGCTACCCATGGAGCTTTGGGCACCCCTATTGTAAATACTAGGCTTAGTAGAACAGTGTAAAGGATTTCATAGGGCTTAGGAGCAGCACTAAGGACAACCAAGCACCGGGAGGGTCAGGCCCAGAGTGTGCAGCCAGCTTAGCTTGGTTCCGAACCCTAAGCCTGTGCACCCTGCCTCCCTCCTCATCCGGAGCCAAGTTGTTGCTCTCTTTTATAAAAGCATGTGTCCCCCTATGAACTCCTATCAAAAAATCACTGTTTTACTTTAACGCTTCTTAAAAACTTTGTCCATGTACTTACGCATTAAGTTTATGAACATGCCACACTAAGACTCGTTTATTGCGTATTATCTTATATGCATGATTGTACACTCTGTAACTAACCCATGCAGGAGTCATGCAGTCCTAATGTAGGCAGGTCTGCTTGAGGTACCTGCAGTGTATCAGGGGTTCTTTTGGCCCCTCTCGTCATTAGGGCCCTGTGACCCCAGAAGGTTCCTCAGGAAAGGCATGTGCTGAGCAGGAGGTCCAGGGGGTGTAAACTGCTTAGCCTGGTCCTGTACCCTAAACGTACACACCCTGCCTCCCAGCGCTACAGCCAAGTACTAGAGCCAGAAAGCTCACACCCTAAGGATGACAGGAGCCGGGCCCCAGAGCACCAACGCACCGAATTATCCAGGCCCCGTGAGTCAGCCCAGGACAGTAACACATGACAGAGCTAAGGGAGAGCTACAGGTAAACCAACGAGCAAACTAGTCCACTTTGCTTCTATCATATGTGCAGAACAACCTGCCCCAGCACCTCCCAAGGGCTTGCCGTCAATGACTCTACGACAATGGTGGACGACGCCGGAGCATCCAGCTCCAGCACCCCCCAAGGGGCCTCCCATTGACGTTTCCACGACGATGGTGGACGACGCCGGAGCACCCAGCTCCACCTCCCAAGGAGTCTGCCGTCGACATCCCAGAACGTCAATGACAGCACCAAGCGCAGATAAGTGAGTAAACTATCATGCCCGCTCTTGTTGCTAACAGGGATCTCTTGTGATAGCCTGTAAACTAGGGACCTGCCGTTGACGTCCACACGACAATGGTGGATGACGCCGGAGCACCCAGCTCCGGCACCCCCCAAGGGGCCTACCATCGACGTCTCCACGATGATGGTGGACGACGCCGGAGCATCTAGCTCCAGCACCTCCCAAGGGGCCTACCGTCGACATCCCAGAACGTCAATGACAGCACCAAGCACGGACGACGTCAGAGCACCTAGCTTCAGCACCTCCCAAGGGGCCTGCCGTCGACGTCCCAGAATGTCAACGACAGCACCAAGCGCGGATAAGTGAGTAAACTCGTTTGCCCCGCTCTTGTTGCTAACAGGGTTCTCTTGTGATAGCCTGTAAACCAGATACCTGCCGTCGACGTCCCCACAACGATGGTGAACGACGCCGGAGCACCCAACAGACTCACCCCCAAGGGGCCTGCCGTCGATGTCTCCATGACGATGGTGGATGGCGCCAGAGCGCCCAGCTCCGGCATCACCCAAGGGGCCTGCCGTCGACGACTCTACGACGATGGTGGACGATGCCGGAGCATCCAGCTCCACACCTCCCAAGGGGCCTGCCATCGACGTCCCAGAACATCAACAACAGCACCAAGCGCGGATAAGTGAGTAAACTCTCCTGCCCCATTCTTGTTGATAACAGGGTTCTCTTGTGATAGCCTGTAAACCAGGGACCTGCCATCGATGTCCCCACGACGATGGTGGACGATGCCATAGCATCCAGCTCCGGCACCCCCCAAGGGGCCTGTCGTCGACATCTCCACGATGATGGTGGACGACGCTGGAGCATCCAGGTTTGGCACCTCCCAAGGGGCCTGCCGTCGACATCCCAGAACGTCAACGACAGCACCAAGCACGGATAATGCTGGAACATCCATGCTCCGGCACCACCCAAGGGGCCTGTCGTTGACGACTCTACGATGATAGTGGACGACGCTGGAGCACCCAGCTCCGGCACCTCCCAAGGGGCCTGCTGTCGACATCTCAGAACGTCAACGACAGCACCAAGCGTGGATAAGGATCTGCCGTCGACGTCCTCACGATGATGGTGGGCACTGTCAGAACATCCAGCTCTGGCACCACCCAAGGGGCCTGCCGTCGACGTCTCCACGATGATGGTGGATGGCGCCGGAGCGCCCAGCTTCGGCACCACCCAAAAGGCATGTCGTCGACGACTCTACGACGATGGTGGACGACGCCAGAGCATCCAGCTCCGGCACCTCACCCAAGGGTCCTGTCGTCGACGTCCCAGAACGTCAACGACAGCACCAAGCGCGAATAAGTGAGTAAACTCTTATGCCTCGCACTTGTTGCTAACAGGGTTACCTTGCGATAGCCCGTATACCAGGGGCCTGCCGTCGACGACTTTGCTATGATGATGGGCGATGTCGGAGTGCCCAGCTCCAGCACCTCCCAAGGAGCATGCCGTCGACGACTCTACGACGATGGTGGACGATGTCGGAGCATCCATCTTCAGCACCTCCCAAGGGGCCTGACGTCGACATCCCAGAACATCAACGACAGCACCAAGCGCGGATAAGTGAGTAAACTCTCCTGCTTCGCACTCATTGCTAACAGGGTTCCCTTGCAATATCCTATATACTAGGGGCTTGTTGTCGACGACTTTACGACGATGGTGGATGATGCCGGAGCACCCAGCTCTAGCACTTCTAAAGAGGCATGTCGTCAACGACTCAACGATGATGGTGGGCGATGTCGGAGCACCTAGCTCCGGCACCTTCCAAGGGGCCTGCTGTTGATGACTCGACAACGATGGTAGACGACGCCGGAGCACCCAGCTCCGGCACCTCCCAAGGGGCCTGCCGTTGACGACTCTACAACGATGGTGGACGACGCCAGAGCATCCAGCTCCGGCAAATGGTAGCGCTGCGACACTCCAACTCCCCCACTCCACTGGGGGTCAGTTCAAGACATTCTGCAATCAAGTAGTAGATGTGCTTAGCCAACTAACCACATCTACCAAGGGACATCTAAGGGGTTCCACATGCAAAAAATCAACGAACAACACTTCAACCATATCAATTGTGCAAACCGTTGGTCCTGAGAAGCCAACGGGCTCAACAAAGGTTATGCAAACCCTTACGCAGCTAAGGACTCAGAACAATAGTTGAGAAGCACAGAGACAATACAAGAAGCCAAACACAAATTCGAATTCATTAAGGAGTTCTTTACAAGGAGGGGTGAACCCCAGATATAAAAACAAGTTACCATCCTCAGCCACGACTGAACTGCGCTACAACGTGTTTGGCGGCTTCCTTAACCTCCGCCGCTGTTGTCGCCTCGCGTTCCTCAACAGGGCCTTCAAAAACTGGCTCTAGTGGCGGATCAGGGTATCGGCTCCGGTAGCACACCAAGACATGGGATGTCACCGTCTCTGCCACCGCCCTACCCTCGGCTTCGAGACGTTGAGCCAGTTGATGCTCCCGCAGATCGAGCTCCTGGTCGCGGCGCTCTGTTGGGTGCTCCTCGGCTTTGATGTCAAGATCATGCAGGAGGAGTTCCTGATGCCTAGATAGGTGTTGCGCTTGATCCCGTGCCAAATTGCTCTCCCGGAGCTCAAGGTCTTCGAGGCGGGACTGCAGCCTGTCCCAATCGACCTCAGTCTGGGCCATCATCACCTGTACCGCCACCTCTTGATCAGCGACAACAGCCTCCCTCTTGGCAACGGCGGCTTCTTGGCGACTCAGGGCCTCTCGACTGGCAGCAAGAGCGCGCAAGCGGGCATCAGCAGCGTCGTTGGCTGCTTTGGCGTCGGCCAGAATCTTCTGGGTAAGACGTCTGAGGCCCTCACCAAGCGTTGCCTCACCTCCAGTTCCTTTCTCTCCTTCTGGTACTTCGCCTTCGCCTCGACGATCCTGGAGCTCAGGAGATCCTCCCAGCCTCGGAGGCGCTCACCCTCGGCACACAGCTTCTCCCACTCCGCGGCAAGAGCCTCCTGCGCCCGGTGGAGGTTTGGTTGCACCTGAAGGATGATGGATTGCGTCAAGTCCACGACGTCGGAGAGGCGCTCCGGCTGCACTGAAGTTAGCAAAGGTCGTCTGGTAATCATCTTGGGGACCTCTTCCTCCCGTAGCGGTGAAGGCAAGGCCACCAGCACTGGGGATCTTGCCCCCAGAGACTGAGCAGGAAGGGCGATGCCACCTGAAACAGCAGGGCCACCATCGCTCAGAGAGCCACCCGCCGAATTAGCAGTAGTGGAGGTCAGACCTTCAGCCCCCAGAATGGGCTCCGACATGGCCTCTCCCACGACGACCGGAGGTGCCTCTGCCACGACGACCGGAGGTGCCTTTGCCACGACGGCCGAAGGTGCCTCTGGTGCAACGGCTGGGAGTGCCTCTAGCGCGACAGCTGGAGGTGCCTCTAGCGCGACTGCTAGAGATGCAGCCGGAGATGCTTCACTACCCACACCGGGCACAGACGCCAGAGCAGCACTCCTCTGAACAAGCCTGGCAGGCTGCCCCGCCAGCACAGCCATAGCATCCTCGGCCACCTTCAAAGCGCTTTCGGGCACTACCCCTGGCGGTAAGGGCTTCACAACAGCTGACGTAGCCCTGCAAATCAAGATCCAGCCCTGACTAATAAACATAGGCAAGCGAGATAATAGAGCAAGCGTTGACAAGAATGCCTTAACGACGTCCCCGGAAGCTCCAGCGAGCCTCCACTTTCAGTGACCTTGATGTCGAGGGCCCAAGCGATGGCGTAACAGGCCAGGCCATCCCGGCAGGGCCTCCGCCAAAACCACCAGCAGTGCCGCTGCCCTGCGCCGGTGTGCTTCCACCAACTCCGACGGAGCAATCTCCCGAGCTGCCGATGATGTCGGCTCGAGGCCTTTTTTCCTGAGGCTCCGTAGGTGTGATGTTGCCTGAGCCCCCTGTGGCACTCTGGACCGCGCAGGTGACGGGGATGCTGGATGATGTGCTGACCGTCGACATCGATGGAGCCGCTGCTTGACGGAACGAACCTCCCCCCGAAGAACCGCCGATGCCCAGTACTGAAGAGGGGCGCGCCGGTGGATGCTGACTTGGTGCGAAGGCCACCTGCGGCGGTGCCCTCGGTGGCGACCGAGGGCGTTTCTCCTTCATGACCTCGACCATCAGGGCCTCCCCCTTGCCTACATTGGGGACCGGTGCCTTCCCCTTACCTACGTCAGGGTCCAGCACCTTGCCCTTCCCCCAACAGCGGGCGCCTCCTCTGCCCTGGAGGCTTCAGAGCCTGAAGAAGGTGTGGACTCCTCCGAAGAGTTGATGATGGACAGGCCCCGACTCTCATCACCAACTTGCCGAGGCGCAAGACCAATCGTGTCCAGGTTGGGCATCTCCTTCAGAACCTTCATCCGAAGGTCCCAATCTGTGCAAAGAACGGGCAAGCCTACGGAAGGTTGAAGACGTCGTCCGACAGCAGGTCGTTGCACGCCTTGGACATTGCTTCAAACACCTCCTGTGGGATCGTCTCCGTGTCGCGACCCCTCAGCAACATGGTACCATCTTGGAGCCCGAAGTAGAGCCATGCAGGGCGGCAACGATGCTCGAGAGGGGCCATACGGGGACGAACGAAGTAGGCCATCACTGACAGCTCCGACAGGTTGTGGTCCGCCAGGAATCGGATCCTCTTCATCACCGGCGTGTACGCCACCTCAAGCTTCATTCATTCCTCCTAGGTCGCTTTCCTAATCGTCGGCCAGCCGGTGGGCAGGACCATGCGACCGTGGACGTTGGTATGCACGACCACCCAGTCGCTCCTCCAGCCGGGCCACTTCGCCGAGGAGAGCGGAGTAATGTACTTGAAGGGGTTGTTGGCCTAATGTTGGAAGCAGAAGCCGCCGAGGAAGTTGACTTTGTTCATCTTCCCGGTCCGCCTCAGCACGAAGAACTGTCGGAACACCGATACGCACGGGTACACCCCGACGAACATCTCACAGAAATGCGAGAACACCGCCGCCACCACCAGAGAGTTCGACGACAGGTGATGAAGCTGGAGCCCAAGAACTTCCAGGAGTGTCACCAGGAAGGAGTAAACAGCAGGGACAAACCCGGAGTATGCGTATGCCTGGAAGAAGACGATCTCTTTCTCCCCCAACTCTAGTGGCAAGGAGCCGGGACGGACAAAATCCCGTTGTTCCTTGTCCTCCCAGCCAAAATGTCGCCTCACGGGTGAGACATCCTCCATCCGAGAAGGAGGCAGAGCTGAGTCCATTGGAGCAGGGGTCGAGAACCTCAAGGATGGGCATACACTCAAGGAGGGAATCGAAGGCTTGAATGCTTGGGGTGTGCGGAAGAAAGGAACCTCCATTGCCCACAAAGGTATCTTTTTAAAAGTACCTTAGTGGCGTTTCGACGCACCATGCAAATTTGAGCGGGCTCCAAATCAACGGCTCGTACCACGGCGTCCATGACAAATGGGCCCAAGTCCCCCGTCAAAAAACCCAGCCCGAGCAGTTCCCCGCCAAAGAAGGCAACCTGGCAGTTTCCATAAAGACAAAAGTGAAAGCAGCAGAAGTGCAGCAGGCGCCTTGGGAACCGTCGCGATAATGTCGTAGCAAGCAAAGATTTTTTCGCCACGACCCCTTAACCAGAGAGGGACGCGTGGTCACAGCAGCAGAAGACCACGCGGGAAAGCAGGATAAGGCTCCACCCTCGGGCTCGTCGCCTCCCCCCAAGGTGGACCCACAGGGGCCACTGTCGGTACCCGGCATACTAGGTACCCTCGCGCACAAGCTAGAGCCGCCTAGGTACTCTGCCTCCAAACAGAGACAGTGTCCAAGGGCGCCACGTGTTGAGGAGGTCCGGACCCGCCAGCCTCGGATGAGGGGTCCGGGGTAGCCACAAAAGATCCCGAAGGATCTCAGCCCCACCTCAGCGACGAGCTCCCAAGGAGCCACGTGTCCAGCAGGACAGGACCCGACCTCCCCCACGGAAGTGGGCTCCCAAGCTGCCACTTGGCCTGTGAAGATTGAGACCCGATCTCCCCCGCGGAGGTGAGCACCCGAGCTGCCACGTGGCACGCGGGATGAGACCTGACCTCCAACGCGGAGGTGAGCTCCCGAGCTGCCACGTGGCCCATAAGACGGACCTAGCCTCCACCAGGATGGTAAGCTCCCCAGCTGTTGTGTGGTCAGTCCACGACGGTAAGCTCCCCAGCTGTTGTGTGGTCAGTCCACTTGTCCTGAGCGAATAGTAAGGAAGTTAAGATGGTGGTGCACCTTGTCTCCGTCAAGCCTTGAAGATACGCGGCTTCCCCAGACGCATGGCATGGCGCACGCCTAATGTCAGGTACCGATACGACCAATTGCATTGCAGTAAAGACGCCACGGGCCTATCCCACTCTGCCAAGTGGGTAGCTTACGGTGCCAGAGACAGTTGGATGGGACATCCCCTGTCAATGACAGCAACGACGCATGGGCGACCGACGACTCAGGCGGAAAGACGGCTAGTCATCAAAGCTACAGCCAGAGGAAGCTTATGCAAGAAGCCTTAGATCTTTAGGATAAAATCGCCCCGGGACCACCTGTCGGGCCCCGGGACGCCACTTGTAAGGTGTCCGGCCTTGTCTATAAAAGGCTCGGACCGCCATCACTACAAGGACTAGACTCAGAATCCGCGATGCACACAGACACATACACACTCACTAGCAATACAAGCCACCGTGGAGTAGGGTTACGCTCCTTGCGGCCCGAACCATGTAAAAACCACCGTGTCACATACTCTTCCGCTAGAACACTAGTTTGAGGCCTAAGCCCCGCCGAACAAGAACCTCCGCGGGCTGCGCCTTAGCAGATCCCGGGGAAGTGTCGTATTAACACTTCGACGGCGACAAATCATACCCTCAGGAACAGAATATCCAGGTAGTGGCTGCATACAAACCTCCTCACACAACTCACTATTAAGAAAAAGTATCTTCACATCAAGTTGAGAGATGAACCAGTCACAAACAGAGGCCATAACAAGCAGAGTACAAACAATAGTCATGCAAGCGACAGAAGCAAATGTATCATCATAGTCACGATCATGTTCCTGCTGGAAGCCACGAGCAACTAATCGAGCCTTATATCGGTCAAGTGAACCATCAGAGTGAGTCCTAACCTTATAGACCCACTTACAAGTGATCGGACAACGTGTGGGGGAAAGGGCACAAGTTCTCACGTGTCGGTGCGCTCGAGAGCAGCAATATCCTCGTTCATCGCATGTTGCCATTTCGAATGAGGAACAACATCACGATACGTAGCCAGCTCAGGAAGAGCAGCAGCAACAGCAAAGCTAGAAGGAGAATACCGATCAGGAGGTTGTCGAGGACGATGACCACGTCCAAGGGTTTGCTCAGGAGAAGAAGCATCAGAAGGAGATGATTCTTCATGAGAAGAGGACGTCCCAGAAGAGGCATACTGAGTCGGGGAAGATGGATCAGAAGGTGACCCAGTCATCAGAAGAAAATTGGTACATCTGAAGGAGAGACAACTAATCGAGTATAGATGAAGAAATTGGTATGTCTGAAGGAGAGACAACTCATCGAGTATAGACCTATGTCACAGGAGCCTTCAAAGTATAATCAAGAACCAAAGAAGCAGGCTCTAAAGAAGAAGGAACCGTGGAACGCGGCACCAAGTGTGAAGGTGGTACACTAGTAATTGGAGCATATGGAAGGAACATAAACGAAAGGGGATCGACCACTGATACAGAAGAAGTATCAAAAGAAGGACGAGGATAGAAAGGACGTGTCTTATCAAAAACAACATCCCGTGAAATCCTCATACGTCGACTAACATGATCCCAACAACGATACTTTTTATGCTCCAAACTGTACCCAAGGAATACACACTCGACCGACTGAGCAGTCAGTTTGGTGTGCTCACGAGGTGCTAGCAGCACATAGCACACACAACCAAAAAGACGAAGGCTGGTGTAGTCAGGCATCTTACCCGTAAGACGCTCAAAAGGAACCCCCCCTCTAAGTGCATATGAAGGTTGAATGTTAATCAAGTAATGGCGGTAGAATTAACAAAAGGACGCTTTATGTTCGCCTTTTGAAACAAAAGGTGCAGGTCCCCATACATTCGAATTAACAAGAACAAAAGGATGCTCAAAAGCTGACTTACTCGAATCATAAGGAAGCTGAATCTGCTTCCCTAATCGACAATCCTGACAATGAGCTAAAGACTCAAAACTAGAGACTGATCCTAAGAGACAACGACGAACTAGGATGGACAGACAGGAACCACAAACATGACCCGGACGATGATGCCACTGAGCAGATGTCAACATGGACGAAGCAGCAAGACTGGAGCCGGCTAAACTGGCAAGCGAAGCGGAAGATGAAGCCATTCAAGCTTCCAAAGACGCTGTGAATCACGACGACGAGAGCCAGTACCAACTACGCGACCCATGCGACGATCTTGAACATAACAAAGATCATGATCAAGAATCACTCGACAATCATTATCAGTGAGTTGACTAGTGGATATGAGTTTCATTGTTAGTCCAGGAATGAAGGAAACATCAGAAACAACAAAGGAGTCAGATAAAAGAGTGCCCTGTCCAACAGCGGAAAGAGGAGAACCATCGGTAGTATGAGCAGTGGAAGAACGATATGAAGGACTCAAGGAAGTCAAACTGGTATGATAAGGAGTCATATAAAATGAAGCACCAGAATCAAGAGTCCATGGACAAGTACGTAAAGCAGAAGTGGGAGTGGTCCCTCAATAGAAGACAAAGAAGCAGCAGCAGTACTCGAAGGTGCAGAAGGCTGAGTCAAAGAACCAGCAACTCCCAATGTTGTGGATGACGCAAGGCAACGAAGAAGCATGAGTAATTGTGTATCTGTAGTAGCAGAACCCACCTGAGATCCTCCAGTACTAGCACCACCAGCAGTCTGTGAAGTACGGCGAGCCTGAGCCTTCCTTTTCTTGAAACATATGCGTCTACATGATTATCTTTACCATAATAGTCACAGTGAAGAGCACCACATCCCTCTGAAGCAGAAGGCAGAACAGCTGAAGACGGTACTATCATTGAAGGAGTAGCGTGACTTGGTGTCGAAGAGCGTGCAACCAAAATTGAAGAAGACAGTAACAACCCAACGGCCTGAAGGTGAGTATCTTCATTACAAACACTTGTCAGAGCGCCCATAAGAGAGACACAGGGGTGACGAGCAAGCAGCTGAGCACAAAGAGGCTCAAACTCATCACAAAGACGTGTCAGAAAGTCATAAGTGTGTTGAAGCTCAAGTGCAACATTCTGATTATGACGGGGCTGACAAGTATTTGTAGACAATCGAGGACCAAGAGCATCAAGGTGACGCCAGATAGCAGACATCTGACCGAATAACTCCTCTATTATGGCATCTCCCTATCGTAACAGCTACTCCTGACGAATAGCAGCAAGGCTGGTAGACTGTTCAGTAGGCTCGTAACGAGAATACAGAAAATACCACATCTGATGTGCATGCTCAAGGTCAACTATGTTTGCAGCAATACAATCATCTGTACTAGCAGTAAGAATAGCAGCAGCTCGAGCATCATCATCCAACCAAATCCTGTATAAGCTGTAGTGAGCCTGATACGCTAACAGACAAGTCTAATAATCCTCCTGCAACTTCTTCTTATCATCATCAGTAGTTGTATCTGAAATAACTGGCTTGGAAGGAACCGCGGGGCAAAGCGGGCATTGGAGATCACCCGTGAGATACTCTCAGAGTCGTAGACCACGTATGTGCAGACGCATGCGGGAAACAAGTTACGGTAATTGGTGCCATTGAAAAGCACCGAACACCGCATAACCGGAACCCCGTCTGAAAAAGAAGTCATCATCGAGAAGACGATCGGCGATGGCGAGGCAAGCTGCAAGAAAAGGAAAGAAAAGAGAAGAAAGGAAAAAAAATCTTCTCTTCTTTTTTTTTTATTTTTTTAATTTAACTCTAAAGCGCACACACAACTCAATCAAGTGGCGGCGGCTCAGAGAGACACGAGCGCAGGCGCAAGAGGACCGCCGACCCACGAGCGTTGACCACTAGAGTGCAGAAAACTTGGATGGGCAGCAGCAGTGCCCACGTGAATCTGCAGAATATGCGAAGCCTTGAGTGGGCAGCAGGCACGAGGCAGATACAGAGAAGAGGATCGGAATTAGACGGATAGCACTCGAGGACCTCTATATTTCACCTCTATATCCTATTTCTAAAAGATTTTCTCCTTTACAATTTTGTTTTCCACGCTCATTCACCTCTATATCCACTATCACTTATTTTATAATATATCTCCCTCTTTTTTTCTCTCTTCTCTTTCGTTTCTCTCTCTTTTCCATCATTTCCGCCGATAGCGGCGACGCTACAATTGGCGATGTTATGTTGCTACTGCTGCCTTAGAGGTGCCTTTAGCGCTCCCAGTGCGGCCAAGCGCGGCCGCTAAAAGCCTATAGCGCTGGCTTTGGCGGTCCGGCTACAGGCAGCCTTATGGTGCCACCGATCGAGGCACCCAGTAGAAAAAAAATCCGCAGTACAAAACGGATCGAGCCAGCGATGTCGTCAATCGAAGAACCTAGCAAAAAACCGCAGAAAGAAGTGGTACCGGCGGCGAGTAGGGTAAAAAAACTAGTTTGATGTCTCTGTTACCATGTTATCAATGTGACTTGTATATTATTGAGACGATCAGAGACCTCTATAAATAAATTTACAGAGGTAACAATTATACAGAAAAACCCTTATGCAAAAGGTAAAATACAAATATATCCCTACATCTCTAACACGCACAAGTTTTAGCAGACCCTAAGACTGAGCGCAGTGGGATCTGTAAACCTGCCGCTTTCGTGGTTTTAGTTGCGTGCGCTGCCGCAGCAGGGCCGTTACATGGCCCGCTATTTTGCCGGCAGGGACAGAAGGCCTCCAAATTTGACGCACCGGCTATCAGCCGGTTGAAGCTGAAAAGAGAGAGAAAAGGGAGAGAATAGGAGAGAAAAAAATAAGAAAAGAGAGAGATAATATAAAATAGATAGTAGAATATATAGAGGTCTGATTTAGAGATGAACGAGTGCGGAGAACTAAACTGTAAAACTGAAAATCTTTTGAAAATAAATATAAAATATGATATAGAGATTTGATATAGAAGTTAACGAGTGAGAGCAGTCTAAACTCGCTACACTCGCACATGACCTGGTCACTACCCGATGCCTAGGTCATTCATTTTACAAGGCTGTGACTCAGTCCTATTACATCAATTCTAATAATGGTTAACATTATATGCTAGGGGAACGTTCCTTCTAAACAGAGACAGTCCGCGGCTTGGCGCCTATCTTCTTCCATGAAACACTCGGCATGATATGTGCTGTGTCGACCCTGTCCTTGTATTTGATGGCAAAGTTGAGCACCGAATCGAGTAGCGAGTCCGAGAGCAGGTGAGGCACCAGACCCAGCTCAACAAGCTTTGTGTGCTTGGCGTTGTAGTAGTGCTCCTCAGCTTCAACACGTGGGTTGGGCACCGATTTAGTCTGCACATCCAGTCCGAGCTTTGCTCCGGCTGCGGTGACCAGTTTGGCTAGCTCGTTCACGGAAAATTGCTCCGTGAACTGGTTGAAGACTCTGAACTCGCCGGGTTTGGCTGGGTTGGCAATTGCTAACTCAACACACTGCACAGTGTCCCTGATGTCCAGATACCCACGTGTCTGAATGGTACACAACGAAGTTTGATCGGTAAATTTAGGATGGGAGTTTTTTATCTAAAGCTAGTATATAGTAACTGAAAGTGGAAACTTGATGTTCTACATGGTTTGACTGTTTCTTTTGCATATGACATTAAAAAGGAAAGTATCTGCATCTGTATGATCTTCAGAGTGGCACACTCATAATTACTTTAAATACATGACTTGAAAAAGAATATGGTTTGGAGCACCTATCAGGATAAAGAATCATATGAACTACTCACTTTAGTACTTGCTGATATGAGCTACACCCAATATTGTTAACAAATCACTATTCAGTTTGGAGTCTCCAAGATTTATGGCAAACTGCAACATCTGATTTCACATCCTAGACCTAAGTTAACAAAAGGTAGCTGGCATTTTAACTTGATAATGTACTGATGGTGATGGATACTAACAACTTTAAGCACATGCGGTACTTCTGAACAGAGGAAGGAAAAAAGGGAACAAATTTCAAGAAGGAAAAACTTCAAATTTGCAATTCCACATACCTGACCACCTTTTCCGTACACTGTAAGCGGGTGTCCAACAGCAGCCTGAACACAGAACCTATTAAGTGCTGTTCCGAAAATGGCATCGTAATCAAATCTGTTTGATAGCTCTTCATGCATTGCAGTTTCATCTGTTCTGAGTCCGTAGACTACACCTTGGTTAAGATCCGTAGCCTTTATACCCCAAGCCTTGCAAGTAAATGCAATGTTGTGGGAGTCATGCACTTTGCTTAGATGGTAGAAGGAGCTCGCTTGCTTTGGATAAGGCAAGGTGTCAGTTCTTCCATTGTGAGTTATAGTGATAAAGCCTTCTTCAATGTCAATATTTGGTGTTCCATACTCACCCATAGTTCCTAGCTTAACCAGATGACACTCTTCACTGTACTCCTTAATGGCAAAAAGGACATTGAGTGTTCCAATAACGTTGTTGTGCTGTGTGTAGACTGCCCTTGAACGATCAATCATAGAGTATGGCGCTGATCTTTGCTCACCAAAGTGGACTGCAGCATCTGGCTCAAAAGATTTGAAGGCTTCTGAGAGGAATTCAAAATCACATATGTCACCAATGTAGAGTTGAATTGTTTTGCCAGTGAGAGCCTTCCATCTACAGACACGATTTTGGATGGAAGTTATGGGAGTAAGAGAATCAAGACCAAGCTGGTGATCATAAAGGCGCCGAACAAGATTGTCGACAATAGCAACCTCGTAACCTTTGTTCGAGAGATGAAGAGCTGTTGCCCACCCACAGTATCCATCTCCACCAATAACCATTACTTTTTTTGGTTTGGAGGATGAATGCACAGATGCTTGCTGGCTGCCAGTAAGGGGTGTTTGTGTCTGCCCTTGTACAGCAGCGCTAGCACGGGTAACATATGACTTCCTTTGTTTCATGGAACACAATCTGTTAAACAGATTTGAAGACTGTACATTTGTCTTTTGTAATTGAACAAAATTACGGCAATAACTAATTGATCCTGAGGATGCCTTGGCAGCAGGGGATGGGCTGAAACTACAGTTAGTGACCAAATGTGCCATTTTCGTAATCCTTTCTCTTCCAGTTCAAAAATGTATAGGCCCTACAAAGCTGTTAAATGCAAATTAGGAATCAATAACAATGGAAAGAAAAAGGAAGCTACAAGATCAAATGTCACTAAAAGGTGATCACAAATATTGTTATTATTATTATTCTTATTTTTTGTTATGCTGGTGAACAGAATACTACAGTTGGTAATGTTTGGGAATAGATGAATGGCACTATGTTCATGTTGCCCCGCTTATCAAATTCCACAGACATCAGAAAATTCTCTGAGTTGTAATGTTGGTGAACAAAACATTACAGTTGCTGAAAAGTTATAGGATAAATGATGAGCACCAATTCATGTTGTCTCGCTTGTTTTTTTTTTTCTGAGGGAAGTCTGGCTTGTCAAATCATACGGTAAATCTAAAATAACAAATGCGTACTATCAGAAATATGCACCTGCTTTTCTGCGTTAGAATAAACTATAAAGTGGTACCAAGTGCTGCTTTATAACTATACATCAAAAGGAAAAGGAGAGTGAGGAGTGAGGACAAACAAAAAAAAGTATCAGTTTGTGTTTGTTTTGAGGCCTGCATTTAGCAGCGAGTCCTACTGTTGAACCAAGAGGAAACGCAAACAATTTCAAATGCACACAGGTGACGGCCTGCCGTAAGCATCCTCGTTGACCCGCGGCGCTGTTGGTGGGGGCAGGGCATGACCGGCTCAAGGAACAAAGTTTCGACTTTGGGGACTCCCAGCAAAGCAAAGAAAGCAGAATAGAACGCGCAGCCCGTTCTCGCAAGCTAGGGAGGGCTTCCTTACCAGCAAGGGGAGAGATGAACCCGCGCTCGGATGAGTCCCCCGGTCCGCGCCAAATTCCTGGGGGGCGACGCCGGATGCTTGCGAGTGGAGAGGAGGGAGAGGGATTGGATGGATAGCGGCGGGAGGAGGGAGCGAGAGTAGCCAAGAGCGGAGCGGGGGCGTGAGATATTCGGCGGGGCGATTCGGATCAGGCTCGGCTGCGCCTGCGCTACAGTACTACACCAGCGCTCCGGCAGCGCCATCTGGCGGCATCCCTCGCCGCCAGATGACGGACGAACGGCTGCGAATTGCCACCATTTGTTAACGGGGCAGATGGGGACGATCAGACGAGGGCGTGGTGCGTTGTCTATATGGCTCCCCGTTAGCTCCGCTCATGGACCTAGTGAGTTAAAATTATAGCTCAATTCGATGCATTATGCTCATGTGTTAACTCATTATGGATTGATAAGGTGAACATGAAACCCACTTTCTTAAAAAAAAAGAACAACAACAATATGACAAGAAAATATAGCAAACAATTAAATAGCACAAGCAATCAGCATGCATAAGATTGTGACTGCTGCTCAGCAACAGCAACAATGGAGCCTTGAGGCAAGACGATGAATCGGCAATCGCGTGACGGATTGGTGACCGATTGGTGCGGTGGCAGTGACAGGGGGCGATATGTGTTGTACTTCTCTAGTATCAAAACATCACCGACTAGTTCTATTTGAATTCTTTTGAGTTGTTTGAAACGATAACTAAAAAGAACGGGGGTAGTATTATACATGTGGTCACTGCTTTTATATGTTCAGACTTTGTATGTGGGTTAGGTTACCTTTGCAGTGGGCTATTTAACGAGCTGAAAATAAGCTCCAAAATGCACCAATTTGTGAGTCACAAGTTTTATTGTCAGCCATAGCTTAGCCAGGATGCCAAATAGCTTTGGCTCGTTGCGTTGCATCTCATCTGCGCTGGATTGCATGCAGCTGCATGAGTGAAGTTTTGGTCACGAAAATGCTTCAATTCAAATTGCCTGGAAATTTATTTCGGACAGCAGACTTAATTAGATCAAATTTGGTTGATACTTCCACTGGGGAGCCAACTATTTAAATCCAAAGGAAGTAAAATCTAATCGAGTGCCAATATATCCTATCCATGGTACCGTAAATTCGGCAAATTCGAGTGTAATTATATCTATGCTCCGTTCACACGGGCGCCGACATTTGCTATAAGGCTATCCATATTCGTTCTCTCTACTTTATACATTATTCTTCTTCTACTTTTACAGTATCTACGCTAAATTTACACACATCCAGTATGTTCTACAGTATGCCACTGCGGACAACCTAAGAGTTGACCATCCTCAGATCCCTTTATCGCTCTGTAATTTAATTTATCTCCTTTTTCATGAAATATATATGTGCATCACACATTTCAAAAGTATACTAGTGTTAGCTTAGAACCAATTCAATGTATTATCTTAGTAAAATAATTATTAAATCGCAATACCGTGCTTAAATTATTAAATTTACATGCATGTAAACTCTTTTCTAATTGGTTCAAATTTTGTTATAAAAACAAGAAACTATGTGGATAAACAGTTTGTTTGCATGTACAAAATGAAGCAACCATGCATGTTGCAAAAATGTAAATAAGTGTAGCTCAACTGGTTTGATTCATTATGGTGAAAGCAATTTTCACCTGACTGAAATCTTGTATATCCTTCAGTCACATTTAAAAAATATACATATACATATAACTTTCTTCTTAAAGATAATCTTCTATTGAAGGTTGAACATTTAGTTATATTGGCATATTTTTCAGTACATGGTGACATTATTAAAAGGAAAAAGTCTGTTTTACTCCCCTGTACTATTAAAGAAGTCCAGATTACACCCCAAACTATCATTTGGTTTGTTTTACCCCTCTTTTTTACTAACCGAGATCAATTTACACCCTTAAGTGGTTTTTTAATCCTAGGTTGCTGACATAGACAGGAATTAAACCTCCTTGCTGATGACATGGCCACAAATGGCCAGCTAAGATACCACATCACCATGGGTGCCTATCTCCCCCGTGTTGTACAGGCTTGAATGTAGCCTAGAAGGGGTGTGAATAGGCTTTTTGAATTCTTGTCAGATCCTGAAATACTTAACAAATTGATCAAATACAGAGAAATCGGACTAGTCCAGTACTGTGCGGACTAGAGAGATCAAGATTAATCGATGCTTTCACTTCTAGTACCCTATGCAGCGAAAATAAGTTTAACTTGGATGTACTACGACAATGTAACAAGTTGTGTCAAAAATTAACTTTAATATCAATGTTTCAACGTAAGTTACACAAGATCAAGTAAACCCTAGAATGTGATGAACAATAAGAACGAAAGTGTGCGACACAAGATTTTATCTTGTGGTTCAATTCCCACGAAAGAAACCTACATCCACGTTGAGGAGTCCACTGAAGACCGGGTCTTTACCAACCCTACCCTCGTCGAATCGCCACAGAAGCTAATTCTCTTCCACTAACCATAAAGGGGCAAATAACTGTGTTCACGGGGCCTTCTCACAAGTTGAGGGTTCTCCAAGATTTACAATGATGAACACCACTAACACACTCGAAAGATGTACAATAAAGAACAAGAGTGTGCGAGAAAATCAAATCCAAGAGCTCAAGATCATGTGAAGCAAGTCTCTCCTTTTGATCAATTCTAATCCTTAAAGATTTGACCTTTCTAGGGTTAGAATGTGTGGAGAGATGTGTATTTTGGGATCTTGTAAGGTGTGACGGTGCAGGGGTCGAGTGATAGGGTTGTAGGGCTGTACACCTCTATTTATACGAGGGTTTCCAAAAGTTACAGTTAGGGTTTGCGATGTCCGGACTAGTCCGTGGTGGACTCCGGACTAGTCTGGTGTGCGGCGTGTGGGAAACCCTAAGTGTTCTGATATATCAGACTTGTCTGGCAACGAGCGGACTAGTCCGATTTGGTCTCTAGAAGTGTTCGGACTAGTCCGTTAAATATCGGACTAGTCCGATATGGTGAACCTCATGTAGAATTGAGGAGAAGTCCACACTTAGAGGACTTGTCTGATTTTTAGTTAGAGAGATTTCGGACTAGTCTGTGGTGATATCGGACTTGTCCGTTTCTATGTAAAGTGTGAGGTTCTGAGGACAAGTCTGCACTAGGGCGGACTTTTTCGTTTTTAGTCAGAAAGATATCGTACTAGTTCGTGGTGATATCGGACTAGTCTAGTGTTGTGAAACCTGGATTATTTGCGGACAAGTCCGCACTAGGGGGACTTGTCCGTTTCTGGACAGAGAGATATCAGACTAGTCCGGTGAATATCAGACTAGTCCGGACCTGTGAAAATTTGTGCAGTGAGGTGATTTCTTTTTCTTGAGCTCTTGGAGTGTGTTTCTCCAACACACTCCATACACAAAAAAAGTATTCTATTCAGCTCTTGAGCTCTTTTCCATATAGATCCTCATTCTCCTTTCTTTTTGCGCTTTCTTTATAATTTCATTAAAACCTGTGCTCATCTCAATAATTTTGTTAGGATCTAAATTGTTTGTCATAAATCAACCAAAACCCACAAGAGATGCCTAATTGCACTTTCAAGGCTGTTGCTTCCTCTTCGCACTGGAGATCCATCCGCCCAAGGAGATCGTACGGAGGTTCCCGACGGCGGCAACTCCGCACGGTAAGATCACCCTCCCTCTGCCCTTTTCTCGACCCAACGTCTGCGCTGTTTCCCCCTATTGTCGTGTGCGACTGCGCCTTCTCCACGTAGCTCCGCTTGGCACCCACTGGACGGTGGCAGAGGCAATTGCTCCTATGGGCGCCACATGGCACCATGGAAGTGCAACCCCCCCCCCCCCCCCCCCCCGCCCTCACGCACCTCTGCAATTGTGGCCGATTGCTAGCGGGGTTGCTACAGCTGCCCTCTGTTTCTCTATTATGTTTAGAACCCCTTGCAAGTTAATGGACATGTATGTGAATGACTAATCAGTTTTTATTATATTTTTTAGAGCCAATGGATGCACCAGATGTTCTTAATGTGAGATTTCACATAGGAGGGTGGTTTGATTATGATGGACATGCAATACATTATGTCGGTGGCCATGTTGAGTTGTCGCAAATTGAACAAGATAAGGTGTCTTTGCCTCAGCTAAGAGGGCATTTGGGTGATCATGTCCCTCTGACTGAAGAAAACATTGTAGAGTTTCATTGGTTATTTCCTGGTGAGACTTTGAGCAGTGGATTGCATAGGCTTGGTGATGACAATGCATGTTTATTCGTGGTTGCGAGTGTACCAGATATTGAAGTGGCAGAAGTGTACGTTGAAGTATTCAAGGTTGTAGGTGATGAGGTCATTATGTGGTCCTCTAATCAGCCATCAGGTGGTAAATCAAGGTTGGTTACTCATGATAGTCCCTCGAAGCATGAAAATGCAAATGATGATGCTGAAACAGAGAGTAATTACGGTGCTAAAACAGATGCTGGAGATAGTCAAGATAGTGGGGAAGAAGAAAGTGACAGTGAAGGTGAAGATTATGTGGCAGGGGATGAAGATACATATGAGAATGATGAAGAAGGTACAATTTTAAGGACTACTGCAATGAATTAGAGGAGAAATCCTACAACTACTGGTGCTGCAACAAGTCTACTTACTGGATTCGAGGTTCAGATTTATGAAAGTGATGATGGTGATCTCCATCATGACATATCCAATGCACCTATATTTGATTCAAGTGAATAAGCAAGTTATGATGATGATGCAAATGAGGCTTTAAGGAAGAAGAGTAAATTTCCAAGATACAATAGCAAATCTGTAATTCAAAAGTTCAGTGTCGGAATGACTTTCAGGGGGGAGAGGAGTGCAAAAATGCTATAATCAAGTATGGAATTGCAATTAGAAGGCATTTTCGGTTCCCGAAAGATGAGAAACAAAAAATTAGAGCAAAGTGTTCATGGAAGAGTTGCCCTTGGATGTTATTTGCTTCTAGTAGGTCTGATTCAGATTGGTTTCAAATCAAGACACTTGTTGATGTGCATAATTGTCCTGAAAGAAAATATAATAGGCTGGTAACAGCTCCGAGGATTGCTGACAAGTATGAGAGTATAACTAAGGCTAATCCATCTTGGAAGTTATTAAGTATCAAAGAGATAGTGCTTGTGCAAATAGGTGTGGATGTTACAGTTTCCAAGATAAAGAGAGCAAAGGCCATTGTTATGAAAAGGATCTTCGAGTCATGCAAAAGAGAATACTCAAAAATATTTGAGTATCAAGCAGAAATACTTAGAAGCAACTCTAGGAGTATGGTAGCTGTGTATCTTGATCCTGAGTATGAAGCACCTGTGTTTCAAAGGTTCTATGTGTTCTTTGATGCTTGTAAAAAAGGATTTGTACATGGTTGTCGAAAGGTTAATGGTGTAGATGGTTGCTTCTTCAAGGGCACAACCAATGGTGAGTTAATATGTGCTTTGGGAAGAGATGCAAACAACTAGATATATCCTTTAGCTTGGGTAGTGGTAGAGAAGGAAATGGAAGACTCTTGGACTTGGTTCTTAGGTCTACCACAGAAATACATTCGTATACCTATAGGTGGACAAGATTGAGTTATCATATCTGATCAACGGAAGGTGATACATTATTTATCTGGTTCTTCTTATGCCCATCAATTTATGCTTTTGTTGTTTCTAAGAACCTTTTACTTCATACTTTGTAGGGACTTTTAAATGGAGTAAAAAATTATTTCCAAACGTTGAGCACTGTATGTGTACAAGACATATCTATGCTAACCAAAGAAAAAAAATACAGGGATAAGAACTTCCCTATGCCCTTTTGGAGATGTGGAAAAGCTTCATCAGTACCTTTGTTCAACTTTTGCAAGGCCAAGCTAGCACAGTTAACATCTAATGGTGCTAAAGATACGATGAATACAAATCCAAAGCATTGGAGCAGGGCATGGTTCAATCTTGGTACTTTTTGTGATAGTGTTGACAACAACATGTGTGAAAGCTTCAACAACTGGATTGTTGATGTGAGGGATCATCCTATCATATCCATGCTTGAGAGAATCCGAGCTAAAGTTTATGTAAGGATTCAACAAAATAGATGCAAGTCTACCAAGTGGCCAGGAAGAATTTGTCCTAACATTTTGAAGAAGCTAAATTAGTACATTGATGAAGCTTAGAACTGCTCTGTCACATGGAATGGCAAATATGGATTTGAAGTCAAAGAAAAGTATAAGAAATACAAAGTTAATTTGGAGACTAGAACTTGTTCTTGCAGGTATTGGCAGCTAGTTGGGATCCTGTGTGCTCATGCCATTACATCACTATTTCTTATCTCTAGTAATGTGGAAGAGTACATTGTTGACTGCTACTCTATTGAGGCATATAATAGAACTTACGATCATTGTATGCTACCAACGGAGGGTATGAATGTGTCGGTACTCTGAGTACCAGGTACCCCTTAATACCGCGAAGAGTACAAGGGAGTTCTGCCTGTCAGAGTTGAAGGACTCCTCGGGCCCCACATGTCACATTGCACCGGACCCGCTCCCAAAATATGGGTAGCTCCTGGGTCAACAGGTGTAAACGAAAACCGGAACTAAGCTCCCAACAAAGGAAAGCTCTGGTGCCAACACGTGTACAACAGTCCCGGAGCTAACCCCAAGCAGAGAGGAGCTCCGGTGCCGACACGTGCACAGTAGCTCTGGACCTAACCTCCCGTAAGGGAAAGCTACGGAGCTTCCACGTGTGGAGCCTTCGGACCTTCATCGACGCTTACACTGGCAGATCTCCTTCAGCATGAGCCATCAAGCATAATTAAAGCAGCAGTTACAAGATGTAATTACGTGTCGTTAATGCTGTATTAACGACACACGATTAGGAGCGCTGTTAACAGGGGTAACGCAGCCATTAAGGCATGTTATCACACTATTAATCATGCTTAATACTCTTTAGACAGTGTATTAGGCCATTAAATATGCCAGGGCCACATGTCGGGCTAGGCAGGCTTTGTAACGGTCAGTCCTTAGAACTATAAAAGGGTTGTACCGCACGTATCTCAGGGACATTCGAACTGATCTCCTCTAAGATGACTCGCATACTAGTGAACAGACGATCTGATCCTAGCTGACCAGCTCGCAATACAGCAACACAAACCCATGGAGTAGGGTGTTACGCTCAGGCGGCCCGAACCACGTAAATCTTTGGTGTCATCATCTTGATCTAGATCTCAACGTACCCCAACCATAGAAGAACCTACGCGGGCTGCTTCTTAGCAGGTCCGGGGGAAGTGTCGTATCAAACACTTTGACATTTGGCGTGCCAGGTAGGGGGAGCTCCTGAGATCACAAGATGGTGAACTCTAACGTAGGATCATCCAATGGCAACCATGTCAGGCAACTTGCCGGAGGTAATCCCTCCAACGCACAGTAGACAGTGGGTGCCATTGTTCTGACGAACAATATGGCTCCACAACCACCATCTGCTCTAGTCAACAACATTGGGCGTCAAGATGGTGCATCTGCGTCGATCACTGCATCGACAAACAACAACCCTAAGCACACGCTCATTGCTGCACAAGCTCCTCTACAACACCCACCGCCTCCAGGTGCACCCCAGGGTGCTATGGAGCAGTGGAGAGCTGATGTTGACCATCTGGTCATAGCTGCAGCTGCAGGTATCAGCAATCAAGGTCCTCCCCCTTCGGGGCGAGCACCATCACAATGATGGACCTTGTCTGGCCGACTTGGTCCACAGCTCTCGCAACAAAGGAGACGTGCTGCATCACAGCAGGTGACTTCGTTGCCTCCTGAGGCACGACGCACTCACACCATCACCAGGATTCTGACTCATGATTTACGGTCAGAATTGGATCGCCGTTACTGGCAGCAGGACGGTCGTGTCCATATCGAGCGTGCTCGTGAGAGACGAGAGGCTTGGGACAACCCTGCCCCTCAAGAAGTAGGAGGAGGCTATTCTGCCCTGGCCATGCATTTGCGCATGGTCAGATGGCCACATAAGTTATGACCTCACTTGTCAGAAAAATTCGACGGGACTGTCAACCCTGCCGAATTTCTTCAAATCTACTCTACAGCCATACTAGCAGCAGGGGGTGATGAGGCTATGATGGCCAATTACTTCCCGGTGGCTTTAACTGGGACTGCAAGGTCCTGGATCTTGAGTCTTGCACCCGACTCCATTAATAGTTGGGCGGAGCTATGCCAGCAATTCCCTGCCAACTTCGGGTGCTCCTACACCTGACCCAACACTGAATTGGACCTGTTTGCCATAAAGCAAACATCAGATGAATCGCTATGATCCTTCATCCAGCGATTCTCTCAGGTACGAAATACCATTCCTTCAATCTCGAGCTCTTCTATTATCATTGCATTTAGACAGGGTGTTCGAGATAAGAAGATGTTGGAGAAGCTGGCCATTAAAGAAGTTACCAGCATCACGGAACTCTTCAGTCTAGCTGACAAATGTGCTAGAGCTATGGAGGGTCGTGAAATGCATTCTAAGCAAGCTCCAGAGGCCAACCATAAGTCCTCCAAAACTGAAGTCGCTACCTCCGATAGTGGCAAAAAGAAGAAGATGCCCAATGACAAGAAGAAGTCGTCGGCCAGCGCTCCAGCCGCTGCTGCTGCCGCAGCTCCTGGAAGTCGGGGGCGACGCCCCGAGAAGCGACCTCGTCCTTCATCAGAAGACGGCAACAGTTCCAAAGCATGGTGTCTGATTCACAAGATGAACCGACACAGCTTGGAAGAGTGACGGGAGGTCCAGAACCTTGCCGAGCGCTATATCAAGCGCCGGGAAGAGGCTCCTTTCCGCCAAAAGGAAGGAAAACAAAAAGTCGACGAAGCTCCGGCCGAAGAGGAGCTAGGTTTCTAGGACCCCAAAAAGGTCTTGAAAGCTGTTTACAACACTGTTGACGATGACTCTGATGTATCTGACAACGAGCATCGGAAGACCCTCAACACCATCTATGGTGGTTCTTGGGACATCACCTCTCACTGCATCATCAAGACAATGCGGCGTGACATGGTCGTGGCAGCTCCCACTACTAAGGCGGAGCTACATCAGAAGTGGATGGATACTCCCATCATTTTCGATGCTTCGGACTACCCCCGAAACATGATCGGGGTTGGTCAACTCCCGTTGACGGTGTCACCCGCCATTAGCAATATTCAAATCCACCATGTAATGGTGGACGAAGGTTCCGGGCTAAACCTCATAAGCTTCAAAGCTTTCGTTAAGCTTCAGCTCTGGCCTTCGGACCTTCGCCCATCCCGACCTTTCTCTAGAGTAGGTCCGGAAACTATTACTCCTCTCGATTCCATCACACTCCTAGTGACATTCGGGACCCGAGAGAACTACAGAATCGAGAAACTGGTCTTCGACGTTGCGCAGATCAGTCTTCCTTTTAATGCCATTTTGGATAGGCCAGCTTTATACAAGTTTATGGTTGCTGCTCATTATGGCTACTTGGTGTTGAAGATGCCAACACCCACGGGAGTTCTCTGGAGTCGCGGAGATCGTATTGCAGGAGTTACTGCACTGGAAGAACTCTATGGGCTTACCACAGCGCAAGAGGAAGCATCCGGTAAGGAGCCAGCTCCGAATCCTCCAAGTATTCGTCACAAAGGCTCTACCTCCGCACCCCGTGTGCAACCAAGTGGCGACAACGACGTTCCCGTCAAGGTCGTTCAAATCGATTTCGATGCTGCTCAGACTACCCATATATCGGGAGGTCTGAATAACAAATAGGAACTCACGCTCATCACTTTCCTTCGGGCTAATGTCGACGTGTTTGCCTGGCAACCGTCACAAATGTCTGGGATCCCTAGAGAGGTGATTGAGAACAATATGAAGATTTGCCTAGATGCACGGCCTGTACACTAGAAGCCCTGAAAGTAATCAATCGAGCGACAAAACTTCATCCGACAGGAAATCAAGAAGTTGCTCGAAGCTGGATTCATCCGGAAAATCTTCAACCAAAATGGCTGGCAAACTCAGTTGTTATATCCAAGGCCGGTGGGAAGCTTCGGGTGTGTATCAACTACACCACCTTAAATAAGGCATGTCCAAAGGATCCATTTCCACTACCTCGAATAGATCAGATAGTGGACTCCACCTCCGGGTGTCAGCTATTGTGTTTCTTAGATGCATATTCTGGATATCATCAAATCCAAATGTCTAAGGAAGATGAAGAGCATATTGCCTTCATAACAGTAGATGGATTGTACGGTTTTACTGTCACGCCATTCGGTCTTAAAAATGCTGCTTCAACATTTGTGCGAGCTATGTACAAAACATTTGGAGAGCTAGTTAGAGATTTGGTGGAGGTGTATGTCGATGACATCGTCGTGAAGATCAAAAACAAGGAGTCACTCCTTGACAACTTACAAGCCGTCTTCAACAAGCTGCACACCACGCGCACCAAGCTGAACCCGGACAAGTGTGTCTTCGAGGTTAGATCTGGGAAGCTTCTGGGGTTCTTGGTGACTCACCGAGGAATTGAAGCAAATCCGGCAAATATCAAGGCTATAGAAGATATGCGGCCCTCAGTCCGCATTAAAGATGTCCAGAAGCTAACTGGATGCCTAGCTGCGCTCAGTCGGTTTATCCCAAGACTGGCAGAACGGGTACTACCCTTTTTCAAACTCTTGAGGAAGTCCGAACCTTTTCATTGGTCTTAAGAAGCAGAAAATGCGTTTCAAGAGCTGAAACAGCTCCTCACCACACTACCAATATTGGTAGCTCCTAATCCTGGTGAGCCTTTACTGCTTTACATTTCGGCAACCACTGAAGTTGTCAGTATGGTCCTGGTTGCAGAAAGATCGGAACCACATCCAATTCAGGAGTCCAAACCCCTCCGGGAGGGTCCGGAATCACCTAAAGACGTGACTGGGTCTTAGCTCCCACACACGGAACCTCAAAATGAAATGCTAGGAAATCAACCTCATTCATCTGAGGAGGATCACCTGGCTGACCAAGATGATCTGTATTTTCCTAGTGAGGTCCGGATCGAACAAGAAGGAGTTTTGGACCCCTCCGGGAGGGTCCAAGAAGCACAACCTGAAGGTCTGGAACCCTCCAGCGGGGTCCGGGTCGATGGAGAGGAAGCTCCGGGTCCTTCTGAAAGGGTCTGAACCATCCAACGCCCCGTGTACTTCATCAGTGAAGTACTCAACGACGCCAAGAAAAGATACATTGAGGTGCATAAACTGCTTTACGCAGTTCTTATTGCCTCAAGGAAGCTTCGTCACTACTTCCAAGCCCATAAAGTATCAGTGGTAACTTCTTTTCCACTGCATGCTATTTTGCATAACCCTAATTCTACAGGGAATATTGCAAAGTGGGCAGCAGAACTGGCCGAATTCGATCTAGAATTCGGGTCAAGACAAGCAATCAAAAGTCAAGCCTTGGCTGACTTTGTGGCAGAATGGACTCCCTCTCCATCAAACCCTAGGGGCCACAGTGAGCAGAAGCCAGAACTCAAAGTTCCGGTATTCACCGAGCCTCACTGGACCCTCTACTTCGACGGCTCTATGCAAAAGCAGGGGGCCGGAGCTGGAATCCTTCTCCTAGCTCTGACTGGGGAGAAGGTCAAGTACATGGTACACCTTGATTTCAAGGCAACCAACAATATGGCGGAGTATGAAGCCCTCATCTATGGACTCAAGGTGGCACTATCTTATGGTGTCAAACAGCTGTTGGTAAAAGGAGATTCACAACTCATCATCTAACAAGTGAAAGGTGAATGTTTCTGCAACAATCCTTATCTCCTTGAAGTCCAGAGGCTTCACAAGGACTTCGAAGTCCTGGATATCCATCATGTTCAGCGTCTTCATAACGCTGAAGCTGATGAACTCTCGATGAAAGCCTCAACCGGAGCTCCGGCTTCTGACGGAATCTTCGTCCAGAGGTTGTCAAAACCAACAGCTCATTCTGCCAAACTGAGCGAAGGGGGCGAGACCAGCACCACGAAGCTAGCAGTCCCGGTGGCCCTGCTACCATGGTGTCCACCAAGGGTCATAGGTGCTGTCGGAAGGTCCGAGCAACCCAACACGCAAGATTCAGAAGCTCAAGTTAGCTCCGATGCATGGATCTCAGAGATCTGAAGCTACTTGAAAGACAACATCCTTCCTGAAGACAGTGTATCGGCTGACCGGATAGTCAGATTGGCTAAAAGATACACGTTGGTAGAAGAGGATCTCTATCGACGTGGTGCCAATGGCATCCTAATGTGGTGCATTGCAAGGGAATAAGGCCGCCAACTGCTTGCGGAAATCCATGGAGGCGAGTGCGAGAACCATGCTTCTTCTCGCACGCTGGTCGGTAAAGCCATCCGGCATGGCTTTTACTAGCCTACAACACTTCAGGATGCGGTTGAGCTAGTGAAAAAAGGTGAAGTGTAACAGTTCCACGCAAAACAGATTCACACACCGGCTCACTCGATACAAATGATACATCCTATATGGCCATTCGCTGTGTGGGGCATGGACATCTTGGGACCTTTCCCAAAATCCGTCGGAGGTTACAGGTTCCTGTATGTCGCCATCGACAAGTTCACCAAGTGGCCAGACCAGAAGCAACTCCAGTTGTAACAATCAACAAGCAATCAACCATCAAGTTCTTGAAGTCCATTATATGTAGATTTGGAGTTCCAAACAAAGTCATAACTGACAATGAAACTCAATTTACAAGTGCAGCATTTCAAGAATATTGCGAAGACCTCGACATTCAACTAAGCTACGCCTCAGTAGCTCATCCAGCAATCAATGGCCAAGCCGAGAGAGCAAATACAGAAATCTTAAAAGGACTCAAGACGCGCACATATGAGCGCTTGAAAAAGCATGGAGCCAACTAGATTGAGGAGCTTCCATCCACATTATGGGCGAACAGGACAACTCCAAACCGGTCAACCGTGGAAATTCCATTCTTCCTGGTGTACGGAGCTGAAGCAGTCCTTCCTCCAGAGTTCACCTTGGGGTCCCTCTGGGTCCGGACCTTCGACGAAGCCACACAGGACCAGCTCCGGTGTGAAGACTTTGACCTCGTCGACGAGGGAAGGTGCCAAGCAGCTGTTTGAAATGCACGTTATCGCCAAGTGCTCAAGCGCTATCATCAAAGGCATGTGAGCGACCGACAGCTTGAAGAAGGCGACCTGGTGCTTCGGAAGATACTAACCCGTGAAGGGATGAACAAACTTTCCCCCAGCTGGGAGGGTCCCTTCCGAGTAATTAAAGTATCCCGACCAGGATGCATTTGCTTGGCAACTGAGGATGGGATTCTACTCCCTAATCCTTGGAACATCGAGCACCTCCGTAAGTTTTATGCTTAGAATCACTGAGGTGAGTATGTAATTACAAACAATGCATGTTGTAGAGTCATTATACAGAGACGGGCAAGTCCTCCGGGAGAACATCCAGACCCCTCCGGGAGAGTCTGGGAAGTTCAAGTAACACTTGAGGCAGTCACAGCACTAAAAGTGTAACTACTTGCTCTGGGCTAGTATAAGATGTATATCACATTTAGCATGGTCCAACACCCTAAGTGTGTCCTTGTCTCCCCTATAATCCGGACCTATAATGAAAGGCATTGTTGTGTGAAAACAAACTCCATGTGCATTTACTTTTTGTGCAAGGATCAATATACCAAATTATTTCCACCCCGCTTGTCTATAATGAAGTTGTGCAAATCTTTTTGAGCTTTGTTCCAAGTAATTCACATGCATTACAAGCCTTATTGATAGTATTTTTGGACCTTAACATTGCTACATAGTCTACTTGCCTGAACACCAAGCCAACATAGGTCCGGAGTGTGCTATCGACTTAGCCCGGTCCTGCACCCTAAGTACGCCGCACTACCTACACCCCGGCAGGCCTTAGTAGGGTGAGTACTAAAAAGGCATGCATATCTAGAAAGATTATATCAAAATGCTCGTTATCATGTTGAGTTTCTTCGGACCTAAAGTCCAAATAAGAAAAATAAGTCACAACCAATTTATAGGCAAGAGGACGAATTTTACTTTCTCTCTTGCCTTTAATGTGCAGGAAAAGCAAAAATTCATAGCGATGGTGGACGACGCCGGAGCTACTAAGCTCCGACATCCTCCAAGAGGGGTCCGCCATCAACGTTTAATATGTTGACAGTGGATGACGTCGGAGCTACCAAGCTCCGACCATCCCAGGGGGCCTGTCTTCGACGCCTCAGAATTGAAGACTTCGGACCTAAAATCTACAAGTGTGAAGCATTCAAGTCGTCAACATACTGCCACAACCTTTGGTACATGTACACACTTCAATTGTACACATGTACCAGGGGCAAACAAGATACATCACAGTATATTGAAGAAAAAGTGAAATTCAAGAAAGAAAGGAGGATTTTATTAATCAAAAGTACTAGATTACAAAATTGGGGTTACAAGAGGCAAAAGGAGAAAAGTCCTAGCCACTGGAGTATCTAAGTCATGTGGAAAAACAAAGTAACTTTCTCAGCAGCCTCTTGGACACTAGCTCTGGTGGCATCCTCTTCCTCGGCGATGATTCCTTCAAAGATCGGATCAAGGGAGAACCGGGGGTCTCGGCTTTTGTAACACGCCAAGACATACTCGGCGACGTTCTTAGCCAAGGATTTACCCTCCGTCTCCAGCTGATCGGCGATAACATTACCCATCGCGTCGAGTTTGCTGCCAGCAGAGCCAAGTGCCACTAGCATCTGGTCCAGCTCCTGCGCTGGGTCCTCCGGGCATAATGGATTGAAACCAAGAGGAAAAAGGGCTCTGTCCACACGTCCCAAGAAGTCCCATACCATCAAGGACTCAGTTGCCTTCAAGCTCCGCAGATCTTCCAGTGATCTCCGGGCGGCCGCTAGCTCCGAACCTTCACGGGCAAGGCGCTCGGCCAACTTAGCATGCTGCTGCATGTTCTCAGCAATTTACTTCTCCCGGTCAGCCAGCTCTGTCTCCCGGAGGTGGATGTGGTTTCACCTTTAGCTATGTCCTTTTCTCTGCCTCTGACTCTCTCCTCCCTAGCGGCAACGTCAGACTCTCTTTTAGAGAGCTCTTGCCCCACCTTCTAGTTCTTCTTCTTTTCTTCATCCTACCATAGATACAACTTTTTGCTATGAACTGCCAATTTTTTCTCACCCAGAGTCAACTTCTGGGTGACCTCCGCCTCCCTCTTCATGACATCCTCCTGCTGCTCCAGGAGATTCTCCTCCGTCGCCTCCAAGTCCGCTCCACGCTTCAGGAGAATTTCATTCAATTCAGTGAGTTTTTTGTGACGCTCGTCGGGAGCATCACACCTCTCTTTGGCTTGCTCCAGGATCTCCCTGGAGTTAGCATCGAGCCCGGATGGCGGCTTCCTTCTCCTCCATCAGCTTGTCCTAGTATTCTAACCGGACCTTCTCCCTTTTAATCCACTCCTTCTGGTCAGCCAGCCTCGTTTGGGCAAGCCCAGTCTCAAAATGGAGTCTGTTGCGCCAACGCCTCAAAGTGTGGCGCTCCTCCTCCAAGGCTTTGCTCTCATGATCGAAGGCAAGCTTGACCTGTCGGAGACTCGAGCAGGCGTTGTCAATGGACAACGCCAGAGGGATAGGATCCAGACTTGCTGGGGTCATTTCTGCAGGCTCCAGAGGGTTTTCCATCATAAAAATAGGGTCCCACTCTACAAGAGAGGACCCTTGAACTTTTGCGGCACTGGGACCACTCTCTAGGAGCCCTTCAGCGGCAGCAGAAGAACCCACTGAGGGAACTTCCACCTCCGGAGCAGTTGAAGGCATTGCTTCAGGGTCTTTAGTTGTCGGCTCCGAAGGTGGAGGACCTGTCGCCAGTTCTTCAAGCTGCTCTGGCTTTGGCCCAGGCACCTCCGGGACAACTACCTCCATAGCAGCAATCGGGGCTTCATACGGCGCCCCTACCGCAGCTGGCCTAGACGCTGGCACGTCACTTGCTTCCAGTACAGCAACCGGAGCTCCAACCATTTCCGGCCAAGCTGTCGGATCTTCAACATCATCCGGCTCAGCCGCCGGACCTTCAACCATTTTCGGCTCAATAGCCGGGGCTTCAACTACTTCTGCTCAGCAGCCAGGGCTTCAACAACTTTCGGCTCAAAAGCCAGAACTTCTGGCATTGCCGGTGCTGGAGCATTAGCCTCTGCCACCGTCGCCAAGGGGACATCTTCAACTCCTCTCCTGTGGTCCGGCGCTACCATAGGAGCTTCAGGTGAGGACTCCGAGTCTAAGCTCACGATAGCTGACGTCGGAGCTGTCGCAACTTCTGCCTCCGCTTGACGAGGAGGGTCAGCGCTTGAAGCCGGAGCTTCGGCAGGTGCAGCCCCGACCGCTGCAATAGGCGCAGAAGTTCCCAGCCCCTTCTTCGACACCATAGAAATAAAGGTAAGAGAAGATTAAATACACATCAAAAACGAGACTGGCATTTCAGTGTGAGCAATCAATGCTTACCTACCCTAGAAATAAAGGTGAAGAAGGTGCAGAATAGCTCGACGTAGGGGGGAATACCCACCCACATCTTGCAAAAGTGGACGAACGTAGCCACGAGAAGAAGAGAATGGGGGCCAAGGTGATACAACTGTAGACCATAAAAGTCTAGCAGCATCAAAAGAAAAGAAGAAAAGGTGGAATGAATCCCACCATGGCGTACGCCATGAAGTACACCATGTCGCCACTACGCTCCTTCTTGAATGGCAGCTTGCCGGCGCGGACCAAGCGGTTGAAGGAGTCGCTGGACCACCCCATGTAGGTCCAGACCTTCTTCAGATCGTCATCGCTCTTGAGGCGGCTCTTGCGGAGACCCAACTCTATCGCGGCAAAGCGGAGAAAAGGAAGGAAAGTTAGGCAGAGTTTGGGAGGCTCTGAGCGCAAATATGATCGAAGGCGTAAAGAGTCCTCAACTCGTGCACACATTCCCTCTTAAGTAAGCCTCCGCGACGCTTGAATGGAAACCACAGAAAGAATGAAGGCACTTTTCAAAAATCTACCCCGTCAATGACGAGTGGGCCTAGGGCCACCCCGATGAAGAGATCGAGGTTCTTACCCAAGGCGAACAGTTGTCATGATGAGCGGAGCGAAACCCAATGGCGGCACCCTAACAGGGCGCGCGGAACCGATACAACTTTCGTATTGGGAACCGACAACCTTCAATTGCGTGAGATCCTCGCTCAAAGATCTCATATGCCGCATTCATAACAAGCCACGCGTCAATGGTTCACTCCAGAACCATCGCTCCAACGGCATATTAGAAGACTTTTGAAAATCAAAGTGCGGGAATCGAGAATGGCCCCACCTCCGGCAGGATAACTTAACCCAAAGGATTCCTCCCAGAGGTGGGCTCAGGGGCCACTGTCGGTACCCTGCGTACCAGGTACCCCATAATACCGTGAAGAGTACAAGGGAGTTTTGCCTGTCAGAGTTGAAGGACTCCTCAGGTCCCACATATCACATTGCACCGGACCCGCTCCCCTCATATGGGTAGCTCCTGGGACAACACGTGTAAAGGAAAATCAGAACTAAGCTCCCAACAAAGGAAAGATCTGATGCCAACATGTGTACAACAGCCCCGAAGCTAACCCCCAGCAGAGAAGAGCTCCAGTGCCGACACGTGCACAGTAGCCCCGAACATAACCTCCCATAAGGGAAAGCTTCGGAGCTTCCACGTGTGGAGCCTTCGGACCTTCATCGACGCATACACTGGCATATCTCCTTCAGCATGAGCCATCAAGCATAATTAAAGCGGCAGTTACAAGATGTAATTACGTGTCGTTAATGCTGTATTAACGACACGCGATCAAGAGCGTTGTTAACAGGGGTAACGCAACCATTAAGGCGCGTTATCATACTATTAATCATGCTTAAGAGTCTTTAGACAGTGTATTAGGCCATTAAATATGCTAGGCCACATGTCGGGCCAGACAGGTTTTGTAACGGTCAGTCCTTAGAACTATAAAAGGTTTGTACCGCACGTATCTCAGGGACATTCGAACTGATCTCCTCTGAGCTGACTCACATACTAGCGAACAAACGATCTGATCCTAGCTGACCAGCTCGCAATACAGCAACACAAACCCGTGGAGTAGGGTGTTACGCTCAGGCGGCCCGAACCACGTAAATCTCTGGTGTCATCATCTTGATCTAGATCTCTGCATACCCCAACCATAAAAGAACCTCCGCGGGCTGCTTCTTAGCGGGTCCGGGGGAAGTATCGTATCAAACACTTCGACGGAATGAATGGCCACCTAATGAACATCCTAAGCCAGCACCGCCCGGTTATGTCAAAATGCCTAGCAGGCCAAGGAAGGAGAGAAGGAGAGAAGAAGGTGAAAGTAAAAAAGTACAAAAATATCAAGATTTGGTCTCAAAAATAAGTGTGGCCAGTATTACAAAACTGGTCACAACACAAGAACATGTCCAACTGCTCCTAAAGGAAACATTATGAAAAGGACTCTTGAAAGAGCTAGAGAGGTAACATGTTATTTTCTTCTAAACTTCATCAATCTTGTATTGTAACTAACTAAACTTTATTTCAAATCTCGGAGTCAATCGGATGACTAAAGAAGGGAAGCAAGTCTGGAGATATCAACAATCAGATCCAACAAGACATTAGGCCAGTGATGTAAAGAAGGCACATATGTATTTTCAGATTATGAAGTAGCATGTTTGGTAGCTTGTCTCAACCTGTTTCAGTTAAGAAATTGTGAAATGGGGTGCTTCATGTCTGGAGATATAAACATTCAGTTTCAGTTTCAATTCCGATTTATTGTATTGACAGCAAAGATGTTGAATTTGCGTTTTCTGTATAAGAAAATCACACTATACAATTTTCAGTCACTGAGAAATATGTTACATTTTCGTAACCATACTATAAAGATTACATTGTTGCTATCTTCAGTCACAATACATATACATTGTTGTTGTCTTCAGTCATAGAGGAGCAAGAAAATACATTGTTGCTGTCTCCAATCACTTCTAAGTGCTGACTGCATTAGTATCAGACTGCATATAGATTACAAGTATCAGGTCAACCTCGAGCTTCGGTACTGCATCCAAGTGCTGCGCGTGGAATGTTTGGCGTGCATGCGACGACTGGATGTGCCGGACTTGCGGTGGAGCCGCGCCCAGCGGAGGAGGTGTGCCATGACGCCGGATCTGCGGGCCAGGGTCGCCCAACCGCCGTAGCCACAACAAGCACGAAACCGCGGTGGAGAGGCGCTACCGGGAGTCGCCGAGCACGGAGGTCCGACGAACTGAGATTGAAATACGGGAGAGAGAGGCGCCCATGGTGATGTGGCATCTTAGTTGGCCATTTGTGTCCATGTCATCAGCAAGGAGGTTTAATTCCTGTCTATGTCAGCAATCTAGGATTAAAAAACCATTTAAGGGTGTAAATTGATCTGGGTTAGTAAAAAAGGTGGATAAAATAAACCATATGATAGTTGGGGTGTAATATGGACTTCTTTAATAGTACAGGAGAGTAAAATGAACATTTTTCTTATGAATACTATTCGTATGTACTCCATTCGTTCTCAAAAGTTTATCACATTTTTGTTGAAAAATGAACTAAAACATGATAAAGTTTTAGGAATGGAAGGAATACAAGAAATCACTTTTATTAGGACTCACGGGTTCAGGATTTTATAAGCAAAACCTTGATCAGGTAACATTAAGAAACACCCTAACGATATTTGTCTGCTCTCCTGAGTTCAGCCAATATGGACTCACGTCTGCTCAAAAAAAAAAAGATGGACCAATGTGATGTTTCATTTGTTTTGAAAGGTCATTTCAAATCTGAAAGTTCAATAGTCCAATTTTTTAAGATAATGGGTAAAGTTCCGACCTTCTCATCCAAGGAGGTTATGACCAGCTTGTATGGTTAAGCACACGATTATATATCAGACTTCATAAACCAACGTGCGCACCTCAGATTCAGCACCCCTGAATTCCTCTATCGAGTAACTGAATTAATATTGTGAAATTCAGACTGAAATTTGCAAACTTAAGACCTGACTATCTGAGTAGTGCTACTTATAATACTTAGCCACAGGACTAAGCCTCTCATAGTCCAGATAGTTCAATACTTCTCCTTCCATGGTTCAAATAACTTATTCTTTCAAAGTTTAACGGCAAATTCTGCCCTGTCTGTTAGCCGGTCATTTTAAGTGCCAACTGAAAATAGGCCTGGGCATTGGGCTAAGCCGAAAAATAGATCGTTTTTATTTCCAATTTATTTTAAAATTCGGTATCAGAAAATAGAAACCGAATTACTACCTGTGAAACAAAAAGCCTGTACCTCGGTTAACCGACAAATTCATCCGGTTTTCGATTAAACCAGCGAAACTGGAATCCACCCACGCCTTCGATGCTTCCTTAAATTTGAGAATGGTGGCTCACTGGTGCAGGTTGGGCATTGGTGGCGCATCGTCCATGGAACGCGAGGAGTCGGGGTGGCGTGTTGTCCGTGGGGGCCACGACAGAGGGAGGAGGTCGCCGGTGTGGGTTAGGCATCGGTGGTGCATCAACCGCGGGGCATCTCGTTGGGGGCCGTGGTGGGAGGAATCACCGGCCACAGGCGAGGTGTCGGAGCTGCGATGACGGAACTGCAGTGTCACCACCACGGCGGCGACTACACCAGTGGCTTGAGGCGAGCGAAGCACCGGCGGGGACGGCGTTGATAGTGTAGCGCCAAGGGAGTCCGCGAGCGAGTAGTTGAGTTTAAATTCAAATGTTGCTTCCATTTTGGCCCATGTAACGGGCGCGGCCCATCGGCCCGTGTAAAGTCTATATGGGGGGGCCGCTCGGTTGAGAAAGGATCATCGAACAGAATAAGTTACTCTGCTCCCTCCACCGTCTTCCTCCTCTGTCTCGATCTCTCTCTCTCTCCCGATTCCCTCTCATCTACTCCCCAACTTGCTTCTCAAGTCTACCCAGATCTCGTCTCTTTCCTACACAGATTGGAGATCGCCTGGTATCTGACACTGGTATCAGAGCGAGGTTGTGTTCCTCTCCCCGTCGTTGCGCTGGCGTTCCTGGCGCCTCGGCGCGTCACCATTGCTGGACCGCGGTACAAGCCTGGACCGCAAGCGCGGTTCCTCGTCGACAAGATGGCGGCCGCAGAAGCTTCTCTTCGCGATTCGATGGCCAAGATCTCGGAGAAGCTCGAGGCCATGGACCAGCGTATGACGGCGATGGGCGCTGATTTGTCCAAGGTACAAACCCAGATGGATTTGTCTATGCAGTCCATCGGCGTCATCAAGCAAGAGCAGATGCTACTGTCTAAGACCCTCAAGCCCTCGAGCTCCAGCATCTTCGGGCCTCCACCACCACCCCCACCCCCTCCACCACCACGGCGACCTCCACCTCAGGTGATCATAGACCCCTCTTCTTCTGGGTTTCTGCCTCCACCTGTTTCTCCTTCGCTTGATCATGGTGGGCGTCGCAACTGGGCGCCTAAGATGGAGTTTCCTCGGTTTGATGGCTCAGACGCGAAAATTTGGCTGGATAAGTGCACTGCTTACTTTCAGATGTTTGATATTCTTGCTGAGTTTCGTGTTACTGCTGCTTCCTTACACATGATCGATCGTGCTGCTCATTGGTTCCAGTCTTATAAGCTATCCATTCCCTTCTCTGATTGGACCAGTTTTGCTACTGCTGTTCTTAAGGAATTTGATTTTAATACGCATCTGACTATAAGACCCAGTTTGAGCAGATTGTTTACCACATTCGCTTATATGATGCTTCTGTTGGGGAACTATTTCTGGTGTCTCGTTTTCTCATGGGCTTGAAAGTGGACTTGCGTTCTTCGGTTGAAATGCATCTTCCCACCACTATATCTCAAGCTGCTACCCTGGCACTCGTTCAGGAGAGTTTGCAGGATAGAGCCAAGTCCAAGTCCCAGAAGCACCCGGGTTTTCGCTCTTCTAGTGCTCGTGCTGATGCTCGCCCATCCTTTCCTACCAATGATCTATGGCGTGCTCGTCAACTGAAGGAGTTTCGTCGGGCTAACAATTTGTGTTTCAAGTGTGGTGATAAATTTTCCCCAACGCACAAGTGTACTCTCTCTGAACCCGGGCAGTTGAATGTCTTATGGTCTGCAACTCCAGATGGTGGCGGTTTTCTATCTGATGAGATACTGTCCACTCTAGAACTCCCTGAGATTTCTGTTCCCAATGATGCATTATTCCTTGTATGCTTTATCAGGCAGACCTCATCATAGGGCCATATTATTGCAGGCATTGGTTCAGAACAAGGTCTTATTGATACTCATTGATTCTGGCAGCACTCACACTTTTCTGAAGTCTGCACTGGCTACTCAGTTTAATTGCGTTCTTCATCAGATACCTGCTATGGCTATTCAGGTTGCTAATGGTGACACCATTTCTTGTACTCATGAGGTGCTGCACTTCACTTGGTGGCTTCAGGGATTCACATTTTCTCATGATGTCAAACTGATAGACATTGGTGCTTATGACCTAGTGTTGGGTATGGATTGGCTTGAGAAACATAGCCCTATGCTCTGTAACTGGTCAGAAAAATGGTTGGAATTCCATTATCAGGGCTCTACTGTCAGACTTCGGGGTCTTCAATCTCCTTCTTATTCTGAACTCTCTGAGGTTTATGCAGAGCAAGTGCACAAATGGAGCATGCGAAATGAGTTGTGGGCTGCAATGTTATTACAACCTGTCGACAGGCCTTCTTCTCTTACTGACCTCCACATACAACAAGGCATTCCTCCTGCTATCCAGGACTTGATCAGGGAATTTGATGCCATCTTTCAGGTCCCTTCGTCCTTACCTCCCTCTCGGACATATGATCATTCTATTGCACTCATGCCCAACTCCACTCCAGTGAACTTTCGCCCGTATCGCTATAGCCCTACCCAAAAGGATGAAATCGAGCGTCAGGTTAATGAGATGCTCCAACATGGCATGGTGGTTCCGAGTATGAGCCCGTTTGCCTCTCCTGTCCTGCTCGTCAAGAAAAAGGATAACTCATGGCATTTTTGCGTGGATTATCGCCGGTTGAATGCTATGACAGTCAAGAACAAGTTCCCCATGCCACTTATTGATGATTTTTTGGATGAGATCTCTGGTGCCACGATATTCTCTACCATTGACTTGGCCTTCGGTTTTCATCAGATTTGAATGGTTCCTTCTGATGAGGAGAAAACGGCTTTTAAAACCCATCACGGCCACTTTCAGTTTCGGGTCATGCCTTTCGGGCTAACCAATGCTCCGGCCACTTTTCAGTGCTTAATGAATGCCATCTTCGCTGGGTACATGAGAAAATTCGTGCTCATTTTTATGGATGACATTCTGGTTTATAGTCGTTCTCTGTCTGACCACTTGACACACCTGCGTTTGGTCTTTCAGACGCTATTGCACCATAAGCTTTATCTGAAGTTTCAGAAATGCACTTTTGCCCAGCCACAGATTGTATACCTCGGTCACATTATTTCCTCTGCTGGGGTTTCTACTGATCCTGCTAAGATTCAGGCAATGCAAGAGTGGCCAGTACCTTCAAACTTCACTGAACTCCGGGGTTTTCTAGGTTTAACTGGATATTATCGCAAATTTGTCAGAGACTATGGCACTATTGCCCGGCCATTGACTAACATCCTGCACCTTAAGGTCTTTGCTTGGTCTCCTCAGGCCCAGCTGGCATTTGATCAGTTAAAGCACGCTATGACCACCACACCGGTGTTATCCTTCCCGGACTTTGACAAGGAATTTACAATTGAGACCGATGCGTGTGACACGGGCATTGGTGCTGTTCTTACTCAGGATGGTCATCCTATTGCTTACTTCAGCAAAGGTTTAAGTCTTGCCAACCAGAAACTTTCTACATATGAGAAGGAGTTCATCGCTGTGTTGGCTGCAGTGGACAAATGGCGCCAGTACCTTCAGAGGAAGCCGTTCATTATAAAATCTAACCATCAAAGTCTGAGTCATCTGTTGGATCAGACCCTCTCTTCAGATATTCAGAAGAAGGCTCTTCGCAAGATGGCTGGTCTGCAATTTAAGATCCTTTATAAGAAAGGGGTGGACAACAAAGCTGCTGATACTTTATCTCGTGTAGCTCACCTATTGACCGCTCAATCTGTATCAGCCCTCATTCCTGCCTGGATACGGGAGGTGCTCAATTCATATCAGACTGACCCTCATGCTACTGCTTTGTTGACTGAACTTTCTTTAGTCAGTCCAAATGCAGATGGATTTTCATTGGTCGATGGTGTGATTCGCTATAAGAACAGACTTTGGGTCGGCAACAACTCTGCAATCCAGGCTAAACTTATTTCCACTTTTCACAAATCCGCATTGGGAGGTCACTCGGGTATTCAGGCCACCTATATGAAACTGAAGAAACTGTTCCACTGGATTGGCCTTCGACAATCAGTTGACTCTTATATCAAGCAGTGCACTGTTTGTCAACAAGCCAAACATGACCTATCTAAATATCCCGGGTTGCTGCAACCATTACCTCTTCCTTCTCACTCTTGGTCTGACATTTCTATGGATTTCATTGAGGGTCTTCCATGTTCCAATGGTTTTACTGCCATTTTAGTGGTCGTGGATCGCTTTACTAAGTATGCCCACTTCTTCCCACTGAAGCACCCTTTTACTGCTGCCCATATTGCTCAGTTGTTCCTTGATAATGTGGTGGAGTTACATGGCATTCCGAAGACCATTGTCTCTGACCGTGACAAGATATTCACAAGTGCTTTTTGGACTGCCTTGTTCAAGCTCCTCGACACTGATCTGCAATTCAGTTCTGCGTATCACCCTGCTACTGATGGTCAGACTGAACATGTTAATCAGTGCCTCGAGATGTTCCTTCGCTGCTCAGTCCACTCAGCTCCAAAGCAATGGTCTAAATGGTTACCTCTGGCCGAGTTATGGTACAATTCTGCTTATCATTCGTCCATTCAGTGCTCTCCTTTTAAAGCTCTGTATGGAGTTGAGCCATCACCCGGCTTCTTCCCACCTCTGAGCTCCATTGATCATGTTGAACTATCTGACTTTATGAAAGAGCGTCACCATCTCTCACTATTGCTGAAGGAGCAGTTAGCTCGTGCACAAAACAAGATGAAATTCTTTGCTGACCGTAACAGATCTGAACGAGAGTTTCAGTTAGGAGAGATGGTCCTTCTGAAGCTTCAGCCCTACATTCAGAATTCTGTAGTTTAGCGCGACTGTCCCAAACTGGCTTACAAGTATTATGGCCCCTACAAGATTATTGCTAAGATCAGTAAGGTGGCTTACAAGTTGGAATTACCCAGTTCTAGTCTGATTCACCCGGTATTCCATATTTCCCAACTCAAAGCTTATACTCCCGACTACAATCCTGTTTTCTCCACTTCTGTCACCCCCCAGCGTTGGATGTCACTGATGTACTTCCATTAAAGATCCTGAATCGCCGGCTGGTGAAGAAAGGGAATTCTGCTGTTACCCAGGTGTTGGTGCAGTGGTCTGGCCTGCCTCCTACCTCTACGACATGGGAAGATTACACTGTTCTACGCCAGCGCTTTCCGGACGCAGCTGCTTGGGGTCTAGCAGCCTCTTCAGAGGGGGGCGGTGTCACCACCACGGCGGCGACTACACTAGTGGCTTGAGGCGAGCGAAGCACCGGCGGGGACGGCGTTGATAGTGTAGCGCCAAGGGAGTCCGCGAGCGAGTAGTTGAGTTTAAATTCAAATGTTGCTTCCATTTTGGCCCATGTAACGGGCGCGGCCCATCGGCCCGTGTAAAGTCTATATGGGGGGACCGCTCGGTTGAGAAAGGATCATCGAACAGAATCAGCTACTCTGCTCCCTCCACCGTCTTCCTCCTCTGTCTCGATCTCTCTCTCTCTCCCGATTCCCTCTCATCTACTCCCCAACTTGCTTCTCAAGTCTACCCAGATCTGGTCTCTTTCCTACCCCGATTGGAGATCGCCTGGTATCTGACATGCAGTGGAGCGGGCAGGCGGCAGCGCACCTGGGTGGGGGCAAGGGCGGTGCATGACAAGCGGGCGGCGGCGTACCTATGTGGCCGCGGAGGTGATGCATCACGGGCTAGACCCCGATGCGGATAGGAGTCAACGTCGAATAGGAGACGCGGTGCTGGTTAGGGTTTGGACTGAGATAATTCGGTTTGGGCTGAGGTAAATGCGGATAGGAATTGATATCAGGTGACTGTTTGGGCTGGGACGGCTGACTGTTTGGGTGGGCTGAGGTAAATCGAGTAACCTGGTTAGCGGGTTTAACAACCGAAAACAAAAAAAGTTGGTTTTTACAGTCTGGAATCCCAAATAGAGTCCGGTTCAGTTGGTTTGGGTGCCGATTAATTTGATTTTCGGTTTTTTTCCACTCCCAACTTAAAACATGCAAAAGGAGAGTTTACCTTATAGTAGTCGGCACATATTTGTTATTTTACAAGTCTAACACATTCAAGTGGAGTACATTTCCATGCATGTACCACCCTGCTTCTTCGATGCTTCTGATTTAACGGGAAGCACACCGCAACTAGTTTACTTATGTTTGCTGGTTACAGCTTGTTCGTCTTGGCGAGGTACACAATGGCGCCGGAAGTGGCCGCCGGAACGACGATTGTGTCGGATACGGACTTGAGGTGTCACAACTCACACATGGTAATAAGGAGACAACCAGATGCTTTCCACATTTATGTCAGGATCAGTTAAATTCATACATGTGTAGACGGAAATGAAATACCATTCAAATATTGTCATGTTCGAGTACATCACCTTATTACATAAATGACCTTACAGGTCTAAAAGAAAAGTACAATAGCAGCGGAAAAAATTAAAGGAGCTCCAAGCACAGGCGTTACACGGGGGATACGCCAGTCTAGAACATGTCGTCGGGATCTCCATAGAAGTCTCGATTCTCCAACTCTTCGTCTTCATAAACTGGAGGGAAAAATATGCAACTAACAAGTTTGAGTACCAACGGTACTCGCAAGTGGGGAAGTTATGATATGTGACTCGTAACAAGGAAGTCAAATAATAGGTAAAGCGCTATAGCAATTACAACCTACTCTTAATGTTGTTCAGCACCTACATCTAGGTGAAACCCATCCATAAATTCCAAAGTAACCAGATAATACCCAAACCAAACCATCGACCATTTAACCATGTGTGCTAATTATGAACTTGGTTCCAAGTCGCTCGTGTCTGTGAGCACAACTGTCTAGACAGTTTGACAAAACTCTGCAGAGTGTGTATCCTGTACCCACAGTTCGTGATTTCATCCCCTGTTGCCAGGTGGACTAAGGTAAACCTCCCTGTTGCCCGTGGTAGCTAACCACATTACACACTTCCAAAGGTGTGTGGCCAGGAGATCACTAGAAGGTCTTTCTGATGGTTCTCCCGACTTGCAATTGGTACGCTAAGGTTTCACCGCTCCGACACCTGGAGTCTATTTACCCTAGGCCGGGAGAAGCCCCCTCTTGAGCCATGCGGATCCCAAGGCAGTATTCTGAACCCATTCCCCGCTCGTAGAATTACCTATGCTACATCGGGAGATACCAAATTACTAAACCAAGTTGTCACATATACAACCATGTGGTGATACTATAAGGCTTAGCAACTTCCTCCATAAACCGGTCCTTAGAATCCGATAGGTTTCTGTCGGTGGTTTGGATCCGGCAGATCTCCCGACACTACTAAAGTGTTAGAGGAGTTTGATGTTTGGTGTGGGCGCGCGGAGATTCAAGAAGGTGAATTGTAAATAACACAGGAGACACGGAGATTTACATGGTTTGGGCCGCCTGAGCGTAATACCCTACTCCACGGGATGTGTTGGTGTTGTATTGGTTGTCTGAGCTCAAAATGAGTTCAGAGTGTAGAGTGAGCGTATAGTGTATCGAGCGTATATAGAACCTCCCCTATGTATCATCGGCCTGTCCTTTTATAGTACAAGGGCAGGCCGTTACAAGTTAGCCTGGCCCGACATGTGGCCCCGGCGGTTACTGATATTGATACACATTCAACACATTTAATTGCCCTTAATGACCGAGTTATGGGCTTTGACAGCATCGTTACTAGTAATTAAGGTCGTCTGATTGTGTGTTATTAATATGGTATTAATGACACTTAATCGGGTCTTGAAGTCCTTGATTCCCCTTTGAAGATCCAGAGCCGTTGTGCAGTCTTCCGAAGGTTAGAGGCTGAAGATCCGACGGTTGGACACGTGGCAGCTCCGGAGCATACTGTGGGAAACAGATAGTTACGGAGCTACCTGACACTTGTCAGTTCTGGAGCTTCCCTCGGTCTGAGGTTAGGTCCGGGGGTGCCATTTCGGTACATAGCCTGGAGCTTCCCCCTTGTGGGCAGTAGCTCCGGTTTGATAGTACACGTGGCGATCCTGGGACTAACCATGTTGGAGAAGTGGGTCTGGTTATGTCTGACATGTGGGCCTCCGAAGGTCTTCAAATCAAGTAGATGACTTTCCCTTGAGATCTTTGTAATCTCAAGGGGTGTACGATTCCCAGGGTACCGACAGTGGCCCCCTGGGCCCACCTCTGGGGAAGATCCCTTGGGTGAAGTCATTCTGTCGAAGGTGGGTCCATCCTCGCGACTTTTGAACTGAGTCTTCAAAGGTCTTCGGATGTGCCGTTGGCGATGGTTTGGAGTTAAATCCTCGCCGTGTGGCGTATCCCGCGTGCGGCAGATGAGATCTTTGGTGTGCGGATCTCACGCAATTGAAGGTCGTCGGTTCCCGATATAAAAACCGTATCGGTTCCGCGCGCCTTGTCAGGCCACCGCCTTCGGGCTTCCCGCCTCATGATGACAACCGTTCGCCTGGGTAAGAACCTAGACTTGATCGTCGGGGTGGTCCTGGGCCCTCTTGTCATCGGCTGAGTGGAATTTTTTAGTGGTATCTTCGACTTCCTTGCGGTTTCCATCCAAGCATTGCGAGGGCTTACTTAAGAAGGAAAGCGCGCACCATTTGGAGTTCTTTACGCCTCTCATCTGATCTTGCGCTCAAACTCCCAACTTGTGATTTGCTTTTCCTTTCTTTCCTTGCTGTGCTGCGATGAAGTTGGGTCTCCACGAAAGTCATTTGAAGACCGACGGTGACCTGAAGAAGGTTCGGGCCCTCATGAGATGGTCCTCGGACTTCTTCAACCGCATGGTCCGCACTGGGGGTGAGCTCCCATTTGAGAAGGAGCACGCCGGCGAAATGGTGTACTTCTTTTCGTACGCCATGGTGGGGTTGATCCCACCTTTTTCCTCCTTTTTCTTGATGCTGCTAGACTTTTATGGTCTGCAGCTATACCACCTTGGCCCTCACTCCATTCTCCTTGTGTCTATCTTTGTCCACTTCTGTGAGATGTGGGTGGGCATCCCCCCTGCATTGAACTCTTCCGGACCTTCTTCACCGTCCATACCACCGGGAGGAGCAATGAGTACATTGGCTTCTACTACTTCGTGAAGCGCAAGAAGTGTCCATTCAAGTACCTCCGGTCGTTTCCCTCTGGGAAGTGGGATGATTGGAAGAAGGATTGGATAGTCATCCGGGTGGAGGAGCACGAGAGGCTGGAGCTGCCCGAAGGCCTCCCCAACATTGACACGACGATCTGGAGTGAAGCTCCAGCGTTGGCGGACGCCTTCAACCCTGCTCTGACCAGGATCCGCCAGTGCGTGGAGGGAGGATTAACTCCTCAGGCGGTGTTTTGTAACTTCCTGGTCAACAGGTGGGTACCGCTGAAGAGGAGAGAAAAACTCGCTTGGGCCCTCAACAGCGTGATGGACGACGACCGGGTCGAGACCGGGCTGAAGTACAACATGGTGGGGACAACCTTGGAGTTCCACCTCAAGAAGTTCCAGCACGGCATCAATGTCGCGGGTGACGACTTGACTCTGCCATCAGCTTTTCTCCCTCTGAACGTGGAAGTCGAGTTCAGCAGGGAGCTCCGGCGGAAGATACCTGTGCTTGACGACCTCGGTGTCGTCGAGAGAAGATCGATCTCCAGGGTGGCGATCCCTGGGGTTTCCGTAGGTGGCTCCGACCCTGCCCCGAAGCCGAGGGTCGAGGTCGTCGGCAAGGGCAAGGAGCCAGCGGATGAACCCTTGAGCCGAAAGAGGAAGCTGCAGCATGCCGACGGAAGGTCCGTCAGGCCTGCTACCTCTGCATCGGCTCCTTCTCCCCGGAGGGGGAGGTCTTCTACAACCGCGGCGACTATACCCGCAGCGTCGTCCTCCCGGGGTGCTAGTTCTGGGCATGCGACTCCAGCCCCAGGGCCGGTTGAGGCCTCTAGGTTCAGAGGTTCTTCCCGATCGAGGGGGGCCTCGACTAGGGAAATGCCCGTGGCTGCAACAAGTTCCGGGGGACCTTTCGGAGCTTCCACACCGGCGGTGGCTATGACCAGCCCAGAACGCCCAGGAAAGAGATTCCACACAAGATGGTGCGAAAGCCTCCCGAGGTAATTTTTAATCTTTACCTTGGACAGTTGTTTTGTTGTAGTAACTATTTCTTAAGTTTCTTCATCCATCATCTGCAGCGTTCCCAAGAAGAGGAGTGAGGCTCCACCCTCAGCCACAGCAGCTAAAGCTGTGAGGGCGGGAGCTTCTGCTCCTGTCCCGGTGCCGCCCCAAGTGGTGGCTGAAGCTACGACACCTCCGGCGCCAGCTGTCGTGGTCATGGACCTCGACTCATCCCCAGAGACTCCCGTGGTAGCGCCGGACCACGGGAGAGAAGATGCGCCAGCGGCACCTGTCCCGGAGGTTGAAGCTCCGGGTCCTGGTGCTGAGATGATGGAAGCTCCGGCCGTTGAGCCGGAGGAAGCAGTAATTCCGGCCCCAGAGCCAGAAATTGTCGAAGCTCCGGCGGTTGAGCTGGAGGTGATTGAAGTCCCGGCGTGCGCACCGGATGTTGAGGAAGTCCTGGCGGTTGGGTCGGCTACCTTAGAAGCATCGGCTGCAGAGCCGGTCGTTGTTGGAGCTCCGGCCGCAGGGCCGGTTGATGATGAAGATCTTCCGGCTCCCGAGCCGGTTGTTGCAGAGGCGTCAGAGCTCGAGCCCCCAATAGAGGAGGTGCCCAGGCCGGAGCCAGAAGCGACCCCTGCTCCGGAAGTGACGATGTTGGAGGTACTCGCGGCTGAGCTGGAGTGCCCTGGTGAAGTTGCTGGCCCCCTGTCTGAGGGGGCAAATGAAGACCTGGCGGCGGGGCCTTCCTCGATGGCGACTGAGGCCGTCCCAGAGGACGGCCCTAGTGCCATGGAGACTCGGGGGACCACTCTTGTGGAGTGGGACCCAATTTTTGTATCTGAAAACCCGCTGGAACCAGCGGAGGAGACCCCAGCAGGTCCGGAACCTATCCCGTTGTCATTGTCTATTGACAACGCCTGTTCCAGTCTACGTCAAGTTCAACTGGCCTTCTTCCACGACAGCAAGGCTCTTGAAGAGGAGCGCCAAACCCTTAGGCGGTGGTGTAACCGGCTCTACTTCGATACCAAGCTGGCGCATTCGAGGCTAGCGGATGACAAAGAGTGGATCAAGCGGGAGAAGGTCCGCCTGGAATACTGGGGCAAATTATTGGATGACAGGGAAAGTATGACTTGTGCCCTCGATGCTCAATCCCGGGCCATTTACGAGCAGACCAAAGCAGCTAATAGTGCGGTTGATGAACGCTAAGAGAGGCTTGAGGCCATTAACACTACTCTCATCAAGCGCCGGGAGACACTTGAGGAGAGGGAGAAACGGCTCGAAGATGAAGAGCAGAAACTCCTAGAGCTGCGGGATGACGTCCTGAGGAGGGAGGAGGAGCTCACCGAAAAGGTGGCTCTGGCTGACAAGGGCCTCGAAGAGCGCGCCAAGAAATTGGAAGAGCGCTGCACTAAGGAGGAGGAGAAGGCCTGGGTGCGAGGGCAGGAACTCTACGAACAAGAGTGTGCCCTTGCTGCCAGGGAGAAGAAAGTGAGGGGCAGGGAGAAGGACCTGGTTGACTGCCGGAACAAGATCCACCTCCGGGAGGAGGAGCTCAGAAAACTCGAGAAGCGAATTGCTGAAAAGATCCAGCAAAATGCCAAAGAGGTTGAGCGCCTCGCTCGCGAGAATTCTGAACTGGTGGCGGCCAGAAGATCCCTAGAGGAATTGAAGGGCTTGAGGACTACAGACTCCCTATAGATTTGGGAGTTCCTGGGCAAGGCCAACGACGCGTTGACACCGATGGGCTTCAGTCCCGTGCGTCCGGATGATCCAGAGCCGGAGCCGGACCTAGCGTTGTAGGCGTTGAGCTCGGCATGTAGCAAACTCTCCAAGGTGGGCGACATCATCGCGGACCAATTGGAGGTTGAGGGGCAATCCCTGGCGAAGAACGTCGCAGAATATGTGCTGACGTGCTACACCAGCCGGAATCCCCAATTCCCTCTGGACCCGGTGCTTGAAGGTCCCGTTAAAGGAGAAGGTGAAGCTGCCCGAGCCAACGTGTCGAAGGTTGCCCAGAAGGTCGCTCAATTCTTCCATAGGGTCTAGGACCATCTCTGTAGTTCCCACTTGTATTCTCTCTTCTTCTTCCTCAATTTTGTAATCCCTTGTCTCCAGATGAATGAAATCCCCAAATTTTTGTGAATTTCACTTTTTGTCTTCAACCCTTTTGTCTTCACTTGGCCCCCTGGTAGATGTACACAATTCGATTGTGAACATGTACCAAGAGGATATTGTGTTTTGTTGAAGACTCATTTGCTCCGAACTTGTAGAGTGTAGGTCCGAAGTCTTCGATAATGAAGGCCCCCTGAGGTTGTCGGAGCTTAAAAGCTCCGGCATTGTCTATCGTCGGAGCTTAGTAGCTCCGGCAATAGTCCCTATTAACGCGTAGAGCATCGATAGTTAGTCCTCCGGGGTGTCGGAGCTAGTAGCTCCGGCAGTGACCTTTGCCAACACGTAGTTTGTTGGCAGCAGACTCCGTTTGTGGGTCTTCTCACCATCTTTTATTTAGCGTCGACGGCTGGTCCCCCTAGCTCTACTGGAGCTTGGTTGCTCTGGTGATGCTCGTTTTCAATGCTTAACATCGATTACAAGCCACCTAGGGGAGTCGGAGCTTTGTTAGCTCCGGCTTTTCTCCATCAACGTAGATTTTATTTTTCCTGCACACTGAAGCCAAGAAAAATAGTAAAATTCGTTTCTTGCCTATAACTTCATCGCGGCTTACGATTCTCAAGGAGATTTTAGGTCAAATGCGATTCTAAATACAACCGAATGCATTGTCTTTTCTTCCAGATTCAATTGTACTTGGACCCGCCTTACTTCGGCCTGCCGGGGTGTAGGTAGAGTGGCGTACTTAGGGTGCTTGACCAGGCTAAGCCGATAGCACACTCCGGCCCTAGGTTGGCTTGCCGGCTTTCAGGCGAGTGGGCCATGAACAATATTTGAATCCAAAAGAATCGACAATACAGCTCGAATCGTATGTGAACCGGTTGAACCAAAATTTCTTAAGAATTGCACGTCTTTGTTATAGACAAGAAAGAGAAAAATAATAAATGTTGAGCCTGTACAAAATAAATGCACGTGGAATCTGTTTCACCTGAAGATGTCTTTCATTATAGGTTCGGGGTACAAGGGAAACAAGTACACTCTTAGGGTACGGAACCAGGCTAAGCGTTTTTAATTTCTTGTTTGACCCAGGATAGCTAGCCACACTTTTAGTTCTGAGACTGTGACAAGTGTTGCATGAACTTTGCGGACCTTCCGGGGAAGGTCCGGCTGTTCTCCCGGAGGAACTACCCGACTTTGTACAATGACTTTATAACATACACCTCAAGTTACTACAGACTCACCTCCGTGATATTAAGTGTAGAACTTACGGAGGTGCTCGATGTTCCAAGGATTTGGGAGTGGTGTCCCATCCTCGGTAGCCAAGCGAACGCTTCCGGGACGGGATACTTTAATCACTCGGAAGGGTCCCTCCCAGTTGGGGGAGAGTTTGTTTAACCATTCTCTGGATTGTATTCTCCGTAGCACTAGATCGCCTTCCTCGAGCTGTCGGTTGTGTACATGCCGCTGATGATTGCGCCGAAGGGCTTGGCGGTATCGGGCATTCCGGACAGCTGCTTGGCACCTTCCCTCCTCAATGAGGTCTAGGTCTTCACGCTGGAGCTGGTCCTGCGTGGCTTCGTCGAAGTTCCGGACCCGGAGTGACCCCAAGGTGATTTCCGGAGGAAGGATTGCTTCAGCTCCATACACCAGGAAGAAGGGTGTCTCTCCAGTTGACCGGTTTGGAGTTGTCCTGTTGGCCCATAAAGTGGGCGGAAGCTCTTCAATCCAGTTGGCTCCATGTTTTTTCAAGCGCTCATAGGTGCGCGTTTTGAGTCCTTTAAGGATTTCAGCATTTGCTCTCTCGGCTTGGCCATTGCTTGCCGGGTGAGCTACGGAGGCGTAGCAAACTTGAATGTCGAGGTCTTCGCAATATCCTTGAAATGCAGAGCTTGTGAATTGGGTCCCATTATCAGTGATGATTTTGTTTGGGACTCCAAATCTGCATACAATGGATTGCAAAAAGTTGATAGTAGATTGCTTGTTGATTGTCACAACTGGAGTTGCTTCCGGCCACTTAGTGAACTCGTCGATGGCGACGTACAGGAACTTGTAACCTCCGACGGCTCTTGGGAAAGGTCCCAAGATGTCCATCCCCCACACAGCGAAAGGCCATGTAGGAGGTATCATTTGTAGGGGCTGAGCTGGTGTGTGAATTTGTTTTGCATGAAATTGACATGCTTCGCATTTCTTCACCAGCTCAGTTGCATCCTGGAGTGATGTAGGCCAGTAGAAGCCATGCCGAAAGGCTTTACCAACCAGCGTGCGGGAAGACGCGTGGTTCCCACACTCGCCTCCATGGATTTCTGCGAGGAGCTCGCAACCTTCTTCCCTTGTGATGCACCGCATTAGGATGATGTTGGCACCGCGCCGGTAGAGATCCCCTTCTACCAACGTGTATCTTTTAGCCAATCTGACTACCCGGTCAGCGGATACGTCATCGTCAGGAAGAATGTTGTCTTTCAAGTAGTTCCGAATCTCCAAGATCCATGTATTGGAACTAACTTGAGCATTTGAGTCTTGCGTGCTGGGTTGCTCGGAGCTTCCGGTAGCACCTACGACCCTTGATGGCTGCCATGATAACAGGGCCATCGGGACCGTCAGCTTCGAGATGCTGATCTCGCCCCCTTCGCTCAGTTCAGCAGGCTGAGCTGTGGGTTTTGACAACCTTCGGACAAAAGTTTCTTCAGGAGCCGGAGCTCCAGTTGATGCTTTCGTCGAGAGTTCCTTGGCTTCAGCGTTATGGGCACGCTGAACATGGTGGAGATCTAGGACTTCGAAGTCCTTCTGAAGCCTCTGGACTTCAAGGAGGTAAGCAGCTAGCTAGAGATTGTTGCAGGAGCATTCACCCTTCACTTGCTTAATTATGAGCTGTGAATCTCCCTTGACCAGCAGTTGCTTGACACAGTATGACAATGCCACCTTTAGTTCGTAGATGAGTGCTTCGTACTCCGCCATGTTGTTGGTCGCCATGAAATCAAGGTGTACCATGTATTTTACCTTCTCTCCGGTTGGTGCGAGGAGAAGGATTCCAGCTCCGGCCCCTTGCTTTTGCATGGAGCCGTCGAAGTAGAGGGTCTAGTGAGGCTCGGTGAAGACTGGAGCTTGATGTTCTGACTTCTGCTCACTGGGGCCCCCAGGGTTTGATGGAGAGGGAGTCCATTCCGCCATGAAGTCTGCCAATGTTTGACTCTTGATTGCTTACCTTGAATTGAATTCGAGATCGAATTTGGCCAATTCCGCTGCCCACTTTGAAATATTCTTAGTTGAACTAGGATTATGCAATATTTCTCGAAGTGGGTAAGAAGTCACCACTGAGATCTTGTGAGTTTGGAAATAATGGCAAAGCTTCCTGGAGGCAATAAGAACTGCATAGAGCAGCTTATGCACCTCTAGGTATCGAATCTTGGCATCATGTAGTACTTCACTGATGAAGTACACTGGGCGCTGAATGGTCCAGACCCTCTCGGGGGGGGGGGGGGGCGGAGCTTCCTCTTCACTGACTCGAATCCTCCCGGAGGGATCCGAATTTTCTTCGGGGACCTCCGGGTCCTAGCTGGAGGAACCCGGAGCTTCTTCAGGAGCGACCTGGACCCTCCCGGAGGGGTCTGGGTCTTCTGAAGTAGCTTCTTGTAGATTCAAGTCTGGGAGCTGGGACCCAGACTCGCTTTCAGGGACCTCCGGACCCTCTCGAAGGGGTCTGGATTCCTGAGTATGGGGTAGCTCTGGTCTCTCCGCAACCAGGACCATACTGACGACTTCGTCAGTTGCTGAAATGTAAAGCAACAAAGGCTCACCAGGGTTCGGAGCTACCAGAATTGGTAGGGTGGTGAGGAACCGTTTTAGCTCCTGGAACGCCTTTTCTGCTTCTTCAGACCATTGGAATGGTCCGGACTTCCTCAATAACTTGAAGAAGGGGAGTGCCCGTTCCGCCAGTCTTGAAATAAACTAGCTAAGGGCTGCTAGACATCCAGATAGCTTTTGGACATCTTTGATGCGGGCTGGTGGCCGCATGTCTTCAATGGCCTTGATCTTCGCCGGATTTGCTTCTATGCCCCGGTGACTTACCAGGAAACCAAGAAGTTTTCCGGAGCTAACCCTGAAGACACACTTGTCTGGGTTTATCTTTGTGCGGGTGACCCACAGCTTATCAAAGACAGCTTGCAAGGTGTCAAGGAGTGACTCCTTGTTCTTGACCTTGACCACGATGTCGTCGACGTACACTTCCACTATGTCTCTAATGAGTTCTTCAAAGGTTTTGTACATAGCTCGTACAAAGGTTGAAGCTGCATTCTTGAGACCAAATGACATGGCTGTATAATAGTACAATCCATCCACTGTGATGAAAGATGTATGCTCCTCATCTTCCCTAGACATTCTGATTTGATGATACCCAGAATATGCGTCTAGGAAACACAGTAATTCACACCCGGAGCTGGAATCCACTATCTGATCTATTCTAGGTAGTGGGAATGGATCTTTTGGGCATGCCTTGTGTAGTCGATACACATCGGAAGCTTCCTGCCGACCTTGGGCACAATGACTGGGTTTGCCAGCCATTTTGGATGGAAGACTTCTCGGATGAATCTAGCTTCAAGCAACTTCTTCACTTCTTGTCGAATGAAGTTCTGTCGCCCTACGGATTGCTTCCGAGGCTTCTGATGCACAGGTCGGGCGTCGGGGTAGATCTTCAGATTGTGCTCAATCACTTCCCTGGGGATCCCAGGCATTTGTGACGGTTGCCAGGCAAACACGTCGACATTAGCCCGGAGGAAAGCGATGAGCGCGAGTTCCTATTTGTCATTCAATCCTCCCGATATATGGGTGGTCTGAGCGGCATTAGAACCGATTTGGATGACTTTGACGGGAATGTCGGTGTCGCCGCTTGGCTGCACACGAGGTGCAGATGTCAAGCCTCGTTGACGAATGATCGGGGGTTTTGGAGCCTGCTCCTGCCTGGAGTCCTCCTCTTGCACCATAGTAAGCGTGTGGAGTTCTTCCAGTGCAGTTACTCCGGCGGTACGATCTCCGCGGATCCGGAGAACGCCTACTGGTGTTGGCATCTTTAACACCAGGTAGCCATAATGAGCAGCTGCCATGAATTCGTACAAGGCAGGCCTACCCAAGATGGCGTTGAAGGGTAAGTTGATCTGAGCAACGTCAAAGACCAACTTCTCGGTGCGATACTTCTCCTGTGTCCCGAAGGTAACGGGGAGGGTAATAGCTCCGAGTGGGGTAATGGCTCCCGGACCTACTCTGGAGAAAGGTCGAGAGGGGTGGAGATCCGAAGGTCGGAGCTGAAGCTTGGTAAAAGCTTCGAAGCTTATGAGGTTGAGCCCCGAACCTCTGTCTACCATGACATGGTGGAGCTGGATGTTATTGATGGTAGGAGATACCATCAAAGGTAACTGACCTGCTCCAACCATGCTTCGAGGGCAGTCCAAAGCATCAAAAGTTATGGCTGTGTCCATCCACTTCCGATGAGGCTCCGCCCTGGCTGTAGGAGCTACAGCAGCCATGTCCCGACGCATAGTCTTGATGACGCGGCGGGAGGTGATGTCCCATGACCCACCAAAAATGGTGTTCATAGTCTTCCGACGCTCGTTGTCGGAGACGTCGGAATCGTCGTTGACGAAGGTGTAGACGACCTTTAGGACCTTTTTGGGATCCTGAAAACTTAACTCCTCTTCAGCCGGAGCTTCGTCGACCTTTTGTTTTCCTTCCCTCTGTTGGAAAGGAGATTCTTCCCGGCGCTTGTTGTAGCGCTCGGCAAGGTTTTGGACCTCCCGGCAGTCTTCCAAACTGTGGCTGCCCGTTTTGTGAATTGGACACCACACCTTGGGTTTGCCACAGTCTTCAGAAGACGGTCGAGGTCGCTTTTCGGGGCGTGGCCCCCGGCCACCCGGAGCTGCAGTAGCTGCAGCATTGGATGCACCGGCCGATGACTTCTTCTTGCCGTTGGTCTTTTTCTTCTTCTTTCCACTCCCGGAGGTAGCGGCTTCTTCTTTGGAGGATTTCTTGTGATCCTCCGGAGTTGGTTTGGAGTGCATTTCACGGCCCTCCGCAGCTCTGGCACATTTGTCAGCCAAACTGAAAAGTTCTGTGACACTGGTGATCTCCTTGATCGCCAGTTTCTCCAGCATCTTCTTATCCCGTACACCCTGTCTGAATGCCACAATGACAGAGGCGCTAGAGATAGAAGGGATAGTGTTTAGTACTTGAGAGAACCTCTGGATGAATGATCGCAGGGATTCTCCCCCTTTTTGCACGACTGCAAAAAGGTCCAGTTCAGTGCCTGGTCGGGTGTATGAACTCCCGAAGTTGGCGGTGAACTGCCGGCATAGCTCCTCCCAACTGTTGATGGAGTTGGGTGGAAGGCTTATAAACCAGGACCTGGCGGTCCCAGTTAAAGCCACTGGGAAATAATTGGCCATTACGACCTCATTTCCTCCAGCTGCCAAGATAGCAGTGGAGTAAATCTGAAGAAATTCGACAGGATTAACGGTCCCGTCGAACTTCTCCGGCGGGTGAGGCCGGAACTTCTGTGGCCACCTGACCATATGCAGATGCATGGCCAGGGCTGAACAGCCTCCTCCTACTCCTTCAGGAGCAGGAACGTCTTGAGCTTCTCGTATTTCATGAGCACGCTCAATATGGACTCGGCCGTCTTGTTGGCGGTATCGGCGATCAAGCTCCGCCCGGAGGTCATGAGTTGAAAGCCTTGATACCGTGTGAGTGCGTCGTGCCCCGGAGGGCAGTGACGTCACCTGCTGTGATGCAGCACGTCTCCTGTTGTTGGAAACGTGCGGACCAAGTCTGCCAGACAAGGTCCGTCGCTGCGATGGGGCCCGTCCTGAAGGAGGAGGACCCTGGTTGCTGATGCGGTCGGCTGCTGCTGCAACCAAATGTTCCACATCGGCCCTCCACTGCTCCAGTGCATCCCGGGATTCATCCGGAGGTGGTGGGCGTTGGAGAAGAGCACGTGCTGCATGGAGCGCATGTTCTGGGTTGTCATGATTTGCCGACGCAGTGATTGACGCCGGTGCACCATCGCGTTGTCTAGCTTGATTTGCTGGTGGAGGCGGTGGTGGTGGAAGTGTGACTCCTGCTGGCGCTGAGACTCCTGCTGGTGGCTGCATATTGGAGGGATTGTCCCCTACAGCTTGAACAGCAGGATGACCGTTGGATGATCCAGCAACTGAGTTCACCATTCTTGAAATCTCAGGCGCCCCTTCCTGGCGTGCCAACTGTCGGTGGTTTGGATCCGGCAGATCTCCCGACACTACTAAAGTGTTAGAGGAGTTTGATGTTCGGTGTGGGCGCGCGGAGATTCAAGAAGGTGAATTGTAAATGACACAGGAGACACCGAGATTTACGTGATTCGGGCCGTCTGAGCGTAATACCCTACTCCACGGGATGTGTTGGTGTTGTATTGGTTGTCTGAGCTCAAAATGAGTTCAGAGTGTAGAGTGAGCGTATAGTGTATCGAGCGTATATAGAACCTCCCCTATGTATCGTCGGCCTATCCTTTTATAGTACAAGGGCAGGCCGTTACAAGTTAGCCTGGCTCGACATGTGGCCCCGGCGGTTACTGATATTGATACACATTCAACACATTTAATTGCCCTTAATGACCGAGTTATGGGCTTTGACAGCACTGTTACTGGTAATTAAGGTCGTCTAATCGTGTGTCATTAATATGGTATTAATGACACTTAATCGGGTCTTGAAGTCCTTGATTCCCCTTTGAAGATCCGGAGCCGTTGTGGAGTCTTCCGGAGGTTAGATGCTGAAGATCCAACGGTTGGACACGTGGCAGCTCTGGAGCATACCGTGGGAAACACATAGTTCCGGAGCTACCTGACACGTGTCAGTTCCGGAGCTTCCCTCGGTTTGGGGTTAGGTCCGGGGGTGCCATTTCGGTACATAGCCCGGAGCTTCCCCCTTGTGGGCAGTAGCTCCGGTTTGATAGTACACGTGGCGATCTTGGGACTAACCATGTTGGATAAGCGGGTCCAGTTATGTCTGACATGTGGGCCTCCGAAGGTCTTCAAATCAAGTAGATGACTTTCCCTTGAGATCTTTGTAATCTCAAGGGGTGTACGGTTCCCAGGGTACCGACAATGTCAATTCCCACACCGAGGTCTTGTGCACGCATGCACCAATCCAAACAACACCCCCTATCATATTCCTATCCACTAATTTCATATTTGCCCATATTTCATGAATCATAGTAAATCCAATAAAACATTTAGATATGTTGTTCATATTAAATTAAGCATGGCTAAGCGTGAAAATTTATTTTTATTTAATTGTAATGCTTGCAATTTGTGTTGTTCTTATTGTATGTTATTATTTTTGTTGTGCATCGTCGTAATCTAGAGTCGGGACCAGAACCGACACTTAATCTCCAAGAGCACCAGTTTCCCGTCGACCACCAGGCTTATTTTGGAGGCAAGTTCCTTGACCATCTTGCACCTTTTTTGTTAAGTTTAAGTTAGATGCATGCTAAATCAAAAGATGAATTATATGCTATGTTTTCCCTAGATATTCCACATTATTCCTTTTCGCTATGGTTTGGGTGGTTTACTATTAATTATCCTACGCATTTGTGATTTTATGGTTAATTTTAATCATAACATAAACCATTTATTGAGAATTTGGAGTTTAAGTGAAATATATTGAGTAAAACATATTTTTTAACAATTTTTATACCAATTTATATTTATTAGAAAACTATTAATATTTTATAGAAATTTTCTCCCTCAAAAATATGCTCAAAATAAATTTATAGCATAAAATGTGCATTTTACAATTTTTACACCATTTTTAATAATTATTCCCATGTGCAAATTAATTTTTATGAATTAAATACACTTATAGAGCATTTTATGCATAAATCAGCATTTTAATTAATTAATAAAATATTAAGAACTTAAAATAAATTAAAATATTTTGAAATATGTTTTTATAATATTTTTATAGAATCTAGGGATTTTTATTTCATTTTTGGTACTTTTAGGGGCTTTTCTGCAAAAAAAGAATTAGTCCAGAGGCTAAAAACAATTTTTATAAGGTCAAGGGGTCATTCTACAATTTTCTAGTGTTTATTTGCTATTTTCTAATATTCCAAGGGCTTTAGAATAATTTCTACTTATTTATCCAGTAATTCCTAAATTCCAGAAAGCTGAGGGTTAAATCTATAATTGTTTGGACCAATCTGTAATTATTTAAAACTATCCAGGGGTTTACTAAATTATCCAGGGGTTTCTCTATAAAATTACTAATGGCTACGGGGGTTTGAATTTGGGCCGTCGGATTTAAAATGGAGGGCCCAGATTAATGTATCGAAGGGGTACGCGAGGTTCTAATCTCGGCCGCTCAGACAGATCCGACGAACGGGAATGAGCCACGTCGGCTCGGCCGGGGCTTGGCGGCGGCGCGCAGCGGTGATCTCGCTGGCGACGGTCGAAACTCGCGCTAGGAAACCAAAATGACGCAGCTATAGGGCGCAAAAGCAAGAGGCGTGCAAGGGGATCTCACCGAGGGTTGTCGCACGGCTGGAAATGGGGCGGAAGCTAGTCGGCGACGGTGAGAAGCGGCGGAGCTCCTCGGTGCCTGACGAAGTCAGCGACACAACGGCTTTTATTCCCGACGAAGATGTCCGGCGAACTCCTAAAGACATGACGCACACGTTAGGCAAGCTCCCTATGTAAGGAATTGGGTGGAACGACGAGAACGAGGCGGACATTACAAAGCTCCATGGCGCTAGGATTTTGGGGCGTCGGGGGTGAAGAAATTAGAGGGGGGTCCGCCCGGGTTTTATAGGGCTTCGGTGGAGTAATGGGCGGCGCCATCATAGAGCACTAATCGGCGCTTGATTAGGGAAAAACGGGCGACATTGAATGGGGGGGGGGGGGGGAATGCGGCGGTGTGAGTGGAGGTGATACGGGCGCGGCGCGGCATGCGGGGAAGACGGAGCTGACGTGTGGGGCCGGGTTGGCAGCGAGGGGGAGAGAGAGGGGCGCGAGGCAAGCCGGCGCTGGAAGGGGGGGGAGTTGGGTCGGGGGCGGGGATTAGGCCCACGTACATTTTCTCTTTTTTTTCTTTTTCTTTTCTTTTTTCCTTTCTGTTTTGTTTTTCTTTTCTTTTCTTTTATAATTTGAGTTTTAAAACCAAAATTCTAACGAATTTAAATTTGAAAAATTTCACACATTAAAATAAACATGATGCACTTTGCTTATATGAATTTTATTCCCAAAGAAATTATTTTATCTCTTGTAAAAGAATTCATTTTACATTTTCTTCCAAAATTTGGGTGTTACAATTCTGCCCCCCTAAAAAGAAATCTCGCCCTCGAGATTTAGACGGCCTAAGGGAAAAGATTAGGAAACTCCGCCTTGAGGTCTTCTTTTCTTTCCCATATTGTCTCTTCTTCTGAGTGATGTTTCCATTGGACTTTGCACATACGAGTAACTTTATTCCTCGTAACTCGTTCTGACGTCTTAAGAATCTTAACAAGTTGTTCTGCATAGGTCAGGCCTCTTGCACATCTACTGCTTCCAATAGCAACTGTTCTTCAGGCACTCTCAAGCATTTCTTTAATTGCGACACATGAAATATGTCATGCACGTCTGATAAGTGAGATGGTAACTCGAGCCGATATGCTACTTCTCCTCTTTTCTCCAACACTTTGAAAGGACCAATGTAATGAGGTGACAATTTGTCCTTCACCTTGAATCGTCTTAATCCTCTTACTGGTGACACCTTGAGATATACAAAATCACCAATCTCGAATGAAAGATCACGATGTCGATTATCTGCATACCTCTTCTGCCTTGATTGAGTCGTCTTCAAATTCTTCCGGATTTCTTGCACTTATCTCTCAGCTTCTCTCAATACTTCAGGGCCGAATACTTGACTCTCTCTAGTTTGATTCCAAAACAACGGTGTTCTGCACTTCTGTCCATACAATGCCTTAAACGAAGACATCTTCAAACTGGCTTGGTAACTATTGTTATAGGAAAACTCAGCATATGGTATGTTCTTATCCCAGCTCCTTCTGTTTTTCAAAGCACATGCTCTCAACATGTCTTCAAGAATTTGATTAGTGCGCTCTGTTTGACTGTCAGTCTGCGGATGATAGGCTAAACTAAAATTCAAACGAGTATCCATGGACTCGTGCAACTTCTGCCAAAATCAGGATGTGAGCTGAGTGCCTCTATCTGATATTACCTTCTTTGGAACTCCATGCAAATGTACGATCTTTGACAAATATAATTCTGCAATCTTGAACCAGAATAGCTTTCTTTAACTGGAATAAAGTGAGCCACTTTAGTCAAGCGGTCCACTATAACCCATATGGAGTCGTATCCCGACTGAGTTCTTGGCAACCCCACAATAAAATCCATACTTATTTATTTCCATTTCCATTCAGTAATTTTAATTGGTTGAAGTAACTCTGTTGGTCTTTGATGTTCTGCTTTGACCTTCTGACATGTTTCACATAGGGCTACATACTCCGCCATATCACGTTTCATCCCACGCCACCAATATCGATCCTTAAGATCTTGATACATCTTTGTGCTTCCTGGATGGATCGAATACGACGAGTCGTGGGCTTCTCTTAAGATCAATTCTCGGATCTCCTTGATGTCAGGCACACACATTCTCTTCCCTAGCCATAGTGTTCCTTGTTCATCTTCTTTATAGTCCAGAGCTTTTCCTTCTTTCATTTGATTCTTAATCTCTTGGATTTTTTATCATGCTTTTGTCCTTCTCTAATATCCTTCTCCAAAGTAGACTCTACTTCCATGGACACCACCTCAGTGCTAGCCACGATACCGAGATTTAACTTCACGAACTCTTCACAAAGTTGCAGTTGCTGACCTTGTAATGTTATTATGTGGCATTGTGCTGACCTACTCAACGCATCTGCGACCACGTTAGCGTTTCCAGGATGATAATTGATTCCAGCATCAAAATCATTGATAAGCTCCAACCATCTACGTTGTTTGAGGTTTAAATCTGGTTGTGTGAAAATATACTTCAGACTCTTGTGGTCCGTATAGATTTCAGTTCTCTTCCCTATTAGATAATGTCTCCATAGCTTCAACGCACGAACCACGGCTGCTAACTCCAAATCATGAGTAGGGTAATTTCTTTCATGTTTTCTGAGTTGGCATGAAGCATAAGCCACTGCATGTCCATCTTGCATCAATACACATCCTAGCCCTTGACCGGATGCATCACAGTAGACTGCGAACTCTTTCTGCATATCTGGCATAACTAATACTAGAGCAGTGGTCAATCTTTTCTTTAATTCGGCAAAACTAGCTTCACATTCCGGTGTCCACTTGAAAATAGCTCCCTTCTCAAGTAACTTGGTTAATGGATGAGATATTTTGAAAATCCTTCAATAAACCGACGATAATAGCCAGCCATTCCCAAGAAACTCCTGATTTCCCCAACATTTTCTGGTGTTTTCCAATTCAGAACAGTTTTCACTTTGCCCGGATCTACTGCTATTCCACCTTGTGATATAACATGTCCCAAAAATGACACCTCCTTCAACCAGAACTCGCATTTACTCAGCTTTGCATATAGTTGATGTTCACGAAGCTTCTGCAAAGCCAACCTTAGGTGTTCCTCATGTTTCTCTTCACTTTTGGAGAATATCAAGATATCATCAATGAACACCATGACAAACTTGTCCAAATATTCCATAAACACCTTATTCGTAAGGTACATGAAATATGAGCATTGGTTAAGCCAAAGGACATGACTGTATACTCATATAGTCCGTATCTTGAGACAAATGCTGTCTTGGGTATGTCTGATGGTCGGATATTCAGCTGGTGATAGCCCGAACGCAGATCAATATTTGAGAACACACAAGCGCCTCTCAACTGGTCAAACAAATCCTCAATTCTTGGTAGAGGATACTTGTTCTTGATAGTTACTGCGTTGAGAGCGCGATAATCTACGCACAATCTTTCAGTACCATCCTTCTTGGGTACAAATATCACTGGAGCTCCCCAGGGTAAGGAACTAGGGCGAATGTATCCTTTTTCTAAGAACTCATTAATATGGGTCTTCAATTCAGCCAATTGTTTAGCATCCATCCTGTACGATCGCTTGTAAATTGGAGCTGTTCCATGTACCAATTCAATGATGAATTCAATTTCTCTGTCAGGGGGCATACCCGGTAGTTCCTCAGGAAACACATCCAAAAAGTCACAAACAACTTTAATCTCCTCTACTCCCTCAACTTGATTGAGTCGTATCTTTTGAACTGGTGCCTGATCAGGACAAAACTCAACCTTTGTGCCATCTGTATGAGTTAAGCACACTGTTGTGGTAGCACAGTTAATCACCCCCTTGTACTTGGTTAACCAATCCATTCCCAAAATAATGTTTATCCCTTGTGACTCCAGCACTATAAGGTTTGCTAAGAAAGCTACCCCCTAATGCTTATGCTTACATTAGGGCATACTTGCCTTGTTAACATCTCTCCTCCAGGAGAGTTGACTACTAATACTTGAGTCATAAGTGTAACAGTCATACCATATCTTCTTATGAATTCTTTTGCTATGAACGAATGTGTTGCACTAGGGTCAAACAATACCGTAGAAGGGTGGGAATCAACAGAGAACATACTGATCACCACATCCAATGCGTCTTGAGCTTCTTCCAAAACAACATGATTACCCCGACCTCTGGATTGATTCTGTTGCGATGGCTTCTTCGGACAATTATTGGAATAGTGTCCCTTGTCACCACAGATGTAGCAAGCTCCTCGGGTGTTGTTATCTAGTGCTTTGTTTCTTTGTTGATTTTGTTGCGGCTGCCCAAATGGACGAGGAGTTGAAGACATTGGGCATTGTTGATACATTTGTGGGCGTTGTGGTTGCATCTGCTGGTACTGTGGGCGAGCATACTGCGCTTGAGGACTGAATGAAGAGTTGTTGGAGTATCGCTGACCTTGGTTAGTTCCCATGGGACGACTAATGTGTCCCGACCGCTGGGGGTTAAAGTGTGGACGATTGTTGCTCGAGGATTGTCCCATCATCATATGCCGCTTGCGATCTTCTCCCTCATACTCCTTCTTCTTTCTTTCCACGGTGAACGCCTTGTCTACCAAATGTTGGAAGGTAGCGTAATCACTAGAGGACAGCATCAATTGTATCTCCTTGTCCAATCCTTCTTTGAAACAGAATTGCTTCTTTGCGTCTGTGTCCACATCTCCAGGGGCATAACTGGACAGCTGTGTAAACTTATTCAAATATCCCCTTACATTCATGTTCTCTTGCTTTAGTGCTAAGAACTCCAAACGCTTTGCCTGAATTTCTCCTTCACGTACATGATGATTGCGGAAATTTTCTCTGAATTCCTCCCATGTTATGTTGTCTGTATTAGCATGGGATGTTGTGAAAGCAGTCCACCAATCAGCTGCGGGTCCAGTGAGCTGGTGCGACGCCAGTAGTACCCTTTTTTTTGCCTTCACACTGAACAATCCTCACTTTGTTTTTAATAGTCTCGATCTAGTCATCAGCATCCATAAGCTCCACTGCGTTTGAAAAGCGTGGAGGCTGAGTATTCATAAAGTCCCTCAAACATGACCTTGGTGGTGGTGATGGTGGTGGTGGTGGGGGTGGAGGAGGTGGTGGTGCTTGCTAAGCTTGCTGCATGTTGTTTACAATCTGCGTCAGATTTTGCATCATCTGCAGTTGCATTCCCATCATCTGTTGCATTTGATTTGCTGCTGGTGCTCCACGAGCACCCCTTCTATTCCACTAAGGTAGCGTACCTTCATTGTTTTGATTGTTGGGTGGTGCACCATGACCACGTCTTCTTCCTCTTCCTGCCATCTAAGGTTGGGGTGTTGCTTTAGAATAAGAAAACGAGATAGAAACTAGTCTATACGATTTTCCCAGTATATGCATCAATAAGGAATATGAGCACAGAAAATCATTTCATTAAAGCAACCTCAAATATAAGTAAACAAGTTCTCAAATAAAGACATACAACTCAAGCATGCATAGGTACGTCACTACTCGCTCTTATTACAAAATATGGGTAAATGCCTAATCTTGATGTTGTGTGGTATGCCAAGGTCTACTCGCACTCCTCAGGGTCCTCATTTGGGTCTTCATCATCATCATCATCGCCAGGGTTGCTTCCATGGGACTCGTTGCCATGTGGAGGAGAGTTGGCGAGCGGCTGTGGCACAGAAGACTCCTCTGAAGGTAGCTCCTCATCTGAAGTCTCGTCTAGTGTATGTGTATCATTTCGACCGACACGGCGGTCCAGGGAGTCCGGAATCCACGTAGAGGTGTTAGAAGCATAGCCATCTGGGTCCTTGTTGGTGATCCGATGATACCTCCTCACTATCCTCTTGTAGTGTGCAACGAGGTCACGTACATCTTGTATCTCCTGTTGTTCCTTGTGAAGTCGGATATTGAGACGCTCCACATCATCCACCGTCTGATGAGTTTGTGGGAGGTCCAGGGGTCCCTCCACAAACCTGGTGATGAAGTTGCCTGTACCACTTGGAAGCTGAGGTGTGAAGGCATGCACGGTGTTCCTCAGCTGGTACCGGTAGGAGTGGCTCCAGAAAGTGATGGCTTCCCAGATAGCATCTTGTTCAGCATATCGACGATAGCTCCTCGAAGTAGGTGTACGGTGCATCTTGAGTAACTCATACCACTCCATCCTGTAAGGACGTTGCATCCCGACCGAGTGATAGGAGAGTGACAGCCCCTCGAGCCCGTAGCCAGCATCACGGAGTATAGCTCGAAGCCGAAGTCGAAGTCGTCCTGCGACCCTTCCATCAGTGCGAATCACCACGGCATGTCGGGGGTCGTTGAGTGGGGTGCGACGAGTAGCAATTCTACGGCGAGGTACGTATCCTCCAATGGACATACTGCTGGTCCTTTTGATGTTAGCCATCTACAATTTTGAAACAGGAGAGTGTCAGTAACAAAACAAATTAAGGGGTAAGTAAAACAAGTACAAGGTAAACAATACAAAGAAATTTTCACAATTAATTGTATTTGAAAATAGTAAAGTCCTTAAATCGTTCTTTTCTATCTAGGCTTGCGTCCTACGGGCAACACGGCTTTGATACCACTTTGTCACACCTGGTAATAAGGAGACAACTAGATGCTTTCCACATGTATGCCAGGATCAGTTGAATTCATACATGTGTAGACAGAAGTGAAATACCATTAAAATATTGCCATGTTTGAGTACATCACCTTATTACATAAATGACCATCTAGGTCTAAAAGAAAAGTACAATAGCAGCGGAAAACAAATAAAGGGGTTCCAAGCACATGCGTTGCACAGGAGATACGCCAGCCTAGAACATCTCGTCGGGATCTCCATAGAAGTCCTGATTCTCCACCTCTTCGTCTTCATGGACTTGGGGGGGGGGGGGGGGGGGGAATATGCAACTAACAAGTTTGAGTACCAACAGTACTCGCAAGTGGGGAAGTTATGACATGTGGCTCATAACAAGGAAGGCAAATAATAGGTAAAGCACTATAGCAATTACAACCTACTCTTAATGTTGTTAAGCACCTACATCTAGGTGAAACCCATCCATAAATTCCAAAGTAACCGGATAATGCCCAAACCAAACCATCGACCACTTAACCATGTGTGCTAATTATGAACTTGGTTCCAAGCCGCTCGTGTCTATGAGCACGGCTGTCTATACAGTTTGACAAAACTCTGCAGAGTGTGTATCCTTTACCCACAGTTCGTGATTTCATCCCTTGTTGCCAATTGGACTAAGGTAAACCTCCATGTTGCTTGTGGTACCTAACCACATTACATACTTCCAAAGGTGTGTGGCCAGGAGATCACTACGAGGTCTTTCCGATGGTTCTCCCGACTTGCAATTGGTACTCTAAGGTTTCACCGCTCCAACACCTGGAGTCTATTTTCCCTCCGCCAGGAGAAGCCCCTTCTTGAGCCATGCGGATCCCAAGGCAGTATTCTGAACCCATTCCGCACTCGTACAATTACCTATGCTACATCGGGAGAGACCAAATTACTAAACCAAGTTGTCCCATATACAACCATGTGGTGATACTATAAGGCTTAACAACTTCCTCCATAAACCGGTCCTTAGAATCCGATAGGTGTCAATCCCCACACCGAGTTCTTATGCACGCATGCACCAATCCATAAAACACCCCCTATCATATTCCTATCCACTAATTTTGTATTTGTCCATATTTCATGAATCATAGTAAATCAAATACAACATGTAGATAGGTTGTTCATATTAAATTAAGCATGGCTAAGCGTGAAACTAATTAATAGTAAACCACCCAAACCATAGCGACAAGGAATAATGTGGAATATCTATGGAAAACATAGCATATAATTCATCTTTTAATTTAGCATGCATCTAACTAAAACTTAACAAAAAGGGTGCAAGATGGTCAAGGAACTTGCCTCCAAAATAAGTCTGGTGGTCGACGGGAAACTGGTGCTCTTGGAGATTAAGTGTCGATTCTGGTCCCGACTCTAGATTACGATGATGCACAACAAGAATAATAACATACAATAAGAACAACACAAAATGCAAGCATTACAATTAAATAAACATGAATTCCTACGCATTAGTGATTTTATGGTTAATTTTAACCATAGGCATAAACCTTTATTGAGAATTTGGAGTTTAAGTGAAATATATTGAGTAAAACATATTTTTAACAATTTTTATACCATTTTTATATTTATTAGAAACCTATTAATATTTTCTAGAAATTTTTCTCCCTCAAAAATATGCTCAAAATAAATTTATAGCATAAAATGTGCATTTTACAATTTTTACACCATTTTTAATAATTTTGCCCATGTGCAAATTAATTTTTATGAATTAAATACACTTATAAAGCATTTTATGAATAAATCAGCAATTTAAATTAATTAATAAAATATTACAGAACTGAAAATAAATTAAAAATATTTTAAATCTATTTTTATAATATTTTTATAGAATCTAGGGATTTTTGTTTATTTTCTGGTATTTTCAGGGGCTTTTCTGCAAAAACAAAATTAGTCCAGAGGCTAAAAACAATTTTTATAAAGTCCAGGGGTCATTCTACAATTTTCTAGTGTTTATTTGCTATTTTCTAATATTCCAGAGGCTTTAGAATAATTTTTACTTAATTATCTAGTAAATTCCTAAATTCTAGAAAGCTTAGGGTTAAATCTATAAATGTTTGGACCAATCTGTAATTATTTAAAACTGTACACGGGTTTACTAAATTATCTTGGGGTTTCTCTGTAAAATTACTAACGGCTACAAGGGTTTGAATTTGCGCCGTCAGATTTAAAATGGAGGGCCCAGATTTTATGTACCGAAGGGGTGCGCGGGGTTCTAATCTCGGCCGATCTGACAGATCCGACGGCCGGGATTGAGCCATGTCGGCTTTGCGGCAATCTCGCTGGCGACGGTCGAAACTCGAGCTAGGAAACCAAAATGACGCAGCTATAGGGCGCAAAAGCAAGAGGGGTGCAAGGGGATCTCACCGAGGGTCGTCGCAGGAACGGAAATGGGGCGGAAGCTAGTCGGCGACGGTGAGAAGCGGCGGAGCTCCTCGGCGCCCGACGAAGTCGGCGACGCAACGACTTTTCCCCCGACGAAGATGTTCGACGAACTCCTAAAGACATGGCACACACGTTAGGCAAGCTCCCGAGGCAAGGAATTGGGTGGAACGAGGCCGGCATTGCCGAGCTCAACGACGCTTTGGTTTTGGGGCGTCGGGGTGAAGAAATTAGAGGGGGATCCGCTCGGGTTTTATAGGGCTTCGGTAGAGTAACGAGCGGCGCCATCATAGAGTACTAGCTGACGCTTGATTAGGAAGAAACGGGCGACATTGAATGGGGGGAAATACGGCGGCGTGAGTGGAAGCGTTACAGGCGCGACGCGGCGTGCGGGGAAGACGGAGCTGACGCGTGGGGCCGGGTTGGCAACAAGGGGGAGAGAGAGGGGCGCGGGGCGGGCCGATGCTGGAAGGGGGGAAAGTTGGGCCGGGGGCAGGGATTAGGCCCAGGTACGTTTTCTCTTTTTTCTTTATCTTTTTCTTTTCTTTTTCCTTTATGTTATGTTTTTCTTTTCTTTTATAATTTGAGTTTTAAAACCAAAATTCTAACGAATTTAAATTTGAAAATTTCACACATTCAAATAAACATGATGCACTTTGCTTATATGAATTTTATTCCCAAAGAAATTATTTTATCTCTTGTAAAAGAATTCATTTTACATTTTTTTCTTCCAAAATTTGGGTGTTACATGAGGCCCGACATAAACTGCTTCGTGAGGACCCCGCAGACCGGCAGGCCAAAGAGGACAACGAACATGTCTACAGCGGCCTTACCGAAGGTGAAGCTGTCCACCTTAAAAAATATGCCCTTGGCGATCCTCTCTACTTCCGGGACAGATTCTCCCCCTCTTGAGCTGGACCTTCTGCACCGGGAGGAAAAGAGAAACTAGATAACCTTGCCCATTCTACGACACTATTTGAATGCAAGGAATTTACAGGTTTCTTAATGGACAAATCACACTTTTATATGGGTTGAGTCCACATAACCTCTTCAATTATTAGACCGTTTATTTAACCTTAACATTTTCAAAACCGATTCATTTTTTATCTTTATCCATTAAGTTAAACCATTTTTATTTTATCTGTGTAGACAGTGATATTGTCATATGAATGTCATGCCACTCTTATTTCCCCTCGGTCTCGATTTCATATTGTTTTTTGTCTTTCGAGGGTTCACAAAAACGAGCGACGTCACCTATGGTGGGCCTAGATGTCCTAGAGCGGGAGCGATGCAAGAAGAGGTCGGAGATCCGCTTAAAACTAGTGACATCTCCATCTATGCTACTACTAGTCGTCACGAGCTTGTTGTCCTAGCAGGCCAGCAAAGAGTCTCACCTCAGGTCCTCAACTATCGAAATGGATCATTATTGCAAAATCTCATGTGAGGGATGACATAATGACGTGTCTGAAGATCCGTGACAATGACAAATGACAATGTGTAGAATTAGATGACCTTAGAGATGCAGTGTCAGTGGAGACTGGAGTTGCCAAGACGAACTATGAGGTCGAGAGGGAAAAAAGAGTGATATGACAACTAGATGCTAATATCACTATCCACGTAGACAAAAGTGATTTAGATTAGTGGCCAAGGTGAAAAATAGTCCGTTTCGATATAAGTAAATGGTTTAATAGTTCATATGATTATTCCGACCATATTTGAAGGGAGTCTAGTGAAGTTCTTATCTGTTAAATTACTATAAAATAATTGCATTTAAAACAGGTTAAATTAAGAAGGACAGACCTAGCAAAGTGGTAGTGTGTCTCCACTTGTGTCCTAACCACATAATGTGTTAGCTTTCAGCACTAAGTACACTCTTTTTTTAGAACAGGTTAAATTAATTTACCATCCAAGCAATATAAGTGGATCCTATTTTTATTGCTGAGATCAAATAATATAGGCCCTCCGTTTTTTATCAATGGCGTAGCTAACACCATCCGCACCAGCATACTCTAAAGCATACTCTATACACTATTCTTCTTCAGCTTTTACAGTACGTACTCTAAATTACACTGCAAAACAGTGTATCCAGTATGTTTTACAGTGTACCACTGCGGATGGTCTAAATAAACAAGTTGATATAACATCATCACTAAGAGAATGGAGTGAGTAGGTCCCACGCAAGCTCGTATTTTCTCGTACAGCACCGATAAACAGTTGAGATTGTCACAAGGAAACTAGTTTCCTTCCCAATCGCCTTGGATTGGGCCAGCTTCTCCGCCACCCAACCAAGTCTTTCTTGTGAGGCAAAGTAAAGAATACAAAGAGATATCATTGAGGACGTAAAATAGTGATACGCTAAAAGGGCGATATTATCATACGTTGGCTGATAGTCTTCTGAGTGGAGGTTCATGCCTAAACCTTTACTAGAATAATCAGTCCCTACAGCAAAAAAAAAAAATGACTTACATTGAGTCACTATACAGACTGAATGGTGATCAACCTTCTCCCCTCAAACAAAGCCGTTTTCAGTAAGGAACGAATATAATCTGTAATCATGGGAAAGGATACCTCTACAAGGAATGGACATACAGTTCAAACAAGATGTAATATATAAATCTCCTGCATATGGATTTAGTCTTCAGCTGCTGCTTCTCAAGGTGGTGGATTGAAAATTACCCACCCCATCTGGTTCAGCACAAACTCCCAGCCTGCAAGTCCAACACCAGATTTTGATGTTGCAGCAAGGAGATGGACTTCGCCCTTTGACAGTGTGCTCATATTCTACCAAGTGGTGACTCGTCGCTGTGTTCATCTACCAACCAGAGCCCATGATCACGGAACCGTTTTATCTTCTTCTCAAACCCTGTGATGTAGTTATTATGTATAATGACATGCTTGCCCTTTGTCTTCTTGACCCATGTTTTATTCTTGAAATATAGTCCTCCAGTTGGAAATGCAGACTGAGGCAGCAGATACACATCAACCTGTAACATAGAGCAACCAAAATGAATCCACTGAAGGAATTTTAGTATAAAACCAACAGCAACTTTGCAGAATGAACAAATGGGAAGGGTGAAACAGAGGGGAGCGAGGAAGGAAAATGTTGCATACCTGTCCGCTGAGAAAGCAGAACTAAAAGGAGAAAAAGAGACGAAAGAGAGACATTATTCAGGTTATCTAACCAAAGAGAAACATGAGCTTTGGTAGAAGTGTCTCTGCCTTGAATTTTTTAAGCTCGATTTTAAGAGATGTTTTTCATTAAGAAAAATGCTATATGTGTGTTATGTATTTGCTTCAGTATCTGAAGGATATCCATAAATATACTTTTAGAAACAGAATGCAGCAAGGCTGTTGCCAGAGTAGATGAATTATTTATAGGTGATAAATGTTATAGACCCCCACAACCATCAGCAGTCCGCTTCACTGGCTGGTGGTTCAATGCAATTGAAGGAGTTGACAAGGACTTGAAAAGTGGTTGAATTCTCTGATTACTTTGGTGGCTTGGGACCTTTGAAAACATCAGAACGACTGTGTCTTCAATGGTGCAAGACCTAGTGTCGCTCGTGTCTTGGAGACAGTTGGGAACGAATGCGTTCTGTGGTGTTTTGCTGGAGCTACTTCGCTCCGCGAGCTGCTGTCCAGGCAGCTCCACTAGAAGGCGGAATTAAATTATATGCATACGGTATGCACGGAAGTGGTGGTACATACCCATCTCGATTCGCGCCACGTGGCAATTTTCCCGATCTCAAAGCCTTTCCACAGCGCATTCTCCCCATCGGCCTTTCATTTTTGTTCGGCTCTGCCTCCGGCTTTCCCGATCGGCTCTAGCTGCGATGTTTCTTGATCGACTCAGACCCATGGCTCTCTCTCTTGCCCGTGCCTCGCCGGTGACGACGACCTGTACCCGCTCCGCGGCGGCGGCCCACGGCGCGGTTCACCGTCGCCAAGCGCAGGCTCTCCCCATCCGAAGGGGTGGCCACGACAACAGTGCGGACTGGCGCGAGCGGCGAGGCATCCTCGACGCTCCGAGACTCGCTCATGCGGCAACACCGCACCGTCGCCGGCCTGCAGGCGGAGCAAGTGTCGGCCTTGATTCAGGACGACCGCTAATTTGTAGAAGAATCTGCCTCAATTCAGGATTGGATTGGTGTTCAAGCTGTCATCATGACAAATTGACTGCTAATGTATCGAAGCGGACGGTTGCTTGTGACCAGTGGTGCTGGTCAATTGCACCTACCTTTTTGCAGCTTCTGTGACGCATCTGTCAATTGATTTCTGCATCCTGTCCTCTTAAATTTTATTTCATGTCTCTGAGTCCATTCCATGTATGTCTGCATGGTTATTCAGTCAGTTGTTTCATGAGGAACTTTGCTGTGCTACTTCGATATACTTGTTGAATGAGGACTCGGTCCATTATCTTAAAACGACGATCGGTAAAACTGAAATGATAATGAATGGCTAGAATCGAAGCAGCTACCAGCGTCTGCATCACTTCTATTGGCATCTGATAGAGAAAGCGAGCGAGTCCCGAAACATCGAGGACGCCTCGTCGCCGACTAGTTGGCGTGGTCACCTCTTCGGTGGGGAAGAGCATCCTGTCAGCTAGGGTGACCTGCGCTGCAGGCTGCAGCCGCAGAGCAGGCACGTGGTGCCGTCGCCGGTGAGGAACTAGCAGAAGGAAGAGTCAATGGTCCAAGCCGATCGGGAAAGCAGGAGGCGGAGCCGAATGAAAATCAAGCCGATCAGGAGAATAGGCTGCAGAACAGAACGACGTTGAGATGAGGAAAACTGCCACGTGGCGTGAAACAAGATGGGTATGCACGATCACTTCTGTGCATACCGTATGCAGATAATTTGATTCCCTAGAAGGCTAGTTGCCCTAGTGTTTCTTGTAAGTAACTTTGCTGTGGTGCAGATAATCAGGTTTGTGGTGCATGTGTTTGTGTAACTAACAGTTTTTTTTTTTGGGGGGGGGGGGGGGGGAGTACCCCTCCTTTTGTAAATTATTCTTCTTCTCAATGAAATGATATGTAGCTCTCCTCCATATTCGAGAAAAAAAATTATATAAACAACTACACATGGGAGTAGAAAAGGGCTCCCTATATATGTAGGGGCTGTCTAAATTTCAAGTGCCTAAAATTTAAGAAAATTTCAGGCACCGAGTAATTAGTAATTAATTACTATCATTAACTGCTAATCATTGTAATCAGTGTTCGCGTGTTCGCCTAGGCGTCCAGGCGGTTGGCGGTGGACACCATGGGGCCTCGCCTCGCCTGGACAGACTAAGTCGCCCGCCTGGAACGGCCAGGCGTCGCCATGACGCCTAGGCGTAGTGTCCAGGCGGACGCCTGAGGCGCCAACCGGGACGGGGGAGCACAGGGCAGAGGGGGAAGGGGCCTAGCCGGCGCCACCAAGCCTGTCGTCGCCGCTGTCAGAGAAGGGAGCAGAGGCAGGCCAGAGATGCGGCACGGCGCGGCGGACAGAGGACGCCAGTGTAGCGGACGGAGGACGGCAGTGCGATGCGGCAGACGGTGGCACGTGGCGGGGGACGAAAGCGCGGAGCGGCGCGGGGATGAAAGTGCGGCGCGGACGAAGGCTCGCTGGCGCAGATCGAATGACTGGATAAGCACTTAGGGTTGGAATTTTCTATTGGGCCTGATGGGCCTTTTCTTGAACATCCATCACCCTCACCCGACCAGCCGCCACTTGCCTCCGCTCCCGAGCCGCGCTCGAGGCTGCGCGCTCGCGCCCGTCGCCCTTGTCCCGGCGGCCGTCCCGCCCCTTCCCTCCCTCCGGCGTGGTGCCTCCGCTGCAATCCTTGCGCCTCCGCTGCCTCCTCTGCCTCCTCCCCTCCCCTGCTTTCCCTCGCTTAGGTGCCCTCCAGGCGCCTATCCAGTCGGCCGGCAGGCGCCTAGGTGTCCAGGCGAGGATTTACAACATTGCTTGTAATTATTCATTAACCCTTAATTCTATAGGTTAATCAATCACAAACTTTTTATTTGATTAATTTACAATTAAATAACCCTACAAATTACGAATTACAATTAACAAAATTAATGATAAAATTTACTTGCCTGCTGCCGCGCGTCGCCTGACTTGGGCGCCCATTTCAGACGCCTGAACAACAGTCTTTCCGATATATATATATATATATATATATATATATATATATATATATATATATATATATATATATATATATATAGTTCTAGTCCCCACGTTCTACATTGTGGCATTGCAAAAGTTGAGACAAAAAATTGTGGATTTATGACAGTCCAGATTTTGGATTGATTTTGAGAGGACCAAGTTTGTAGTGTCTGTACTACCCTCAAGGCAACATCATCTCTCAATCCACTGAAACACCTCCAGACCAGATTGTGAATTATAAAGGGAGAGATAGCTTTGGACTCTGATTGGTTTCTAAAATTAGGCTGTTTATTTCAGATATAGCCTATAGGTGAGGAATTCACAAAAAAGACCTGGATGTGGACCATTATCTTTTCCAAATATCTGTTCACACAAAATATATAAAAGATAATATTCATGCATTTGTAGGTGCACATTTACAATTATATTTCCATGAGAATTTTGTTTGTACTTATTAGTAGGGGTGTTTAGTTTGAGGAAAGGGTTGAGATGGATCACCAGATCCTAGTTCTAAATTCAATCTAGTTTGGTTTGAGGAATGGAATGGGTTGAGACTTGATGTATCGTCACATCGTTCCTCAGAAGCACACGGTCAGATGATGAATGTAGTCATCCCACAAGAATTCATAAATGATCTCATGATTGACCATACTAAAACTAACATCTGTTTAGAAAAGAGGAAGTAAAAGCCTGGAAGCCACCCTGCCCAGTTGATATTCACAAGACACATGTCAGGCCACTAGGGATGCAAGTTCATTTGCTCTCAAACCTCAATCAGGTGTATGTGCACTCTAGTTAAATCGAGAGTTTTGGGTCCACCCAATGACAATCATAGGTGCAGTGAAACAAAAACTAAATGAACATGTAAATGGCTACAGGCACATCCATCAATACAATGATACTGATAGGAACAGAAAGCTTGATAGCTAGTAGTATCAAATCCTTACATAGTACCTCTTTCCAAAAGCAGCAGTAAACTTCTCGAGTACAGCCAGGGTCAACTTAGCAAGTATATTTACACCTTTTCTAAATAAATGGCTCAGAAAGACTATAGCATCAGTTCAAATAAACCATTATTTCAATTTCCTACAAAACAAACAGAACTATAGGGAGATCTGATCAGTTACATTTATCCAGCAAAACCTAATGCCTAGGTAGGCTGGTTGTACTATAGCCCAAACAGTTCACGGATCAGCCCTGCCATCTACCTCACTAGCCAACACCTTTGGGCTAACGCAATGCCGGTGGTGCTAAAACCAACCCCAACATGCATACTGCTTACGCTGCATTCTTCAATCCATGATATTTCATTCGGCATTATATTACTTTATTGCACAACTAAAACAAACTGATTATCTGTTTGTAGAAAATAAATAGCATGAATAATTATCCCATATGCGTATGATCAATTCAACCAAATACACCAAACCAATTTGGAAAAAAGAAACTCCAAACTGTCCACTAATTCAATACTAGTAAGCAAAAATACATACAAAGTGAACCTTTTCCCTTTCTAGTTGCACTTTAAGAGAAGAAATCTTGCAGAAACAAACCTGCCCAGCAGTCTTGTTCAAAGCCCAGTTGAAAGCGGGCTGATCATTTGACTTTCGCTGCTTTGACCAGGGCTGCTCCTTCATCTCCTCAATCCACTTCTTTAGCAGAAGCTTGGCACCTTCCGTCGGTCGTAGGAAGATCATGCAGCTGCAAATATATGTTCGCCCTTTCTTCCCAGGTGGTGGTAACTCATGTGAATGATCGAGTGGTTTGACCTGCAACCCACAACTCAACCAATAAGCTACCCTTCCACCGATACCCCAATCACAAACGCAGTAACTACACGTACAGGAGTCATATCGTCCATGAAGTACACGTCATGGTCTCCAACGAGGTATGGGAATGGATCGGCTAGCCACACCATGTCTACGTCGTTGTACATGACGCTGTATCCCAGCTCCAGAATCTGCAAGAGGTGTCGTGGGCGCCGCGAGGTGAAGTTGAAGAATCCCTGCGCCCAGAATTACACACGGACAAAGACAGGTATAGTAAGCCACAGCAGCATTTCATCAGACACGTAGGAGGGTCAGCCCTCAACGTGAGAATTCTTCTCACCTTGGATCCGAACTTGTGGGCGGCCTGGGCGTCGGGCGCGGGTGGAACGAGGACGGCGTGTCCCGGCCAGGCGGCGTTGATGCGTTCGAGGGTCTCGTAGTCCTCCGCGATGACGAGCACCTGGTCGGCGCGGCCGGCGCGGCGGACGCTGATGAGCCAGTTAGAGAGGAAGGGGAGGTAAGGCCCGGAGACGGCCGCGAGGAGGACGGTGCCGTTGCCCGCGGCGGCGGTGAAGGCGGCGGCCTCCTGCAGCGTGTAGGCGCGCCACGGAGAGGCTGGGGCACTCACGGCGGGACCCCAGGGAAGGAGTAGTGCGGCGAAGAGGAGGACCGCTAGGAGGCAGAAGAGATAGGGGAGCGTAAGAAGGGGTAGCGGGCGGGACGGGGCGGCGCCGGCGGAGGAGCTGGATGTGGGGGAGGAGACGGGGAGGGAGTCAGCCGCTGCTGGCTTCTGGTGCGGCCGCTGGTAGAGCGACATTGCCGGAGATCGGGGTCACCAGAGGTCAGGGGAGAGTGTCGACTGCTGCAACGACTGTAGTAGTCACTCGGCGTTGGTCGGTGGTGGTCAACTGATCTGGATCACGGCCGGGGACGACGGTGGCGTCGCGGCTGTTAGGAATCACCCAGCCAAAGTCTGCCCCAATTTGACCAAATCCAGTTCCAGTTTAAATTAGAGTCATATTTGATCTCTGATCGTCTTAATTTTAAAAACTATAGAGTTTTAGTGTTTTCACTTATTAAAATTCATCTTCAAAGTCTCTTGACACAATTATTAAAGGTTGAAAGAGGGATCTCTTGTATTCTCTAAGACATTGAAGTATGTTTCGGATCAGTGATAATATATAATTCGGCTGATGTAGTGTCACCAACCCAAGTGATTACAAAGAACGTGTGATTGCAATTTCTAAATCTAGAAAATAAAATGATAACTATAGATCAAAAGGGTCAGACTGGGTTGAGTTTGTAACAACTCAAATTTTAATAACTTAAATTTAAGTGTGTTTTATTAAAAGCCCCCTGATCAAATTTTGAAATTTGAAGTCAACTGAATTTAATTTTAAAGTAAATAAGTAATTAATTGTTAAAAAAAGGTTATGTGAAGAAACCTCAATAAATCTCAAAACAAGTGCACACATGCAACAACCCTTTTAAATAATAACACATAAAGATATTGCGGAGATGCACATTGAGTTTTAATTCTAGAGCAGGTGTAAATTTATATTTGAACCCAAACAATTTGATCAAATAGATATCGAATTGACCTCAGTAAATAACCTCACATTTCTACCATAGAAATATATAATTTTTAGTACATAAAAGACTAGATAAAATATTATAATTTTGGATAAAGGGGCGACAAGCATGGATAAAGGGGCGCCAGCCAGAGAAAGGAGGAGGGCTGGGGTTTTTTAGTCTGATACCATATTAGGGATATTTAGGAGATAATTCCTTGTATTCTATTGATGTTGCCAAGTGGTACATATAATGATAGAAAACTTGGAGACCAAGAAGCCTCCCATCTAATGACATAGTTACCATTGACACACACCTAAACATATACCCTAACAATCAGAATGACCAATTTGGGTGTAGGATATATTGGAGACCCTAAGCTGTTAGTGAGGTTTTGAACAGTATATGAAGAAAATAAATCATGTAGACAACTGTGAGTAAAACTGTTATAGTTTCTTATAATGAGAAGCTATTATAATAGTTTTCCTGTCGTGCCTTTTCGAACCCTGGGCCAAACTTTCACTTTGCGCTCTTTGCTTACTGTTTATTTGTTTAGACATATTTGTATGTCTTACGGTCAGTTTCTAAATTTGCCTTTATTGTTATCTGAATTACTACTATAGTTAAATTTAGTACACTAGTTTTCGGCGATGTGGAAAAATGTTAAGAGTAACTTTAACAACAATATATGTTGTGGATGCAAAACTTTGGGATTTGATTTTTTGACCAAATACCCATCAATAATTGATATAGGTTTCATAATTCAGTCCTCACTGACTGCTTATTTCTACTATTTCAAACCATCATTTGTAAACTCAATTTTTTTCCACTTATGCCTTTATCATTATGCTTTTATTTGGTTCCATTTCTTTATATGCACATACATGTGCAGGTATTATTTACCCCTGGCGATACTCCTATGCCAATTTCTGAATTGCCTGGGTGTGTTGCTGTAACATCCCATTTTTCATAAGCTAGCAAATTGAACTTATAAAATTAATCACGAAGCATGTTAGTAAATTTAGATTATAAAAATTGAAATAATAATAAATGAAATAAAAAGAAAGAAAGATAGAAAGAAAAAACACACACATGCTAAAGAGCCGGTCAGAACCCACATGTCTTCTCAGCATCACAGCAGCCCATCCCATTTTTCCAAACACCCCCTCTTCCTTTTCTTTAAGTACAAAGGACACTTAGCTTTCTTCTGCCAGTGCCCAAAACAGCATGACCGTTTGATCATTCTCCTAGTCAATGCTTTTTCCAGCTAGCCCCTCCCACATTACCTTATTTACAAAAAGGCACACTTTCTTCTTCCTCCAGCTAAACAAGCAGTACCCTTCTTCTCTGACCAGGATGCAGTGAGCACGCAATCGCAAGCAGCCAAGCTCGCTCCTCTCCTTCTCTGCTCTGCGACTGAGCCTCCGTACAACTCATTAATTTCACCACTCCTTTCTCTAGTCAGAGCACAACAACACATGTCGTTCTGTCAACCATTACAGCACCACGATTTCACTCCACAGCAATCAAGCAAGCTCACACCCTTCCTTTCCCCCCTTCTCGCTCTACCTAGAACGCTCCCGAGCGCGTACGGCGCATTCACGCCGCGCCCGCCACTGCTCTAAGGAATTGACTAATATCTACCTTGTTCACTCACGTAGCAACGACGAGGACGCCGCCTCGGCAGCCACGCGGACTCCCGACGCTAGCCGACGACTGTGGCCAGACGACGTGACGCGTCGTGCAAGCGCCAGCGGACTGCCGGTCGAGCTCGGCGTGCACGCTGTCAAGTACGTCGTATTTACTCTGTTCGTCCGCGAAACCGACTGTCTACCACCGCTCCTCTGCCTATAGATCCGACCACAAGAGACGCGTATCGCGCCAGCCTCGCCAAGCAACATCGCAGGTGAGCTCCTCCCTCCCTCTTCCATGCTAGCACCGAGCTTCCCTTTACATGACCGTCATCCCAAATCCGTCCTATTCCCCACACCTGATGCCCTGACTGATGCCTCACTCAAGCGAGTCTTGACACCAGCATGCGATTCCCCTCCTATCCGGTCGTCCTTTCCCCTCCTTCCCTGCTCGATTTGAGCTTCCGGTGAACAGCCATGGTGGCTGGAGAGAGAGGAGCAGAGGAGGACGAAGACCTCATTATGGTTCTGATTAGGCTGACGGTTGAGCTAGTAGCACATTAACTTAATCTAGCCTTGGCCCACGAAGATGAGCGCATCCCAATCCAGCACTTGATCATCCCCAGGCCACCAATGCACCTCATTAAACAATCTCTTTTCCATTTTGAAAATTAATCAAATCTCAATTTTATAAAATACTTATCTCACTCATTCGGACCCGATTAACCTAATTCTTCCTCTAAAAATCATATAAAATCATATTCTATTTAATACAACTAAATTTGTATGATGTATTGATGTATGCATGTTGTGTTTGCATGTTTGTTTGTGACGCTGTCGGAGTAGACCCAGTGCCGGAAGAGAATTCGGAGGAACCAGGTGACCAGGAGAACTCCGCAGACGGTAGCGAAGACAAATTCCATCTATCCTTTTTTGATCATATCGTACCTATGTGAGATTTATCCATTGTGGCTAGTAGATTAGATTATTGCATTTGTTGAGCGTCGAGTGATAGCATAAAGCCATACTAGTTCTATTTGTTGCATATTGGAATGATGAGATTATACATGATGATGTTGCCTCTTGTATGTTGTATGGTTGGTGAGAATATGCATGAGTTGTGATCGAGACAGATGGGTTAGTGTTGGTGTATGTGCTACCGTGGTGGTAGACTTACGGCTAGTTCTATCATGAGGATGGGCTCGTGATGTGTGTATGGAGGCTGCCCTGGTGAGCCTTAAGGACCGAGTTGTTTTGACATCTCACTTAACTTCCTTCCAGTACGACCACATGTCCCTGTATGGGCGGGGCTTAGTCTAATCCCTATGGCTAACCCGACAGTCGTCTACGATGGAAAGAGAGTTATATTGAGAGATTATTGAGCTCACTGATAATATTGATACTGGGTTGGGGGCGACTAGTTTGGGTGATGTTTCGACTGGGTGTTGGTTATGTCAGGTCGTCTTTGATGGTCCGTGCATGTGGGTACAGCGTACAACCTCTGCAGAGTGTAAAATCCATTCGAATGGTTGTGTCCTTGGTATAGGATGGGTTATGGTGTGGTCCTAACAACTAGAAAACCACCTATGGTGAGATTGAGATGAGTGATGTGTATGTGGGAGATATACACTTGCATTAGTTGCATTAGGTTGCATTGTTATTTATCTTATGCATTGCATTTATATCTATTTATTCCCCTCCCGAAGGGCGAGGTGGAGCTTGCTGAGTACTTTTGTACTCAAACGTTGTTGATTGATTGTTTTTCAAAGGATCCTGACTTCGTGCCAGAGGACCTTGAGTAGGGTCGCATCCGCACCCAAGTTGTGTGTAGTGGAACCATGGGCGACGACGAGCTACTAGTATACGTGTTGATGTTTATTATATTTGCCTTGTCACTACTTGTAGTTTTTATTCACAAGGCTATGTCGTTGAAATAAAGCTTCGTATGGTTGTGGTTCCAATTTGAAAGTTGCCTAGAGGGGGGGTGAATAGGCTAATCGACCTGCAAATGACTGAATAAAACGAGATTAAATCACAGGGGGGCGGACTAGTCCGGTCTGGGGGCGGACTAGTCCGGTCAGCCTGCGTGAAGAACCTTAAAAAGTGTTTCTAGCAAGTTTTAAAGGGATTTTCTCGAGGCTACAAGTGAGGATATGTTTAAGACAAGTTTAGAAACTATCAACACAAGAGTGAGTCAAGTTTTAACAAGATTAAGCAATGTGAGGCACAAGACAAGACTAGCAACCCTAGAGCTAAGTATGCGATAAACAAAATACGAAGAACACGGAGACACAAGGATTTTATCCCGAGGTTCGATTCCACACAAGAATCTACGTCCCCGTTGAGGAGTCCACAAAGGACCGGGTTCACCAACCCTTCCCTCACCAAGTTTACCGCACAGGCCTAACTTGGTTCTCCACTATCTCAAAGTGCGAATACAAGATTCGTTGGGGCTTCTCACAATCTGAGGCTCCCACACCACAAAGATGATCAACAACGCAAAACACACTCAACACACAGCTCACAAAGACTCAATGAGTGCAAGAGATCAAACCGGGAGCACAAGCGCGATGTTCTTCCTCTTCTCCACCTCACTAAACCCTAATCCACACAAGAATTAGTTTTAGAGGGAAAGTTGGCAAGAAAGAGGCTCAAGAGTGCTCCAAGTTGGCTGTGGTGGCGCTAGGGTTCAAGTCAGTTCAAGAGTTGGTTCAAAAGAACCCAGGGGACCTCTATTTATAGAGGTCCCAAGCCCATACTGCTGACTTCAGCAGAAGGGCGGACTAGTCCAGCCTCAGGCCCGGACTAGTCCGGCCTAGGGGACCACTGACCTCTTGTCAGGCCCCGACAGCTGACACGCTATCGTCACACTACCCGCCAAACTTCAAATTCAAACGGTCACTTCAACAACGGACTAGTCCAGTCACCACCGGACTAGTCCGATATCACACAGAGCCTTTTGCTCCGTGTGAAAACGGACTAGTCTGAGGACCACGGACTAGTCCGGCCCCAAGGGCGGACTAGTCCGGTCCTCCCAGACTTAGTCACAGAAGTAGCTTCAACACGCTAACCCGGACTAGTCCGGCCCCACGGGCGGACTAGTCCGTTCTCACTCAGGACCTCTTGGTCCGGACTCAAACGGACAAGTCCGTGGTTTTGAGACTTAGTCCCCAAAACCAACTCACTGCTACCCGGACTAGTCCGGCCACAAACGGACTAGTCCGATCTCAGTCAGACCCTTCTGGTCCGGCCGACAACGGACTTGGCCGGCCAGGGGCGGACTAGTCCGGCCACTTGCACGGACTAGTCCGGCCCTACTGCCAGACTGCTTATCCACTCTTTTCTCTCAAGGGGTTTGACCTCTAAAACACTTTGAGCTCCCAAACTTGATCTCAATGCACTTTACACACGCACCCTCCTATTTCTACGGCTAGTCTAACTCAACACGCTAGAAACCCTAGTTTCTATGCTTCGAGTTGACTCCGTTTCCTTCCTTTTCCTTTTTGAGAGTTTGCGTCTACGATCGAGTCCACACCTGTGCTAAGATCCCTTGAGCTCATTAGCGACTTAATTGTCGTCATCAATCATCCAAAACCCACGGGGAGCCTAGATGCACTTTCAATCTCCCCCTTTTTGGTGATTGATGACAACACATTAAGTCCTTCAACAATTAAGAGTATGGAAATTGGTTTTTATAACTTGTGTGCGTATGAATGACTCCCCCTCAATGTATGCAACATGTAAAAGAGGTGGAGGAGATCTTTCATACCCACACACGTTATGGTGGGGTGCCTACATGATGTGCTCAACAATTGTGACAACACATAAAGAGCATCAATATAATCAAAGGATTGACAATGAGAGCATTATATTGAAATTAAACAACATTAACAAGTCTTGCACAAATGTAAACATCCAAGAGCATGAATATATATTACAAAACAAGTCCACAAACCACAAACACACCCACAAAATATTAACTCCCCCTTAACTCTCCCCCTTTGGCATCAAGGCACCAAAAAGGAAAAGAAGGGAGGAAACTAAGACCTAAGAACTAGTGCTCGTCTTCGCCACTTCCACTCTCCGTGGCCTCGGAATCTTCAACGTCGTCCTCATGATCATCGGCGTCATCGTCGTCGTCGTCGGAGTTCCTTGCCGAGGGAGCAGCCCGAGAGGAGCTTCCATCCTCTTGGAGCTGGGCGGGCTCATCGGCGGTGAAGTTGGGGAAAGGAGTGATCTCCCCATCACTCACCTCCGGAGAGGACATGGGTACCTCCAGCTTGTCGCACACCGCCTTAAGATATTTTTCTTGACGCTTGTGTGCCCTTTGAGCGCGGATCTCTTGCTTCCGGCAGGAAGTGAAGATCGCCTTGAAGCATTTGAAGAAGGCACTCATGGATTGAGGCGGAGGCGGAGACGGAGGTGCCACGGGGCGAGATGGGGGATCTGCATTCTTGCGACGAGGAGGAACAGGTACATTCGGGGGCTTCTGAGGACGAAGCGGGCGGTGCGACACGTCCTTGACAAAGGTCACGCCCGACACCTTCTCAATGAGGCACATGATGTAGGGGGCATACCCACAAGCACGGTTGGGGGTATGCGAGATGTTGAAGATATTGTCGAAGATGTAATCGACGAGGTTGAACTTCTCTTCCCCATCGATCAGAAGTAGCAGGTGCCTCAAGTTCCCTTGAATCACCCCAGCATCACCGTCCTTCGGTGCTATCGTCCTTCTGAGGATTCTGTTCATAATGCTGTAGAAGGGCTTGATGTTGCGGGCGAGACCGGCATCAAATGGAACGTGACTTGGATACATATATGCCAGCTCTTCACGGTCCACGGCCTTAAGGTTAGAGATTATAATCTCATGATCCATGTGTGCCTCAAGCCCTAGAATCTTGGCAAACTCTGTGAAAGTGACTGAGTACTGCTCACCGTGTGTCATCCAAATAATTCTCCTGTCACCAGAGGTGGTGAAGTAGATGGTGGAGTAGAACTGCAGAATCACTTCGACGTTCCAGTCATACTTGAAACCCATGATCTGCTTGAGGTCATGGCGCTCAGCGGCTTCGATGACGGCGTCAAAAGCAGAGTGTTGCTTTTTTGGCCATGTAATCCCAGTCAACCCATTGAGCTTCTATTACCGGCTTCTTCATCTGCTGATAGACTAGCCGGTAGTAGTCACAATGGAAGTCACACCAGAATCTGGGATCTGCCGTGCTCCTCTCAAACTTGTAGACCTTCTCGGTCCTCAGCCTCCTGGCCTTTTCAGCCCCTTTGCCATGAAACACATTAGCAGACAATTCCTTCTGCCTGTTGGGGTTCCTTTCTGGTGTGTGAACTTCAAGGGGGCCAATGGAGGTGGCTTTCCCTTTCTCTTTGATCACAACACCTCCAGCTGCCTTCTTTGATGACATCTTGATAGCTGGCTATTTCTTCTTTGGCTCGACAGGAGCCGGAGCCTTTCCCTTCTTAGGGTCACGCTCGACCCTGGGCTCAAGTTCCATTTGGGCTGGCTCCTTGCCCTTCGCCTTCTCTCCAACGGTGACGAGCTTCTTTCGCTTGGGGGCACTGGCCTCAGCAGCTCTGGAGTTGTGAGCCTCCCTGTCTTCCCTTTTCTTCTTCCTCAGCTCATTTAGGGACTCTGCGTTTGCTCGAGCTATGGCTTCTTCCTCATTGTAGATGCTCGCTGCAACTTTGGAGGCTTCGAGTGCCTTCAGCCGCCTCTCTTCCTTTGCCTTTTGCGCCTCTATAAGCGCAGCCTTGGTCCTTGCCTCGACAATTTGAGCTTTGGTTCGCCCCTCGGGGTTGAGACGAGGAGGGGAACGCTCCGAGTTCGACATGCTACGAAAAGCATATAGAAATGAAGGTATGAGTCCAAGGAGAGGGAGCATTGCGGAAAAGATCTCGAGAAAAGAATAGAAGTAGGGTTTGCCCTGTGCAAACCGGACTTGTCCGCCCCAGGGGCGGACTAGTCCGCTGGGCGGACTTGTCCGCCAGGGGCCGGACTAGTACGGGTTGCGCAGAATGAACCCTAACCCTAATCGATTCATCGAAAAATCATCGAATCAGCACGCAATACTCCTAGGCTATGATCGCAAGGGTATATGGAGCAACATTAATGAAGGTGTTCCTATCAAAAACTTTAAGAGTCAAGAATGGGGCTAGTTTTTGAAGAACGAGGGAATACCTTCTCAATCCGCTAGAATCGACGGAATCGGAGATGGATCGCGAATGCGGAGCGCCGGGAAGTGATCCCTCACTCCCAAAGACTCCGATGCGTGGATTGGAGTCGAGATTTGGAGGTTGGAGCGCAAAATCGCCGATGGGGGGCGGTTGCTAGCGCGTGGAAGTGAGAGGGTCAAGTGAGAGGAAGAGGAGGGGTCTGGGCCGACCCTGGGGGTTTAAGCCCCCAAGGGCCGGACTAGTCCGGTTGAGTGGCCGGACTAGTCCGGTCAGCGGACCAGACCCAGACTAGTCCGGATCCGGACTTGTCCGGTTGAAGGGCGGACTAGTCCGGTTTGCGGATCAGCCACGGACTAGTCTGGACCCGGACTTGTCCGTCCACTAGGGCGGACTAGTCCGGTCCGACTGAGCTGAAAAGCGATGTCTTTGAGTTGCACACATGCTATTGGTCCTTATGAATAGCAAGCAATACAAACATGATAATTAAAGAAAGAATGTGATAAAAACATGATCAAATCCCAAGAAAAGGTTTTCTCAAACAGATTTTGAAGAGAAATCACAATAGAGAAGAGTTTTTCGAAATTGCTCAAAAAGTGAGGAATGAGGTTTAAGCCACATTCCTAGAATCCAAAATGTTGAGCTCACTTCTTAGCTCACAGAAACGCTTCTCATCAAGAGGCTTGGTGAAGATATCCGCAAGTTGATGTTCCGTCCTCACATGAGAAATTACAATATCTCCCTTCATTGAGTGATCTCGCAAGAAATGGTGTCGAATGTCTATGTGTTTGGTCCTAGAGTGCTCCACCGGATTATGGGCTATCTTGATGGCACTCTCGTTGTCACACAAGAGTGGAATGTTGCGCAAGTTAATCCCATAATCCCTAAGGGTTTGTCGCATCCAGAGAAGTTGTGCACAACAACTTCCGGCTGCAACATATTCCGCTTCGGCGGTGGAGAGAGCAATAGAGTTTTGCTTCTTGGAGGACCAAGACACTAGAGATCGACCCAAGAATTGGCATGTACCCGATGTGCTTTTCCTATCAACTTTGCACCCCGCATAGTCCGCATCGGAATATCCAATGAGGTTAAACTTAGATCCTTTGGGGTACCAAAGTCCTAGGGAAGGTGTGTGTACTAGATATCTCAAGATCCTTTTAACGGCGGTCAAATGACAAGCCTTAGGTGCCGCTTGAAAGCGAGCACACATACACACACTTAGCATGATATCGCGCCTAGATGCACAAAGATAGAGAAGTGAACCAATCATAGACCTATATAACTTTTGATCCACACTTGGACCATCCTCATTTATGTCTAGGTGTCCATTTGTCCCCATAGGGGTTTTGATGGGTTTTGCCTTATCCATGTCAAACTTCCTTAGAATATCTTGTGTATACTTAGTTTGACTTATGAACGTCCCTTCTTTGAGTTGTTTTACTTGAAATCCTAGAAAGAACTTCAACTCACCCATCATGGACATTTCAAACCTCTCCGTCATTATCTTGGAGAACTCATCACAAAACACCTTATTTGTGGAACCAAATATGATGTCATCCACATATATTTGGCACACAAAAAGATCTTCGTTGAAGTGCTTTGTGAAAAGGGTATAATCCGCTTTGCCTATCGTAAAACCATTTTCAACTAGGAAGTCTCTTAGGCACTCATACCAAGCTCTAGGAGCTTGCTTGAGGCCATAAAGAGCCTTTCGCAATATGTAAACATGGTTAGGATAGTCTTGGTCTTCAAACCCTGGAGGTTGCTCTACATAAACTTCTTCCTTGATTGGGCCATTAAGGAATGCACTCTTAACATCCATTTGGTAGAGCTTGAAGTCATGATGAGTAGCAAAGGCTAGTAATATCCGAATTGACTCAAGCCTAGCTACGGGAGCAAATGTCTCATCAAAATCCAATCCTTCAACTTGTGAGTACCCTTTTGCCACAAGTCGTGCCTTGTTCCTAGTTACCACGCCATGCTCATCTTGTTTGTTGCGGAACACCCACTTGGTTCCAACAACATTAGCTTGTGGGCGCTTGACAAGCTCCCAAACCTTGTTCCTTTCAAAGTTGTTGAGCTCCTCTTGCATGGCAACTACCCAATCCAGATCTCTTAAGGCATCTTCAACCTTATGGGGTTCCAAGGATGAGACAAAGGAGAAATGCTCACAAAAGTTTGCAACACGTGAACGTGTTGTTACTCCTCTTGTGATATCTCCTAGAATGTTGTCAACGGGATGATCCCGTTGAACACTTTGATGAACACGAGGATGCGGAGGTTGAGCTCTTGAATCACTTGCTTCACCTTCTTCACTTTGGTCTCCCCCTTGATCCAAGCCTCCTCCTTGATCTTCATTCCCGTTATCATTTTGGGGAGTATCTAGTGGATCTCCAACTTGTCCAATGGGGGTTTGACCTACTTCATAATGATGATGGTCACTTGGGCTTTGAGATGGTTCTTGTGGGCGAACATCTCCAAGTTCCATTCTCCTTAGAGCTTCTAGTGGAGGTTCCTCTTGATCAAGGGCATGTTGATGAACTTGCTCCACTTGAGAGCCATTGGTTTCGTCAAACACCACATCACGTGCTACTTCAACAATTCTGGAGGATTTGTTGAACACACGGTACGCATGAGTGTTTGAGTCATATCCAAGCAAGAAACCCTCATCGGACTTTGAAGCAAACTTCGAAGTCCTAGGCTTCTTGTTGAGGATATAACACTTGCTACCAAAAACACGAAAGTAAGAAACATTGGGTTTCTTACCAACGAGAAGCTCATAAGGAGTCTTCTTGAGGAGGCGATGAAGGTACAATCGGTTTACGGCATGGCAAGCAGTGTTAACCGCTTCCGCCCAAAACCGGTCCGATGTTTTGTACTCATCTAGCATCGTCCTTGACATCTCAATGAGCGTCCTATTCTTTCTTTCGGCAATTCCATTTTGTTGAGGAGAATAGGGAGCGGAAAACTCATGCTTGATGCCCTCCTCATCTAGGAACTCTTCTACTTGCATGTTCTTGAATTCGGTGCCATTGTCACTCCTTATAGCCTTTATCCTTAAGGTAAACTCATTTTGAGCTCTCCTTAGGAATTTCTTGAGGACACCGGGGGTTTCACTCTTATCATGCAAGAAGAACACCCAAGTATATCTAGAGAAGTCATCAACGATGACTAGACCATACTTGTTGCCACCGATGCTAATGTAAGCAATGGGGCCAAAAAGATCCATATGGAGTAACTCCAAAGGTCTAGTGGTCGTCATGACATTCTTAGAGGGGTGTTGAGCTCCTACTTTCTTTCCCGCTTGACACGCACCACATGGCCTATCCTTTTCAAATACCACATTCTTTAGGCCACGAACGTGCTCTCCTTTAAGGAGTTTTTGAAGGTTCCTCATTCCAACATGGGCTAGCCTTCTATGCCAAAGCCATCCCATGTTGGCTTTTGCCATTAAGCATGTGTCAAGTTGAGCTTTATCCGTGGTAAAATCCACAAGATAGAGCTTTCCCTTGAGCACTCCCTTAAAGGCTATTGAGTCATTACCCTCTCTCAGAACATTCACACCCCCACTAGAAAAAACACACTTATATCCTTTATCACAAAGCTGTGATATGGATAAGAGATTATAGTCTAGGGAATCAACATGCAAAACATTAGATAAAGTATGCGAAGAGGAGATAGCAATTGTACCGGAACCAAGATTTTCCCTTGGCTATTATCCCCAAAGAAGATTCCTTCACTTGGGTCCTCGTTCTCCTCATACTCTATGAACATGCTCCTCTCTCCGGTCATGTGGTTGGTACATCCGCTATCCAGCACCCATTTCGATCCACCGGAGGAGTAAGCCTACAAAACAAGTTTATGCCTTCCTTTTAGGTACCCAAGCGGAGTTGGGTCCTTTCACGTTAGTAGTTAGGCATTTGGGCACCCACACGCAAGGCTTGGGGCTCTTGCGGAGTGGCCCAACATATCTAGCAAACACTTTGCCGTGTTTGTTCCTCTTAAGCACATAAGATGCATCAAAATCATGAAATAAAGGATGCGATTCAGATTTAGGCATTTTGCTGCTAGAGGGTGAGTTCTTTTCAATTTTAGTTGGATATGAACTCCCCTTAACAAAGACAATCATGTCTTTGCCATACTTGGAGGTTTTGGCGTTATGCCTTCCACCTCTAGTATAGCCAAGACCATCCTTGACATGGGGAGGTCTTGTGTTGGTGTATGCACTTCGTGCATACGCCATCTTCTCCTTGTCAAAGATGGCACCCTTAGGTGCTTGCTTGCCTTGTGCTGAGTTGAGTTCATCCTTAAGCTTAAGGATTAAGTTAGAGCACTTGCAAGGCGGAGTTGCATTGGATGAGGCCTTTGAGAAGGTTGAGCTCTTAGAGGAAGAGGCTACATTGTTCTTGAGAGACTCAACTTGAGTCTCAAGGATTTTGTTAACTTTTGACAAGTTCCCAAGTTCATCCTTGAGCTCAATTGTTTTCTTCTCAAGACTTGAACACGTTTTCTTACTTAGAGCAAGTTCGTGTTCCAATGCCTTGCTCTTCTCTCTTTCAAGCTCAAGGAGTTCATCAAGCTCTCGACATCTCTCCTTCTCAAGGATGAGCATGTCCTCTTGTCTGTTGATGAAATCCTCCTTCTCAAAGATCTCATCCATAAGCAACTTCATCCTACGCAGGGTGCTTTTGCTTATGTCCTTAAACATATGCTCATTTTCACTAGCGCTATCAAATTCATCTTGCGAGGAAGTTGTGGAGGAGGGATGAGATGTTACCTTTTTCCTTCCCTACCTTGCCATAAGGCAAGTAGGTTTGTAGTCGTCGTTGAGGTTGGGGAAGAGCTTGCTTCCCTTGGAGCTCCTTCCGATGGCTATGGTAGCCATCTTCTCCTCTTCTTCTTCGGAGGAGGACTCATCGTTAGAGTCCCACTCCTTCCCCAAGTGGGCTTGTCCGGAGGGCCTCTTCTTCTTGAAGAATTTCTTATCTTGAGGCTTGCCCTCCTTCTTCTTCTTCGCTTCTTCATGTGGGCAATCAGCGATGAAGTGCCCATACTCGCCACAATTGTAGCAAGACCTTTTTGATTTGGGCCTTGCTCTTTCCTTCCCTTTGCCCTCATGGTTGTATCCACCTTTCTTCCTCCTCATCATTCTCCTGAATTTGTTGATGAAGAAGGCCTCTTCCTCATCGGTGTCGAGGCTCTCCTCATCACTTTCCTCTTGCTCCTTTGAAGAGGGTGTTGCCTTGAGTGCAACGTTCTTCATCTTGGAGGCGGTGAACTTCTGAAGGTCGTTGTAGAAGAGCGCCTCCTTCTCCATGATCTCGTGGTTGATGATCCTTCCAAGGACCTCCTCCGGGGTCATTTGAGTGAACCCCGGGCTTTCTCGAATCATGGAGCAAAGAGCGACGTTCCTAGGAATGAATGCCCGGATCATCCTCTTCACAACCTCGTGGTCGGTCCACTTGGTGCAGCCATATGATCGACTCTTGTTGATAAGTACCTTCAACCGGTTGTACATGTCTTGGGGGGATTCACCGTCCAAGATGGCGAATCTCCCAAGCTCTCCTTCGATGAGCTCAATCTTGGCCTCCTTGACCACCCGATTCCCTTCATGTGCCGTCTTGAGGGTGTTCCATATGTCTTTGGCCACCTCAAGGCCATCGACGCGGTTGAACTCATCTCTTGAGAGAGATGAGATAATCACACCCGCAGCTTGAGCGTTGTGGTGGATGAGGATGGCTTGTTCTTGCGTGATGTTGTCCTCATCCTTCGGGATCTCCACCCCGGTCATGACAATTTGCCACAATGCCGGATTGAGTGACACGAGGTGGATCTTCATGTTGTGTTTCCACATCCCGTAGTCGGTTCCATCGAATTGAGGAGGTTTCCCCAATGGGATGGAGAGGTAGTGGTTGTTGGCGGCAAGGCATTCATAGTTGAACCCTTGTCGGTTGTAGTTGACCCCGTCGCCACCACTTGATGAGCTTGACGGCTCAACCACAACAATCTTCAACTTCTCCCGGAGCTTCGCCTTGAGCTGGCGAGTCTCCTCATCATCCGTTGGCTTGTCTTGATAAGCCATTGTGTCCTCACGTGTCGGTTGAGAGTCGTTGGTCGACACCTCTTCAAACACCACTCCGGCCATCTCTCCGAGTTGTTAGACTCTTTGTGGAGAGTCAGACTCTGATACCAATTGAAAGTTGCCTAGAGGGGGGGTGAATAGGCTAATCGACCTGCAAATGACTGAATAAAACGAGATTAAATCATAGGGGGGCGGACTAGTCCGGTCAGCCTGCGTGAAGAACCCTAAAAAGTGTTTCTAGCAAGTTTTAAAGGGATTTTCTCGAGGCTACAAGTGAGTATATGTTTAAGACAAGTTTAGAAACTATCAACACAAGAGTGAGTCAAGTTTTAACAAGATTAAGCAATGTGAGGCACAAGACAAGACTAGCAACCCTAGAGCTAAGTATGCGATAAACAAAATACGAAGAACACGGAGACACAAGGATTTTATCCCGAGGTTCGATTCCACACAAGAATCTACGTCCCCATTGAGGAGTCCACAAAGGACCGGGTTCACCAACCCTTCCCTCACCAAGTTTACCGCACGGGCCTAACTTGGTTCTCCACTATCTCAAAGTGCGAATACAAGATTCGTTGGGGCTTCTCACAATCTGAGGCTCCCACACCACAAAGATGATCAACAACGCAAAACACACTCAACACACAGCTCACAAAGACTCAATGAGTGCAAGAGATCAAACCGGGAGCACAAGCGCGATGTTCTTCCTCTTCTCCACCTCACTAAACCCTAATCCACACAAGAATTAGTTTTAGAGGGAAAGTTGGCAAGAAAGAGGCTCAAGAGTGCTCCAAGTTGGCTGTGGCGGCGCTAGGGTTCAAGTCAGTTCAAGGGTTGGTTCAAAAGAACCCAGGGGACCTCTATTTATAGAGGTCCCAAGCCCATACTGCTGACTTCAGCAGAAGGGCGGACTAGTCCGGCCTCAGGCCCGGACTAGTCCGGCCTAGGGGACCACTGACCTCTTGTCAGGCCCCGACAGCTGACACGCTATCGTCACACTACCCGCCAAACTTCAAATTCAAACGGTCACTTCAACAACGGACTAGTCCGGTCACCACCGGACTAGTCTGATATCACACAGAGCCTTTTGCTCCATGTGAAAACGGACTAGTCTGAGGACCACGGACTAGTCCGGCCCCAAGGGCGGACTAGTCTGGTCCTCCCAGACTTAGTCACAGAAGTAGCTTCAACACGCTAACCCGGACTAGTCCGGCCCCACGGGTGGACTAGTCCGTTCTCACTCAGGACCTCTTGGTCCGGACTCAAACGGACAAGTCCGTGGTTTTGAGACTTAGTCCCCAAAACCAACTCACTGCTACCCGGACTAGTCCGGCCACAAACGGACTAGTCCGATCTGAGTCAGACCCTTCTGGTCCGGCCGACAACGGACTTGGCCGGCCAGGGGCGGACTAGTCCGGCCACCTGCACGGACTAGTCTGGCCCTACTGCCAGACTGCTTATCCACTCTTTTCTCTCAAGGGGTTTGACCTCTAAAACACTTTGAGCTCCCAAACTTGATCTCAATGCACTTTACACACGCACCCTCCTATTTCTACGGCTAGTCTAACTCAACACGCTAGAAACCCTAGTTTCTACGCTTCGAGTTGACTCCGTTTCCTTCCTTCTCCTTTTTGAGAGTTTGCGTCTCCGATCGAGTCCACACCTGTGCTAAGATCACTTGAGCTCATTAGCGACTTAATTGTCATCATCAATCATCCAAAACCCACGGGGAACCTAGATGCACTTTCACACTTGTGTTGTTATGTACCGAATCTTGTATTTGATAATAATATTACATGTTCAGTTTCAATCTTATGTGTCGGGACGTTTCAAGTGGTATCAGAGTCATACTTGGTTGTAGGATGCAGACCCTAGGGCGTAGGTGATCGTAGGAGACCGTAGAATGGTTTTCCCTATACGAACCTTTGACCGTAGAGCCTTGGTGATAGGTTTTTCCCTCATCTAACCCTTGTACCTTGTTGTAGGCCAGATGTCTGAAGACTGTATCACCACCTTCTGTATCAATGAAGACGGCTTCCCCAAGGTGCTCTATGCTGCCACGACCCGACTTGGTATTCCAGACAGCCCGGAATACGTGTGTCACGAGTTCTTGGAGCACGACACCGAAAGCTGTGAGGTCACGGTGCACATCGGCGCCAGTGAGAGGTTCCTCAAGATGAAGCCATGGAACGTCACTGGATGTCGGATGAAAGGCACCTGCCAACTAGTGGCCCGCAAGGCTCTGAAGTACTTGTGCCACATGTTTGACTGGCACTTGGGTTCCACACCCATGAAGTACTTCCCACCGCTGGATCATAGTCGTCCCACCTGGATGGCAAGGATTCGCAACTTAGAAGGCCTTGGGACTACCGAAGATGACCCGTTGTCGCCATGTTTGGCTATTTATTGAGCCTGGACGATTTGTGCGACCAGTTGAACCAGTGTGTGAAGACACTCATCAAGCGCGTTGAGGCATTGGAGATCTATTGGCAAAAGGCTAAGCTAGCGCTAGCACAGACTGAGACCCGTGATGCCAGTGCTGAAAGTTGTGTTGCTTTGGCCGAGGAGAACCTTAGGGAGCAGGCCGACGGCCACAGTCAGCTCCTTAGGGGTGTCTAACTCGTAGATCAAGCCAAGCGGAAAGACTGTCATGCTTGTGCAACGGCTGAACCGCTCACTCTTGAAGGCACTCCAGTGTACCATTTGTCCAACCCTCGTAGGAGGATTTGTGAGCCTGTACTGCCCACTCCTCCGACTTCACCCGGCGAAGCCTTGCACGAAAACTCTGAAGACCAGGACATAGGACCCAATAGTCAGGCAAAGGTCCCGACTGCCCCTTAAGGGGACGGACCTAGGGACTACATTCCCAATGTATCTTGTATCATTTTCTTGAATGAATGAATGAATGTTTGTTGTATTGCTTGCGGTGCTTGAAGTTTGTGTGCCTTGTGTGATATAAAATAATAGTAATAATATTTATATATATAACTTGTGTATATATACATACACATAAATAATAATAGTAATAATAATAGCAAAAAGGTAATGAAGATACATATTAATACACCTTAATAATACATTCTAATAATAAATTCTAAACCACACTCTTGCCTTGTCACAAATGTCTCGCCGCTTGAGCCGAGCCAAAAATGGACAGGAGGTGGAGCAAGGACTCCAAGAGATTCCCCGTGTACCGAATGAGCATGACGAGCATGACACAGCAAATAGTAATCCCATCCTTCCACGACCGCCTCCCCAAGCGCCTACCCTTGACCTGACTGCCATCTTGGACCATCAGACTAGACTCCTCGATATCCTTGTGAACACATTTGTTGCTCGGAGCAACAATGACATCAACAACCGTCAGCCAACACCTCAGAAAAATCATCAGATCGCAGACTTCAACCGGATGAACCTGCCCAAGTTTGCTGGATCTTAGGAACCCATTGAAACAGATGATTGGCTGAGGGAGATTGAGATGAAGCTTGAGGTTGTCCATGCTAATGAGCAGGATAAGGTTCTACTTGCAGTCCAGCAACTGATAGGACCTGCTTTAGCATTGTGGCAAAGCTACGGAGATGCATGCAGATGCCAAGACTATGATATGGGATGAGTTCGTGAAGTTGTTCAGAGAGTACCACATCCCTAGTAGCATTGTGAAGCTGAAGAAGGAAGAATTCATGAACCTCAAGCAGAAGGGTCTCACTGTGACGGAGTACTTGCACAAGTTCACAGGATTATCCCGCTATGACCCTCACTCCATGGACACTAATGAGAAGAAGAAAGAAGCTTTTCTTCGTGGTATTAATCCTGAGATCAGGACCTTGATTGGAGCATCAATTTGCCCTGATTTTAGCACTATGGTCAACAAGGCTATCACCACAGAGAAGAACATGGAGGATGAGCAGCGAGAGAAGAAAAGGAAATTTGAGAGCAAGAAGATGTTCCAGTAGGAAAAGTTTCATAAGATTAGTCAGACTGCTTATTCTTGACAAAGGACTCAGTAGCCAGCTTACTCTGTGCAAAGGACTCAACAACCAGCTTACTGAGGACAGAAGACTCAGAGTGGAGTGTCCTATAGAGCACCAGCCATGATATTCAAGCAGCCAGTTCAGTCCGCTAACCCATAGGGCTCCTTCCGTCCTCAACACTCTGGAGTGAGTCACACTAGTGACCCGAGGATTTTCTTCATTTGTCTTGAGCCTGGTCACATCTCTGTTAACTGTCCTTACAAGAACAAGCCAACACCCTTTGCCGTCTCCAACTCAGTTAATGGACCAAGGCAGCCAACTGGAGGTAGCCGTGGAGCACCCACAAGGACCCAACAATCCTTTGGAAAGGCTACGGTGAACCACGCCTACGCCGAGGAGGCAGATGCAACACTAGGAGTTCTACTTGGTGAGTTCCTGGTTCAGTCAGTTTTGGCTTCAGTACTGTTTGACTCTGGTGCATCACATTCTTTTATATCATCACACTTCGTGGAAGCACATGATATAGCCACGGTAGCCCTTAAGAGGCAATTGATAACCCGATCATCCGGAGGTTATATACCCCACCGCTTAGGAGTTAACAACATCCCTTTAAACCTAAGTGGGGTAGTATTCTTGGTTAACCTAGTAGTGCTTGACTCCCACAGGATAAATGTAATCCTTGGCATGGATTGGTTAGCCAAGTGCAAAGGGAGCATAGCATGTGCAGAAAGGACTGTGACTGTGACAATCCACGAAGAGAAGACTGTCACATGCCATGTTCAGTCTAGCCTATCCAAGCCAGTGGTAAATCACCTGAAGGCAGAAACACCTCAAGAAGTGCCAGTAATCGAGGAGTATGCTGATGTGTTTCTGGAGGAATTACTCAGCATGCAACCAGAAAGAGAAGTAGAGTTCTCCATTGACCTAGTTCTAGGAAATACTCCCATCGCCAAGATACCTTATAGGATGGCAGCCCCAAAACTGGTAGAGTTGAAGAAGCAATTGGATGAATTACAACAAAAGGGGTACATCAGACCTAGTGCATCACCATGGGGCGCTCCAATACTTTTTGTGAAGAAGAAGGATGGAAGCATGAGACTATGTGTAGATTATCGAGCCCTCAATGATGTGACCATCAAGAACAAATACCCTCAACCACGGATAGATGACCTATGTGACCAGTTAAAAGGATCCATGTTCTTCTCAAATATTGACCTAAGGTCTGGGTATCATCAAGTAAGGATAAAGCCTCAGGACATACCCAAGATGACATTTGTGACTCATTATGGCCAGTTCGAGTTCACAATGATGTCTTTTGGATTAACCAATGCCCTTGCTTATTTTATGAACCTGATGAACCGACTGTTCATGCAAGAGTTGGACAAGTTTGTAGTTGTCTTCATCGATGACATTCTAGTCTATTCATGAAGTGAAGAAAAGCACATGCAACACCTGCGTGTTGTACTAGACCAACTTAGAAGCCATCAACTTTATGCCAAGTTCAACAAGTGTGAGTTTTGGTTGCAGAAAGTCAGCTTCCTTGGGCATGTTCTAACAGTTGAGAGAGTTGCAGTTGATCCAGAGAAGGTTGAAGTTGTGTCGTCCTGGAAGCAACCAACATCTATTTCGGAGATCCGCAACTTTTTAGGTATGGCGGGCTATTATCGAAGGTTTATCGAAGGATTTTCCAAGATAGCCTGGCCGATGATGGAGCTACTCAGGAAGGACAAGAAGTTTGTGTGGACTGAAGCCTGTGAGCGGAGTTTTAGTGAGTTGAGGAAGAGACTAACCACAACTCCAGTGTTAGTCCTGCCAGATATTCACAAGAGGTTCGTCATTTACTGTGATGCTTCTAGACATGGCCTAGGATGTGTGCTAATGCAAGAAGGACGAGTGGTGTCCTATGCTTCTTGTTAGCTAAGGGAACACGATCAGAACTACCCAACTCATGACTTAGAGTTGGCTCTAGTAGTTCATGCTGTGAAGATTTGGAGACACTACTTGATCGATGACAAGTGTGAGATCTACACGGACCACAAGAGCCTTAAATACATCTTCACCTAGTCTGACCTCAACCTAAGGCAACAGAGATGGTCGAGGTGATAAAGGATTATGACTTGGAGATCTATTATCACCCGGGCAAGGCAAATGTGGTAGCTGACGCCCTCAGCAGGAAAGCCTACTGTCATCACTTGGTGACTCAAGTACCGTAGCTATGTGAGGAAATGAGGAAGTTTAACCTAAGTGTGATACCTCACTCCTACAACTACAACCTTAGTGTTCAGTCTGTTCTAGATGAACAAATCAAGAAGGCTCAGCATGATGATGAGAAGTTTATGGAGATCAAGGAACAAACCGGTGAAGACAAGGCCCCAGATTTTAGAGTTGATAGAGATGGAATATTATGGTTCAAGAAACGATTGTGTGTGCCTTCACATGGTCACTATCGGAACACCATCATGGATGAAGCTCATAACTCCGCATACTCTATCCACCCTGGAGCTACCAAGATGTACTTGGATCTTAAGCAAATGTATTGGTGGATTGGTATGAAAGGTGACATAGCAAGATTTGTGGCCTGCTGTGATGTGTGTCAGAGAGTCAAAGCTGAGCATCAAAAGCCAAGTGGCCTACTACAACCCTTATCGATTCCCATTTGGAAATAGGATGAAGTAGGGATGCATTTTGTCACGGGGTTACCAAGAACCAATAATGGTAATGACTCCGTGTGGGTAGTGGTCGATCGTCTTACGAAGGTTGCACACTTTATTCCTATATGCACTACCTACGGTGGAGATAAGCTGGCCAAGCTGTACATAGACCGTATTGTGAAGCTACACGGTGTACCCTCGAGGATAGTCTCTGACAGAGGTACTTAATTTACTTCGAGATTTTGGAGAAGTCTACAGAAAGCACTTGGTACTAAGTTGTATTTTAGCTCGACATATCACCCTCAAACTGATGGTCAGACAGAAAGGATTAACCAAATCTTGGAGGACATATTAAGAACAGCTGTTCTCACCTATGGCAAAGATTGGGAAGATAGTATTTCGTATGCCGAGTTCTCCTACAACAACAGTTATCAAGCTAGCATCAAGATGTCACCCTTTGAAGCCCTCTATGGAAGAAAGTGTCGAACTCCGCTTATGTGGTCAGAGGTGGGAGACCGTATTATAGAGCGACCGGATTTCATCGTGGAAGCAGAAGACAAGGTAGCGGAGATCCGGGTGTGACACCCGGTTCTAAAAATGAACCAAGTGAACGCATATGTGTGCACAGGACGTTCGACACACATACACGAGTGCACTCACAAAAGGATACACAGAAAATTACCACATGACAAGATTAATTAACCATTTTTATTACATAATTCATAATATCCCCAAATACAAGTGCTAATGAATATTAATGACAAGTTTCAACTAATGCAGAGGAAAAGAACTAAACTGAGCAAACTAAGCAGCTAAGCAAATAAGCATAAGGGATAGCGCAACTCCAACACTCCACAGGCAAAGCTGATGGTAGACACGACCTAGAACTCTGCATTATCATCGTAATACTCCCAATTCTGACCTGCATCTGTTAGTGGGGAAATTGCAAGGGTGAGTACATGTCGTACTCAGCAAGTGTGGAAAGTATGACATGTAGCTGATACAAATGATGAATATAATAATAGCTAATTGCTGAAAAGTACATTAAAACATTTGAAAAGCAATATGTTATATGTATGTGAAATAATCCCATCATATCCACCATATTGACATAATATGAAATCATATCCAGTTATTGCTATCATCATCATTATCCATGTCCAGTTACCATAACTCAAATTCATATCCATAAACATAAGCCATGAACCATCCATAACCATTACAAACTATAACCATCTCGAATCCCAAGTACCCTCTAATCATGGAAGTTGTCCAGGTGATCTTAACCGGGAGCACGGCTATCATGATAGTTTTATTAAACTCTGCAGAGTTTGTATTACTTTATCCACGCGTTTGTGATTTCGTCACCCGTCGGCGACTGAAGAACCTCCTTTACGCCAATTACACTTCCTTTGGTGTATGGCCGAGAGATCACAAAATAGCCTTTACAAAGGTATTACTAGCCTATTTAGACCCCACTAAGGTTTCACCGGTGGCGATGCCTCCAACTGAGCACATCTTCAACCAAGGGCCTCCTGTTGATCCATTCGGATCCCAAGGTAGTCCTACCAATCATACAAACCCAATACGACTACCCCTTCCCCAAGCATCCTTAATGGTCCAAATAGCACTCGAAAATCCCTAATTAATCAGCTACACTGCACTCATACTTGGCCTCGTGGTGGCACTGCAGTCCTGGCTTATTCTCGCATGAACCGGTCCTTAGATCTAAAGCAAGCAAAACCACCATAACATCCAACCCATTTACGTACCATGCTTGCTTAGATCACCCATTACCATATCTTATTAAATAGTTCATGTTAATCAAATCTCATAAATGCAAAATTAAGTTGAGTGCTATAGTTTTTGTCCCATCCCAATTAATTAAGCGAAGCAAAAAAGGGTAAAAAAACCCATCCCGACTCTACCATGAATTCCAAGTTACAAGGGTGGTCAAACAATGCTAGTAAACTTTCTATCATAGGATTCCCATCAAATTGACACAAGCACGCAGTTTTACAACCAAAAAATTTATTTTAAAAACATGATCAATATGTTCAAGGACACTTGCCTTGCTCTTGGGATTGGTTCGGGTCAAAGCCATCAAACTCTTGGTGCTGGAGATCCTCCATGGCACCCTCTAGCGCAAATTTGTCTAATCTGCACAACAAACATACAAGACAAGAATTACAATCAATAGATGCACATATATTACTCAATATGACATGACATGCATGATTAATGCAAATGCAAGGCAAAACTAGTTAATAAGTTCCTTTTAATGTTTATTAATCAATTACAATGGTTATTAACAAGTCTACACAGGTTTGGAGTTGATTCGAGTCAATTTAAAATTAATTCAACAGAAATTAACTAGGAAAATCGGACTAGTCCGCTAGGGACCGAACAAGTCCGCACTTCGCAGAACTGGTGAACTAGAGTTTTCTAGATCGACGTGAATTTGGAGATTTGGGGTTGAATTCACGTAAGGAAAAGGAAGTAGAAGTTATAGTAGGTGTCTAAGACTCCAAAGAATCAAGAGTATTGGAGGCAACACTTGGATCTTGTAGATCTAGGGTTGATTAAGAACTTGGATATGATTTGGTGATGTAGAACGAAACTTGATGGAGATCTTGATCCTCTTTCGTTTCCTCCTCTTCTTCTTCTTGCTTGGGACCTCATTTTCCCTCCTTGATGGCGGCTATTCACGATCTAGGGTTTGGGTGAGGTGAAAAAATGGCATATAGATGTCAAGCTAAGGGGTGGGGTTGTTTGAAAGTGCATCTAGGATCCCCGTGGGTTTTGGATGATTGATGATGACAATTAAGTAAGTAATTAGCTCAGTGATCTTAAGCACAGGTGTGGACTCAAGTGGAATCACAAACCCTCAAAAAGGAAATGGATAAAAATGGCGGTGTCGACTCGAAAAGAAGAAACTAGGGTTTCTAGCGTATCGAGTTTAGACTAGCCATATATGTATGAGGATGTGTGCGTAAAGTGCATTGAGATAAGGTTGGGAGCTCAAAGTGGTTTAGAGATCAAAACCTATTGAGAGAAGAGCGTTAGAGTGGTCTAGCAGGAGAGGCCAGACTAGTCCGTGTTGGAGGTCGGACTAGTCCGCTCCTGGCCGACCTAGTCCGTTTTCATGCGGACCAGAAGGGTCTGACTGACTTCGGACTAGTCCGTAGTGGGATGGATTAGTCTGGGGTAGTCATGGAGTGGGTTTTCGGGACCAAGTCCCAAAACCCCAGACTTTTCCGTTTTAGTCCGGACCAAAAGGTCCTGATTGAGATCAGACTAGTCCGCCCTGGGGGCCGTACTAGTCCGGACTGGTGAGAGTTAGGTGCTTCAGCGACTAAGTCTGGGAGGCCGGACTAGTCCTCCTTGGGGGCTGGACTAGTCCGTGGTCTCCAGACTAGTCCGTTTTCACACGGAACAAAAGGTTCTGTGTGAGATCAGACTAGTTCGGTTTGGACCGGACTAGTCCGTTATGAAGTGAACGTTTGAATTTGATTTTGGATGGTAGCGTGACGATTGCTGCGCAGTGTGGCAGATGTCAGGGACATCAGTGGTCCCAAAGGCCGGACTAGTCCAGGCCCTAGGCCGGACTAGTCCGCCCATCTGCTGAGGTCAGCAGTATGGGCCTAGATCCTCTATAAATAGAGGATCCCCAGATTCATTTGAACAACTTTGAATCTTTAGCGCCGTCACAACAAACTTTGAGCCTTCAAAAGCCTCATTCTTGCCTACCTTCCCTCTAAAACTAATCTTTGTGTGGATTAGGGTTTGGTGAGGTGAAGAAGTGGAAGAACACCGCTCTAGGCTCTCGGTTTGATCTCTTGCACTTGTTGAATCTTTGTGATCTGTGGCTTGTGTTGTTCTTTGTGATTTGTGATCATATTTGTGGTGGGAGCCTTAGATTGTGAGAAGCCCCAACGAATCTTGTATTCACCCTTGTGATAGTGGAGAACTGGTTTGACCCTAGTGGCAAACTCGGTAAGGGAAGGGTTCTTGAACCCGATCCTTCATGGACTCCTCAACGGGGACGTAGATCCTTGTGTGGGATCGAACCTCGGGATAAAATCCTTGTGTCCCTTGTGTACTTCGCTTTCTTTTATCGCATATCACTTCTAGGGTTAGCTTTATTGTTTTTCACTCATCGTCTTCATTTCGCTGTGATCCTTAGCTTCATACTTGCTCTATAACGTGTTAAGGTTCACTGAATCATCCTAACACATTTAGCATCACAAGAATCGAACTAAAACTTGTTTGAAACCCTTTTTAGGTTCTCCCCGCAGGTGGACCGGACTAGTCCGCCCCTAGACCGGACTAGTCCACCCCCTACGAACTGATTTAGTTTTATTGAGTCATTTCAGGTCGATTAGCCTATTCACCCCCCCTCTAGGCAACTTTCATTGTTTATATAGAGGTTGAGGCTAGTGTTGGATGGATTTCGAGTTTGACATGAGTAGAGGCCGGTTTGGAGTCCCACATGGGCTCTAAAAGAGTTAGGCACGACGTCCCTAGGCCCACATAACATAAAACCCAAGAAACAAGTCGTGAAACAAAAGATCAACTTGGAGTCACGATTTATCAGACAAGTCCGCAAAAGGGCTGGACAAGTCTGAAGTTGGTCAGAGAGATATCGGACAAGTCCGAACTTGGTCAGAGGAAAATCAGACAAGTCTGGCCAAAACCGGACAAGTCCGATTTTAGTCAGAGGTGAAAACAGACTAGTTCGTAGCAAAAACAGACTAGTCCGATGGAGGTCAGAGAGAAATCAGACTAGTCCGCACCAAAATCAGACTAGTCCGCACTTCCCAGGATTCTTAAGTGCGGTTTTGTTTCTAATTCATTTTAAACTTGTTCCTTTTCATGTTGCTCAATGTTAAACATATTTAATGATGGATGCAGTGCATGATGCATGAAAATGAGGGTGTTACACTGGGCGAATATGAAGACAGCTCAGTCACGCCAGAAAAGCTATGCAGACAAGAGAATACGTGAACTCACCATTGAAGTTGGGGACCACGTTTATCTTAAGGTGTCTCTGATCCGTGAAACATGAAGATTCCAAGTGCGTGGAAAGTTGGCACCACATTATATTGGTCCTTTTCCTGTTCTAAAAAGGATAGGACCAATGGTATATGAGATCCAACTACCTGAGGAAATGTCAGGAGTGCATAACATCTTCCACGTGTCACAACTGAGAAAGTGCTTAAGGGTGCCTGAGGAACAATTGGTACAAGACACCCTAGACCTACAAGATGATTTGCGCTACCAGGAGGTGCCAATGAAGATCTTGGATAGCGTCACCCGAAGAACAAGGACCAACTCCGTCAAGCTTTGTCGTGTTTAGTGGAGCAGATACTCACAAGCCAAAGCTACATGGAAAAGAGAAGATGCGCTTCGAGCCGAGTTTCCCCATCTTTTTGGGAACCAGCCGAATCTCGAGGACGAGATTCCACCTAAGTGGGGTAGGTCTGTAACATCCCATTTTCATAAGCTAGCAAATTGAACTTATAAAATTAATCACAAAGAATGTTAGTAAATTTAGATTATAAAAATTCAAATAATAATAAATGAAATGAAAAGAAAGAAAGAAAGAAAGAAAAAGCACACACACGCTAAAGAGCCGGTCAGAACCCACGTGTCTTCTCTGTATCACAGCAGTCCATCCCATTTTTCCAAACACCCCCTCTTCCTTTTCTTTAAGTACAAAGGACACTTAGCTTTCTTCTACCAGTGCCCAAAACAGCATGACCGTAGAATCATTCTCCTAGTCAAAGTTTTTTCCATCTAGCCCCTCCCACATTACTTTATTTACAAAGAGGCACCCTTTCTTCTTCCTCTATCCAAACAAGTAGTACCCTTCTTCTCTGACCATGATGCAGTGAGCACCCAATGGCAAGCAGCCAAGCTCGCTCCTCTCCTTCTCTACTCTGCGAGAAGCTTCTTGAGCCTCCGTACAACTCATTAATTCCACCACTCCTTTCTCTAGTCAGAGCACAACAACACATGTCGTTCCGTCAACCATTACAACACCATGATTTCACTCCACAACAATCAAGAAAGCTCACACCCTTCCTCTCCCCCATTCTCACTCCACCTAGAACACTCTCGAGCGCGTACGGCACATTCATGCCATGCCCGCCGCTGCTCTAAGGAAGTGACTGATATCTACCATGTTCACTCACGTAGCAACGACGAGGATGCCGCCTCGGCAGCCATGCGGACTCCCGACGCTAGCCGACGACCATGGCCAGACGACGTGACGCGTCGTGCAGGCGCCAACAGACGGTCGATCGAGATCGGCGTGCACGCTGTAATTTACTCCGTTCGTCCGCGAAACCAACCGTCTACCACCGCTCCTCTGCCTATAAATCCGACCACGAGAGTTGCGTATCGCGCCAGCCTCGCCAAGCAACATCGCATGTGAGATCCTCCCTCCCTCTTCCATGCTAGCACCGAGCTTCCCTTTACATGACCGTCTTCTTCCCAAATCCGCCCTATACCCCACACTCGATGCCCAGATTGATGCCTCACTCAAGCGACTCTTGACAACAGCATGCGATTCCCCTCCTCTCCGGTCGTCCTTTCCCCTCCTTCCCTACTTGATTTGAGCTTTCGGTGACCAGCCATGGTGGCTGGAGAGAGAGAGGAGAAGAGGAGGATGAAGACCTCTATATGGTTCTAATTAGGCTGATAGTTGAGCTAGTAGCACATTAACTTATTCTATCCTTGTCCCACAAAGCTCAGCGCAACCCAATCCAGCACTTGATCATCCCCAGGCCACCAATGCACCTCATTAAACAATCTCTTTTCCATTTTTGAAATTAATCAAATCTCAATTTTATAAAATACTTATCTCACTCATTCGGACCCGATTAACCTGATTCTTCCTCTAAAAACCATATTCTATTTAATACAAATAAATCTATATGATGTATTGATGTATGCATGTTGTGTTTGTATGTTTGTTTGTGACGCTGTCAGAGTAGACCCAGTGCCGGAACAGAATCCGAAAGAACCAGGTGACCAGGAGAACGCCGCAGACGGTAGCGAAGACAAGTTCCATCTATGCCTTTTTGATCATATCACACCTATATGAGATTTATCCATTGTGGTCAGTAGATTAGGTTATTGCATTTGTTGAGCGTCGAGTGATAGCGTAGAGCCATACTAGTTCCATCTGCTTTATATTGGAATGATCAGATTATACATGATGATGTTGCCTCTTGTATGTTGTATAGTTGGTGAGAGTATGCATGAGTTGTGACCGGGGCAGATGGATTAGTGTTGGTGTATGTGTTACTGTGGTGGTAGACTTACGGCGAGTTCTATCATGAGGATAGACTCGTGACGTGTGTATGGAGGCTGCCCTGGTGAGTCTTAAGGACCGAGTTGTTTTGACATCTCACCTAACTTCCTTTCAGTACGATCACATGTCCCTGTATGGGCGGGGCTTAGTCTAGTCCCGGTGGCTAACCCGACAGTCGTCCACGGTGGAATGAGAGTTATGTTGAGAGATTATTGAGCTCATTGATGATATTGATACTAGGTTGGAAGTGACTGGTTTGGGTGATGTTTCGACTGGGTGTCGGTTATGTCGGGCCGTCTTTGATGGTCCGTGCATGTGGGTATAGCGTACAACCTCTACAGAGTGTAAAATCCATTTGAATGGCCGTGTCATCGGTATAGGATGAGTTATGGTGTGGTCCTAACAACTAGAAAACCACCTATGGTGAGATTGAGATGAGTGATGTGTATGTGGGAGATATACACTTGCACTAGTTGTATTAGGTTGCATTGTTATTTATCTTGTGTATTGCAATTATATTTGTTTATTCCTCTCCCGAAGGGCGGGGTAGAGTTTGCTGAGTACTTTTGTACTCAAACATTGTTTATTTATTGTTTTTCAAAGTATCCTGACTTTGTGCCAGAGGACCTTGAGTAGGGTCGTGTCTCCACTCAAGTTGTGTGTAGTGGAACCATGGGCGACGACGAGCTACTAGTCTACGTGTTGATGTTTATTATATTTGTCTTGTCACTACTTGTAGTTTTTATTCACAAGGCTATGTCATTGAAATAAAGCTCTGTATGATTGTAATTCCACTTGTGTTGTAATATTATGTACCGAACCTTGTATTTGATAATAATATTACATGTTTAGTTCTGATCTTATGTGTCGGGACGCTTCAGTTGCTCAGTCAATCCCCATATCTATTTTACTTATTTGTATTTGTAGTTGTCTTTTAGGATGAAGTTCTTTGGACTTTCTTTTTTCTTCTGAAGTGACCTCATCTCTTTTTCTTTTGAGATTTTTGGTAGGTTGGTTTGTGAGGAATTTCTAATGGGCAGGAGAACTTCCCAATTCCTGCCACAAATTTAGTTGACAAACCACCTCTTCCTCGGTATGCTAAATTAACCTTAAAGAACGCTTCTTATATATTACTGTTAGCTCTGTCATGATTGTTTTTACCTTTACTTATTATTTAATTTATGCTCTTTTTGTCCCGTTACTTGTTATTTGTTAATTGTTTCCATTTCTTTGAAAATTGGATCTAGCAAAATGTCGTGCATTCTTGAACTGCCAGTTTATTACTCCATGCTTTTCCGAAAGATAGAAAGGTACCGGTGGACAATATAGGCTGTAATTGCACTGGAGATTGATAATTCCCATGAATTATTTGTGCGCTAAGCTCAATGGTTCTGATCTAACTTATGCGTCCACACAAAGAAAAACGCTTGGGCACCACAATTCTACACATAACTGTGTTGGAAGGTTAGATTTCGTGCTGAAGATTTTCATTATCTTTTGTGGGCTGAAAACATGTTGATAATAAATATTTACATTCAATGCGAGGAAGCAGTAGCAGTGTAGTACCCCTCAAGGGACTAAGATCTCTGTATTTTCTTCTGTTGTATTGCCATTTTTAATCAATTGGCTAATCTTCAGGTTAGTGGAGCCCAAAGCTGTTGTGTTCGAATGTGGTACTAGTTGTCGTTGTTAGAAAGTGTGATCTCCAAAGTGGACCTTAATCAGGTCCACCACTCCCTTTACGCACTCTGATCGGGGGTGCATAACCGTCACTGCGGTTTTTGTCTCCTCTCACATTGTTTCACCTATAAAAAGAGACTAAATATCTGTTAACAAAGGTTAACCACTAATAACTTTGAGATCCGATCATTAAGGGCACAAGAGTGAGGGGAAGGGCCATGCCATACTCGTCGATGACCGCCTCTGCCGGCTCACCCCAGGGCGTCGTGCCGCATTGTCGTCTCCTTCTTTTACCGGACTTCTCTGCAATGGAGGTACGCACAGCCAAGGTGCGTCCACTCTATGTCATCTTTCCATAATATACTCATTATTGTGCTCAGATCTATGACCTACGATGTTCACCACTTGATTTTGCTTAGATCCCGACGGATATTGCTATTAGGACTTGATTAGATTCCATCAATGGTATCAGAGCCCACCTATTAGCAAATCCATTCGGGACATTAGTCTCCATAGCAATTAGATGGAGGGATTGAATAACCCTAACAAAAAATCCCCAAATCCCGAATTGAAACCCTAGCAAAATCGGTACGAGTGGCGAGGGGACTAACCTTTCGTGTTCCCCACCGTCTCCTTGGTCGGATCCTCGCCTAGGGATGAAAGCGAGACGGGAAAATCCCGTTTCGTCCGGTACCGTATACTCAAATTTTTTAAAATTTTTCCGATCATCTTCGAATTGTTCGGGAATTATTCGAAATCGGTATGAAAATGGGACAGAGTTAATCGGGATCTGTATCAAAAGCGGTTCAAATGTTTTCCCGATCGTTTTTTCGGTTCCCATTTTTAACTCGGGATATCCCGTTTTTATTTTATTCGGAATTCAGCCCAAACAGCCCACACCCGGCCCACCTCTAACAACCCTAATCCCAATCCCAGAACCGCACCCATACCCGACTACCCCGCCCCAGCCGCCGCAAGCTACTGCCCCTCATGTTCCTGCTTCAGCGCCGCTGGCTTGCTGCCCTACTTGCTGCCTCGCCGCCACGCTTTAGCTCCTGCGCTTCCTCACTCCTGCACCACCTAGCTCGCCGCCATGGTCAAGAGACCGGAGGATTTGACGCGCGGCCATAGCGGGAGCAGGCCCAAGGCCAAGCTACAGTGTCACGGCGGAGCCGCTACCGTCGGTGGTGGAGGAGGCGTAAGGGCGGAGCTGCCGAGAGAAGGAAGACATGTGGGGAATGAAGACCGAGAAGAGTAGTAGTTGAGTAAGTAGTGCAGTGTTGAGTGCGTGCTACCTTTTGGGGCAGGGTGTGTGGTGTGGGTCCTGTCGGGCAGAGTCCCCGGGCTATGTAAGCATGCATCGAACAGAAAGAAAGCAAGCGAAGTAACAGAATCAATTCCGCACGAGACACGTTGTTCTCTCCCGCGATCGCGTCGTGCCAGGCTGCTAGCCGGCGAGGTTGTCCACGCTCACGTGCCGGCGGCGACGTACCGGTTCCACGGGTGTCACAACTGGTATCAGAGCCTTACCTTACTCGGGTGGATTTTTTCCCGGTGGAGTGGGTGCCGATTGCAGTGGTCGAGTACGATCTCATATTTTCTGAGTGCTCGCAGTTCATGAAGGCGCCGCCGGCGAAGCCTTCGGTCCAGACTTGCTTCCTGCTTGATGCCATGGCTGAGAAGGAGCACGTGGATGATGGTCGTTGGACGAAGGTGTTCAACATGTTGGAGGAGCTGGCCAAGGGACAGAAATTATTGCAGGGCCAACAGATCCTGACAGCTTTGATGGCGGAGCAGGCGGCCAAGGAGCGCGATCTGTTGTTCTGGAAGGTGGAGGAGACGAGTCGCCGAGTGGCGGAGATGACGCTGGAACGTATGGCGGAAGAGATGGAGAGGTTTTCACTGGATTCATCCGGGGTGAGGAGGATCGGGATCGTGGTAAGAGAGTGGTGAAGGATCAAGGGGGTAGGAGAGTGGACGAGTCTGGAGGTTCGAGACGGAAGGCGGAGAAGAAGACGCCAAGGGTCGAGGACCCTGGCGGGGGGCCATCTAGGCTCTGCTCAGGAGAGGTCGATCCACCATCGTGCGGCGGCAGGGATGAGAAAACTCTGTTGAAGCTGTCGTTTCCTAAATTCTCTGGTGATCACCCCACAATCTGGATCGATAAGTGCGAAGATTACTTCAATATCTTCAAGGTGGCTGAAGATTTCTGGGTGAGGGCTGCTTCTCTGCATATGGAGGGGAGAGCAGCCAAGTGGATGCAGGTGTTCAAAGTGACTGAAGGGCTTTCTACATGGGAGAGGTTTACTGATGCAGTAAGAGAGAAGTTTGGAAATTACGAGTATTCTCAGGCTATGCATGATTTGCTGCATCTTCACCAATCTAGTCTCTCGGAGGACTACATTACTGAGTTTGATGAGTGCAGACTTGCTACTGCCATGCATAATCCTGAACTTGATGAGATATTCTTTGTTACACAGTTTATGAAAGGATTGAAACTTGAGTTGCAGGGGCCAGTACAGTCGCAGGTGCCCACCTTTGTCAGTCGGGCGATTGTCTCAGCAAGGGTGCAGAAAGAGATCTTGGATCGTGGTAGATTTCGCTCTCTAAAACAATCAAGTGCAAGAATAGGACAATTGACACGACCTGACACTCACAATGCACCAATATCCTCCGATTTGGCTAAGGAGAGACAACTCAGGGATTATAGGCGCCAGAATGGGTTGTGTTTCACTTGTGGGGAGAAATATGAGGTTGGCCATTCACTGCGTTGTCCTAAGAAGGAATCAATCCAATTGAACATGTTGATTGTGGAGGATATGGAGATGGAGCTATCGGAGGAGGTCCTGGAGTGTCTGGAGCAGGAGGACCGAGTAACTAAAGAATGCTCTATGCTGTTTATACATGCTATTGCTGGGACTCAGGGTAACACCTGCATGAGGATCAGAGGTTTAGTGGGCAACAGAGTCTTCTTGATGTTACTGGATTCAGACAGTTCTCAATCCTTCATCAATGAGGCTTTTGTGGAGAGACAAGGTCTAGTGAAGAAATTAGGGGAGAAGGTGATGGTGAAGTTAGCTAGTGGAGATATGGTGGATAGAGCTCATGTGGTGGAGGGGTTAGAATGGTGGTGTGCTGGGCATACTTTCACTACAACCATGAGAGTTTTGCCTTTGGGGGCCTATGATGCTATCTTGGGATATGACTGGCTGCAGGAGCACAGTCCCATGTCTTGCGATTGGACCAACAAGAGCATTCTGTTTGACTATGGAGGGAAGAGGATATCCTTGGTGGGCGATAAGGAGGTTAAGCAGCAGCGTTTGTAGAGTGTAACAACAGAGAATTTAGAGAAATGGCTGGTGGGGAATGATGTGTGGGCGATGGCGATAGTGGAGTTTAGGACAGAAGAGAAGGAGGATCCATCTTGCCTCGACTCTTGTCACAAGGTGCAGCAGTTATTAAAGGAGTTTGAGGATGTCTTCACAGAGCCCAAAACCCTACCACCACCAAGAGTGTTTGATCATGTCATACCCTTGGTCCCTGGTGCCATTCCGTTCAATGCACGACCCTACAGATATTCGCCCCTGCACAAGTCTGAAATTGAGCGTCAGGTTTTCTTAATTGCTCCAGAATGGCTTGATCGAGCACAGCGTCAGCCCCTTTGCCTCACCCGTGTTGCTGGTTAAAAAAAGGATGGCTCCTGTCGGTTATGTATCAATTAGAGGAAACTAAATGATATGACCATCAAAAACAGGTTTCCAATGCCGCTAGTGGATGCGATTTTGGATGAGTTGGCTGGCTCTAAATATTTCTCTACTCTGGATATGCGGGCTGGTTACCATCAAATTCGGGTGAAGGTGGGAGAGGAGTTTAAAACTTCTTTCAAGACTCACTGTGGTCATTACCAATTTAAGGTCATGACCTTCGGCCTCACCAATGCACCTGCATCCTTTCAGTGTGCCATGAACTCCATTTTGAGTCCCTTTCTCAGGAAATTCGTGTTGGTATTCATCGATGACATACTTATTTATAGTACCTCCTTAGCTTAGCAATCCACCATCTACATCAGGTGTTGCTGACACTAAGGGAGCATAAGTTTTACATCAAGCTCTCTAAGTGTTCTTTTGCCCAACAGGAGTTGGCATATCTGGGGCATATCATTTCACCCCAAGGAGTGAAGACAGATCCCAGGAAGACAGAGGCTATGCAAAGTTGGCCAGTTCCTACATCCTTCACTGAATTAAGGGCTTTCTTGGGTCTAATGGGATATTATCGCAAATTTGTGCAGTGCTATGGGATTCTGGCAAAACCCTTGACTACAATTCTGAAGAAGCAGAAATTTGAGTGGACTGCAACTGCTCAGGAGGCTTTTCAAGGGTTAAAGGCTGCTCTCTCTACTACCCCTGTTCTAGCCTTACCTGATTTTGATACTCCATTTGTGGTGGAAACCGACGCTTGTGAAGGGGGTGTTGGCGCTGTCCTCATGCAAAACGGGAAGCCAGTGGCTTATCTGAGCAAGGCACTGGCAGAAAGGCAAAAGCCTTGGTCAATCTATGAAAAAGAGTTTTGGGCATTAATCTTGGCTGTAGAAAAGTGGAGGCCTTATTTGCTGAGAGCACAATTCATTATCAAAACTGATCATAGAAGCTTGAGCTTTCTGGATGATCAACTGTTGCATTCAGATTTACAGAAGAAGGCAATGGCTAAGTTGATGGGGCTTGATTTCAAGATCCTGTGTCGCTAGGGGAAGGAAAATGTGGTTGCAGATGCATTGTCCAGGGTGGGCCACTTGATGGTGATGGATGCTGTACAGGAGGTCCAGCCATAATGGGTGCAAGAGGTCCTAAATTCCTATGCAACTGATGTCAAGGCTCAGCAACTACTGGCACAGTTGGCAGTACATAGTCCCAATGAACAAGGTTTTTGTCTGCATCAAGGTCTGATCAGGAAAGGACCTCTCATTTGGATTGGGGAAAACTCAGCATTGAGAACTAAATTGGTGGCCACCCTTCATGACAGTGTGATTGGGGGTCATTCAAGGATCCAGGGAACTTATCAAAGGTTGAAGAAAGTTTTGTGTGGAAGGGGCTTAAATAGGATGTTGAAGACTTTGTGAAGCAGTGTTTTGTCTGCCAGCAAGCAAAAGGGGAAAGGTCTCTTCCAGCTGGGTTGCTCCAATCTCTACCTATACCTGCAGGCCCTTGGCAAGATGTCACAATGGACTTCATTGAGGGACTGCCTAAGTCTGAGGGTTTCAACTGCATACTGGTGGTAGTGGACATGCTTTCTAAGTATGCTCACTTTCTACCTCTGAAGCATCCATTTACAGCCATGCAGGTGGCCTCTGTCCTAATGGACCAAGTAATTAAACTTCATGGCTTACCAAAGACTATGCTGTCAGACAGGGATATAATTTTTGCCAGTCATCTATGGAAACACATGTTCAATGCTATGAGAGTCAACCTGCTACTAACAACTGCCTACCATCCATAGACGGATGGACAATCCGAAAGGGTGAATCAGTGTATCGAAACTTATCTGAGATGTGTGATGCAGGCTAATCCGACCAAGTGGAAGCAATGGTTAGCTCTGGGCGAATACTGGTACAACACAAACTATCATTCCTCCGTTGGTTTCTCCCCTTTCAAGATCCTATATGGCTATGACCCCAATCCTTTGGCAACCCCAGCTGTCCCTGCCACCGAAGACAAATCTTTGGATGAGTATTTGCAGCAGCGGACTGAACAACTAGCAGTACTGAAACACAATCTCAAGAAAGCTCAAAATTGAATGAAGCAACAAGCTGATAAAAAGAGGAAAGATCAAATTTTTCAGGTGGGGGAGCTGGTATTGCTTAAGCTACAACCTTATGCACAGTCTTCCGTGGTGAATCGCCCTTACCCAAAGATTGCTTTCAAGTTCTTTGGACCCTATGAAGTACTGGAGCGTGTTGGTCAAGCAGCTTACCGACTGGATCCGCCGGAGTCTTCCCAAGTTCACCCAGTCTTCCATGTGTCGCAGATCAAACCCTATACTGCCAACTATTCACCGGTGTTCTCTGAGCTGCCGTCGTTTGCTGATCAATCCAAAGAGGGGTTGAAACCATTGCTGATTCTGGACAGAAGGCTGGTGAAGAAGGGGAATCGAGCCATACCGCAAGTTCGCATTTTGTGGTCTGCATCATCGCCAGAGGCCACCTCCTGGGAGGACTGGTATGTCTTCACCAAGTCCTTTCCGGAGCTGGCGACTTGGGGACAAGCCGCATCTGGGGAGGGGGGAGATGTCACGGCAGAGCCGCTACCGTTGGTGGTGGAGGAGGCATAAGGGCGGAGGTGCCGAGAGAAGGAAGACAGGTGGGGAATGAAGACCGAGAAGAGTAGTAGCTAAGTAAGTAGTGCGGTGTTGAGTGCGTGCTGCCTTGTGGGGCAGGGTGTGTGGTGTGGGCCCCGTCGGGCAGAGTTCCCGGGCTATGTAAGCATGCATCGAACAGAAAGAAAGCAAGCGAAGTAATAGAATCAATTCCGTGCAAGACATGTTGTTCTCTCCTGCGATCGCGTCGTGTCAGGCTACTCGCTGGTGAGGTTGTCCACGCTCACGTGCTGGCGGCGATGGGTGTCACATACAGCCCCAGCCACCGCGCTGCAGGAGGCGCCGCCGCGCCTCAGGCAATCGCCAACCACTACAAGAATCCGTCGATAGGGCGTCAGCCATATGAGCGTCGGTTGTCTACATAAACCAACACACATAAGGTAAAGGCGTTGGTGACCGACACACTTAGCCGACGACGTATATTGGACGCCTTTAACGTCTAAGTGCGCCAAGGCCAACGCATTTATTATCTATGTGTGTCGGTTTCTAGCAGCCGATGCACTTAAAGTTAAATGTCTAGATGCATTGCTATGCATACATTGAGTATCATTCTGGTGTTCCTTCCAAAACAACATGCAATTATTCTCGCACACATCAATTTGCTCATAACTCATGCCCAGACCTTCCAAAATCTTCTTTGAATGATATATGTCTTCCGACATTTTATGTTTCGCTGGAAGGAGATCATTGATCAACTTCAGGATACCATTGTAGCAATTGTTTGCAAAATTGAACTTAGACTTCAGCCCCATAAGTCGTGTGACCGCCTGCAGAACGGTTACACTAGCGCCCTCATATACTTTTTCATCCGCGGAGGCAAGAAGTCTGTAAAACTTCTTCACCTCATCTGGCAGTGACTGCTCTTCGTACTCTCGACCAACATCTGGCATCATCTCATCTATCCGATCTTCATTCTCGTTTCCGTCTGACTCACTAGCATGATTCATCTCTCCATGGTCACGCCACACTAGATAGCCTGGCATAAATCTGTGCTTACAAAGGTGCATCATCATTTCAGACCTCTCGAAACATTAATGATTTTGGCACCTACTACTCAGACATTTCACAAAACGAGCACCACTAGGAAATGCTTGGTTCACAAACACATTTGCGATTTGTACCCATTTCAAAGTGTACACACCATCTGAACTCCATCCATCATACATCACCTTACGGTCGTCACCCATTTTTCAACTTATACCTTCAAAGCAGAAAAATCATTATAATTAGTCTATTTTCATATTATGTGACTGTCACTACAACTAGGCAGATAGGTCATAAACCCACCCAAGAGTGGTCGAGTGGGGCGTGCTTATGACGACACGCGTGGTCTGGATCTAGATAAAATTTCGGCAGCATAACCCCGCTGTTCTCCACTGCACGCCCGAAAATGGTGCAGCAGAGAACATCAGGGTTATACTGTCAAAATCTCATCCAGATCCAGACTCGCGTCTCGTCACAAGCCACCCCCCCCATCCACTCCCAGACTATCCAGAAAGGGACAATTCCGAACGTTCATGTCTCACATGCCAATAGTATGTGATATACGCCGATTCGAAACGGGTACTTAAATTCTATAGGTTACGTTCCTCATTTTCATTTTTCAATAATTTATGAGAAAGGAAAGAACAAGACAGAGGAGGAAAGTTGGTTAGAATTGAAAGTTCTAAGTCCAGATCCACCGTTCAGGCGCGGTAGTCGTGCTCATTATCGCCGTACGCATCTGTGCTCGTTTTAACGCATACTTCACAACTAGAATCATATTTCACTATAATCCTCTAAAGCTAACATAATTATAAAAATATTTACTATATTACAAACACATAATTAGTCATCATATCGCAAATGCTAAAAAGAAGCAATTGCATGCATGATACAAACTTTTAATCACATTCAAATCATATAGCATAATGAATATGAATCACATTCACGAGTTAGCAACTATATAATATGAATCACATTCACGAGTTAACACTAATCACATATTATGATAAAGCATTACTTTTACAAGTTAGCAACTAATATAACATTAAATTCTAATCACATACAACTCTAATCACGTACTTGCAATGCACCTAATATATTACCTTCGCACTTAGAGTTGAACTGACGGGCGAGGTGGACGGGGGCGCCGGCGGTCGAGGCGAACGGGGCGCTGGACAGGAGCCGTAGGAGGGCGCCGGACTGAGGCAGAGGGGACGCCGGCGAGGCGACGGGTAGGCGGCGGCCGAGGCGGGACGGGGGCGCCACCGGCGGCAGAGCCAGACAGGGGGTGGACGGGGGCCGGACTGGGAGCCGGACGGGAGACGGAGGGGACGCCGGTCGGAGGGCCGACGGGCAGGGGCGCCGACGAGGCGGCGGGGTGGTGGCGGGGTGGCGGCAGCAGCGGCGAGCAGGCGGTGGTCGAGGCGGGACGGGGGCGGCACCGGCGGCCGAGCCGGACAGGGTGGTGGACAGGGGGCCGGACTGGGATGCCGACCGGCGGGCCGACGGGTAGGGGCGCCGGCGAGGCACGCGGGTGGCGACGGGCTGGCGTCTGCAGCGGCGGGGAGTTGGGTGCTCTCGGGCGCGCGCGGGAGAATGGAGTACGTGGGAGAAGAGAGGAGGCAAGAAGGGATTAGGTTTCGAGTGGGGTCCGCTTAAGAGCGTCGGTTTCTACCCGGCCGACGCTCTTAGAGCCGGAGCCAGCCGGGCCCACCGTATGAGCGTCGATCTGGCCAACGCATTTAATATGTGCATCGGTTGGATCCAGAAACTGACGCATCTAACTTATGGGTGTCGGTTTCTAGAAACCGACACCCCTAGGCCTGTTAAATGCGCTGGAGCCGACACATATAGGTAAACCGATACCCTATTCATCGTTTTCTGTAGTGAACTCGCGGCTTTCATTAGTTCTAAAGGGAATGTCCCCGTGATTAGTCTCTTGATCGGGGCTGAGCTGTGATTGAGGCTGGATTTAGGGTACTGCCTCGTATTGCTGGAATACTGCTCAAAACCACAAATGGGAGTTTGCGCTGAGGAAGATTCACGTCGGCGTAGCTAGTTAGATATTTGTGCATCTTGTTAGTCAAATTTTAACTTTGTTCCGTCCCAAGCAATCTCTCGAATTATCTTTGACAGTGGCTTTGTGGCTGCAATATTCCTTTTGCCGGGGCTCATATTATTTGCAGATTATTTTAATAAAGACTTGTATAATTTGCTGATTATCTATGTACCTGGAGGAAATGTTGAAGGGCCAAGGAGAGTAATCGACTTTCATCAATTTTGCATTTTTAGATGATGATATTATATTACTATTATTATGTATTAATGTATGGAATATGTATTAATATATGACCTACATATCTATATATGAATTATGTATGAATATATGATTAATGTATGAACTACGTATGAAAACGTATGAACTATATTAAGTTTACGTGAACTAGTTTGTTCTTGTCATCCCGACTTAATTACCGTTTTCCGATCGTTATCGACATATTTTCGTTTCGATTTGTTCGTTTTCGAATAACTGACAATCCCGATACCGTATCCTGATGGGTGATTTTTCGTTTTTACTTTTGTATCGTTTAAAAATTACGAAAACAAAAATAATATAACTGTTTTTTCGATCATTTTCGACCGTTTTCATCCCTATCCTCGCCGTCGCTGACGACGGAAACTTCGGAAAGTTGAGTAGCGCCACCGTTCACTGTACGTGAAGGTAGTGCGTGTTCGGATAAGTCTTAGGGTGCCACCTAGGAGCCGCTCGGCAGCGGTGCGACCACCATAGAGTGGGTGCGCGCCAATGAAGGGGTCCACGACGGCGCCACCTCGGCTGCCATGGCCGTCGCTCCTCTTTCCTTTTTGCTCGACGCGGCAGATGAGAAAAGGAGGCGGGGGAAATGAGCGCTAGGGTTCGACGGGTGCTCAGGCGCAAAGCAATTTTGTGCGGCCACTTAGCATGCAGAAGCTTCGGATTTCATCCGACGGTGGGCAGTGTTCGAGCTCGTCGTTGGATAAGCGTTGTTGTGGTCCGTGCCGTGTTGGCTTAGACTGTCTCCAACAGTCAACCCAAAACCCATTTTAAGCATTAAAAAGTAAAAAATTACTCTCCAACAGATATCCCATATACCTAGCCCATAAGTTGCCTCCCCTCCGTAGCCTAAAGATAGGCGGTGGTCATGGGACTCCCATCGCTTTCGATCATTTTTTTTTCTTCCGAACCGTTTTTTCTTCGTCCATCTGCTCGGGCACCTGTGTTGCCGCTGCAGACGACCTCCCCGGCCCCTTGCCACCGACGGCCCTACGGCCAGCCCTCTTCACCTCACGGCCATCATACGCTTCATCCACAAGTCCACTTGCCTTGGAGCTCCTTCTGCGGCAGCGCCTCCTGCTGCAACGCGTCCCCGAGCTTCTTCTTGGACGACGACGGCGCGCCGGACTTGGCCGCTGACTGCTACGCACTGCTCGTCTTCTTCCCCGCCGCTCTAGCGCCACTCATCCAAGCCGCTCTAGCGCTGCCACCCCGCCGCACCGAGCGCCGTCATCACAAGTTTTTTAGTAGCCCCGCAGAGGCAGAGCCGTCGAGGAGCGCGCGGACGGGCCAACCACAGGCGTCGGCCATGCGGCAGATCTTCGACACCCGCGCGACGGTCAGGTCCAGCGTGCTGGCCTTGATGTCGTCGATCGCGGCGTGGAAGCTCGTGCGCCCCGCGAAGCGGTCGAAGCGGCGCGCGAGGAGGGCGTGGAATGAGGGAGTTGGACCCACCGGCGAGGACAGGGACGTGGCGCCTCCCGGCGATCAAGGCGGCCGTGGCGGCGGCGAGTGAGCGGAAGGTCGAGGGCGGAATCTTGCCAGCGTCGGGGCGGACAGCGCTGAGGAGGTGGTGCGGGACGCTGCGGCGGTCGGCGAGGGGAGGGAGATTTTGGGATAGCCTATTGTAGAATTACTGTTGAAGATCTTCTAAAATTGGCTATACAAATATGCTCCCAGGTAGCCCAAACGATCTTCTTATTTGAGCTACATTGTTGGAGATAGCCTTAGGCGTGCAACGTGGGCAGGCCACGCTGCCACGCACATACACGCTACTAAGCAGAAGACCACACGCGCCAGCGATGGTTGGGCCGCTTTCATTTTTTTATTATTATTTTTGGCTGCGACGCCTCAGACTTGTGAGCATGGTAAAAAAAAGTGGCTTTGGAGCCACGCTCCCAGTTCTAGTCTCATGCAGAGACTGGCAGGCTTTTTGGGTACAGGCATTTAGACTATGGGCTCCATCGAGTTTTTGTGGTGGTGCGCTTGCTGATGGAGGCCGAAGTGGCCCGATTAATTTCCACTAGATTCTGTACTTAGTCTTTTGTGCTGAAATAAAATCAGGCCGCAGAGCACAATTAGGCCGGTAAGACATGTGGGTGCCGAAGTGGGCTGTGGGCCACGTTCTTCTCTGGGCCGCATGCGGAAAAATTAAGAAACATCAGTTTTCCGCTGTTGGGCCATAATTAGCTACGGTCCTTCTCTTGTAAGAGGTTTTCCTTTGATTTTCAGCTCCCAGGCTAAAAAAAAAAGATAATAAAAAACAATGGCCGCATGGATGTACCATGAAGGGATTTTGGCCAATTGTTTTTATTTATGGATTAATTTCCGTTTCCACAGAAATTATAGTTAGTATGTTAAGCATTGTCTTACAGTAATTGGCAATAAAATTTAGTGTATTAATAAGGGTAAGAATTCGTTGCTACGGAGAATTATGATAAGTTTTTCCAAATTTCTATAATTTGGAAATTTACTATATTTACCAAAATTCACCATTTTCTCTTGCTTGAAAATTGGTATACAAGTAGAAATTCTTAGCTCTATTAAAATAAGATTATTTTGCTACTATGTATAAATAAGTATGAATTTAGTACATTAACTTCCACTGTTAAGTGTTAAGTTTGTGACTTTCTAGTTAAACTTTTTTCACCAACGTGGGTTTTAGTTAGAATACTTTGAGTAAGCTTTCACTGTGTTTAAATACTTTGTTATAAGTTTAAGTGTCCAATCATATTTAAAGTAATTAGTAATTTATATAAGTTTTAGCATTCAGATAATTAGTATAAGTATAAGATTAGAAAGTTTTGACGTTGTAATTTTAAGTATTTAGCTATAAGTTTAAGTATTTAGTCATCATTTAAGTAGTTAGTCACTGTTTTAAGTTTTTAGTATTTCATGAATTAGTGTTTAAGTATGAGACAATTTTTTTATGTTTAAGTAATATTTTATGTTATGAAAAATCTAATTTAGATAGTGATTAAATATCTGGTCAGCATGATAATTTATATTGTGATCAACGTCACTGATAGAGTTTTACTATGACACTGTAATAAGTTATTTGAGAATTTTATGCTACTCTTTAAAGTGACATAAAATTAATGTTTAATATTATTAAGTAATTAGATTTTGCCTCATATTAGTTTTTATTAAGTAACATGATGCTTCAGTCATCGTGATTAAGATTAGTAAGTCCTCATTAAGAAACAGATGTATATTGTGTATATATATATATATAAGTTTAGTAAGTTCATCATTAAGCTTCTACTGTTCTTGTAAGATGAATTAGTTTAAGTATCTTCTATTTAAATTGGATCTAACATGAAGATTTATTTAGAGAATCAATTTATTCAGTTGTCCCATTAATTAATTCAGTTCTAATAATTAAGCTGGTTAAGACTTAAGCTTCCGCTGTCATCTTTGGTGCGGTAAATTTATTGAGTAACCAACGTGAAAAATAAATTTACTATATGTTTAATTTTATTAAGATCTTTTGTATTAGTGTATGAAACTTATGTTGAAACCAACGTGAGAAACAAAATTTTCATACTTTAATGTTCTGTTTTGTCAAGTAACCTACGAGGAAGACAAAACACATCTTTTAAGTAATTTTTAGTTCGTAAAGAATTTCGTTGAGTAACTAACATGAAAAACGAAATTTAGTACGTTTAGAATGTCTTGCTTTGTCAAGTAAATAACGTGAAAGACAAAACACATATTTTTTAGTTGTTTAAGTAATTTTTAGTTCATAACGAATTTCGTTGAGTAACCAATGTGAAAAATCAAAATTTGTTATATTATGAGTTTAGTGTGTTTTGTCAAGTAACAATATGAAAGACAAAACACAACTTTTGTAGTCATTAAGATAATTAAATTATTGTATATTTTGTTGAGTAACCAACATGAAAGATAAAATATTCCATGTTGATTAAGGTGATTCCAGTTATTGAATATTTTGTTGAGTAACCAACGTGAAAGACAAAATATTTTATGTAAATTAAGATGTATTAAATATTGTATTTTGTTGAGTAACCAACGTGAAAGATAGAATACAATATTCTATTTAGTCGGGTATGTTTCATTAAGACTATGATCAAAATGTTGCATACAATTAGTAAATGGGACCAACTTTATTTAAGTAATTAAGTTTAAGATTAATTCATATCCATTTCTGAATATATATTGTCTCAGATATTAAAAGTATTTCTCATGCCTTAAGTTTTATTTTATTAATTAAGTCGCTTCATCGGGAATTATCTCGCGTGATGAGCAAATGAGGTATGTCTTTTGTATGTCATTTTACATTTTAATAAGTTTTTTTCATGTCGATAAGATCTTAAGCAAATTAGAAATTTTATGAGAGCATTCTCATTGTATCATTAATACTAAAATAACTATTAAGAATTGAAGATTTTTAGTTAAATGTATCTTCAAATATGTATTTTAGCACTTGTTAGAATTATTATTTTACGGTTTATTTAGTAGTCGTATATCATGATAGCATATTATTGAAATGTGCAATTCTGTTATTAAAATTAAGTTATTTGACATGGAATTCGAGAGTAAGAAATTATATTTTCACATTTTGATATCGTCAAATATGTTAAGCATATCGTTTAGAATCATTCAACCATTAGATGGTGGCATGGAGAAACTTTTATATTCTAGAAAGAGGTGATGTACTCCCATTATATTAAATGTTATTATTAGGATATAAGTAAGTAATATAATTATCTCTTCATAATAAGTATTGTAAATAATCTTTGAAATTATGACACTATTGTATAGGCCATATTTCGAGGGAGAGGATTGTTGGTTTATCACTAAGATGATGAGTGAGATCATTAAGTAATAGTTTTTCACCTCACAATTTTCAGTTTTTATATAATGTTTTGTGTGCATTCTAATAAAAATGATCTGTACAATAAGGGGGAGTACAATACATATTATCGTCTAATACCCCGAATTAGAAATGTACGACTATTTCTTTACATTTTATTAAGTTTGTAAGGAAATATAACATAATTAAGAGAGTGATCTGGTAAGATGAAACTTTAGTGTTTTCACTTCGTATTTCTTTAATCAGTCTCTTTTCCTTTTAAGTTGATACTTATAAACATCATATACGATATATAATTAAAATTAACCAAATGATTTTAAGTATGATATTCAGAAAGATTATTAATAAGAAAATAAGTTATGATTTTGTTGGCTTTTCGATAAGATTGGAGATCCTCATTTTAAAATGAGGTATTATAGTCTTCTTAAACGATGACTAAATGAGGGCGAGTTTGACATTTAAAGATACTGATCTTGAAAATAAATGGTTTGTGTAAGCACTTTTATTTTTAAGATTCATTCTTTATGATGTCTTACCGATATTGTGTTAACAATGCTAGACATTGTTCTCACAATACCTGCTATTGATTTTTTTATCATTAGTGGCCACTAATGATGAAGAGTGAGAGAAGCCTCATTTGAGATCATAAATAGGCCAACAAATGTATTAAGAAATTCAAATGATGATGATCACACTTCATATGAATAAGTTGTGAGTGATTGTCACTCATTTGAATGACTTAGAATTTAGTTTTCTAATGTGGAGTCAAATTAGTAGACTCTAACGAGTATATAAAAGCTAACTTGACTCTAAAAGAAATATTATATGCTTTTGATGTAAGTATCATCGTGAGATGTTCATAAGTGAGACATTTCTTAATGAGTTTATTTGAAAATATTTTAGATAATTCGAACTATGAGATCTGTGATGTAAGTTAGTGAAGTGAGATATCTTAAAGTAAATACATTTATAGATTGAAATAAGAGTATCTAAGTTAAGAATATCTCAGGTTCAATAAATTCATAATATATTTTGGGTATTATAAGATATTTAGAAGGATAATTAGTGTTTGTCTTAAGTTAAGATAATAAAGTTAAGTATCTATTAGAGGATGATGTACTGCAGTAAGAAAATAATGTTGATCAACTATTAAAGAGTAAGTATATTGTCCTCGTCGTTATTAAGTTATGGATGAAGATCTTAGTAATGTTTCTTGCTTGTTAGTATGTAAGTTTAACTAAGATAAAATAAGGGGGTATTTAGACTATCAGATAATGCATATCTACTATAATCATAAGAATACGTGGTATGCATAGATTAAGTTCAACTTTGCTCTTAAGGTCAAGGGTGGTAAGTATAGGAACAAATCAGAGATCGATCGAATAAAATCGGTTCTATGTACTTCTGTTGTCGGAAGTTTCTTTAAGTTTGCTCAATTAATGATACACCTTGACATAATTTAAGTAACCGAGATATTTCGGCATAAGTAAATTCAATCCAGATATAGATTACTGGTTTAGAAATAAGAAATTTTTTGAAATTTTATAAGTGATTTAGGCCTCATGATAAGATGAGTAAGGATTGTCGTCTTTTGAATAAAGTTTTAGTAAGATTCAGTTTTACGAGATGTATAGCAAAATCCACAATCAATTGCTAACACTCGTATTTTGGAGTTTTATTGTAGAAAAGCTCAAATCAAGTGGTCGCTGCATCATTAGTGATGTATACCAAATGTTCTTTAAGCATGAGTCCGCCGAGCAGATACTAGAATTGTTTTACCCGGTTTAAGAGTGGTTGACAACATCAAATCGCTTAAGTTGTTTTATATCAAGTGCAACAAGTCAAGTGTGTCGCCAAACACATTGACATTAGGTTGCAAATGATAAAATTCAGGATCATACCATTTGTTTTGAGCAAATCAGTAACAAGCGATTGCTTGTTGTACCGTTTACAAAAGGTCTTCCACCCAGGTGTTCAGTGAACACAAAGTCGACATGGGTTTAAGGAGGAACCTATGATCAACTGGATACTAAGGGGCCATTAAGGATAAGGTTACTTCTAAATGTGAGATGTATCGTGGTAGTTCGAGTCAGATAGCACGTAACTGGCTATTCTTGATTCGACGTGTCCTATACGTCAAACATAAAGAAGCTAACACTAAGTTTAAAATTAAGTAAGTATAAGTTTTGAGATTAAGTATTAAGTTAGTATTAATCCTTGGAGATCAAAGGGGAGAATGTTAGAAAGTGTGATCTCCAAGGTAGACCCTCATCGGGTCCACCACTCTCCTTACGCACCCTAATCGGGGGTGCATAAATGTCACCGCGTTTTTGGTCTCCTCTCACATTGTTTCACCTATAAAAAGAGACTAAGTACCTGTTAACAAGGGTTAACCACTAATAACTTTGAGATCCGATCATTAAGGGTACAAGAGTGAGGGGAAGGGCCATGTCATACTCGTCGATGACCGCCACCGCCGGCTCACCCCAGGGCGTCGTGGTGCATCGCCGTCTCCTTTCACCGGACTTCTCTGCAATGGAGGTATGCAAAACTAAGGTGCGTCCACTCTATGTCATCTGTCCATAATATACTCATTATTGTGCTCAGATCTACGACCTATGATGTTCACCACTTGATTTGTCTTAGATCCCGACGGATATTGCTATTAGCACTTGATTAGTTTCCATCAGTCGTAGCTGCCACTGAAGCTGTGTGAACAAGACCTCCCAGCAAGGACTGAAGTACCATTTTGAGGTTAGTGTGTTGTTCAGTGTTTCTTTTTGTTTCTATCATCCTTCATCATTCTTTGACATGCATATTGAATTGTAAACCCAGGTATTAAAGACAGAATCAAAAGGTTGGGGTGTCAGGACATGGGACACCATTCTTCCAGGAGCTCTAATTTGCGAGTACACTGGGGTGTTGAGGAGGACCGCAGAAGTCGAAGGATTGTTGGAAAACAACTATATATTCGATATAGATTGTCTTGAAACTATTAAAGGCCTGGATGGGAGAGAGGTACACAAATTTGTCTCTCTTGTTAATTACGGTGTTATTGTTCTAGGGCCCCTGCTGACGATTCAACGGCTGGTACGGATTATGGGCATTTGCACATTTTCATAAGAAGTATTTATCATTTTCACAATGAAATGTGTTTATTTAGATCAGTGAAGCACTAGAATATTCTTAATGATAAATTGTTCTCTTTCTTCAAATTCTTTTCTCTTGCTGAAATGTAGTGTCTTAACGCATAGATACTGTGCTGTTCATTTGTTTTTTCCCGCCAGCAAAGGGCAGGCTCAGAACTGCAATTGGCGTCACTATGTTCCGAGCAAGACTCAGAGGGATCTCTAGCCCCTGAATACTGCATTGACGCAGGTTCTATTGGCAACATTGCAAGGTTCATAAATGACAGTTGCCAGCGACTGACTCCAACCGAACACTCAGCGGAACTCATTTCTAGTTAGTTCACAAAAGCTAACCCAAATATGGATACTCCTTTATCTGTAACCCAGCATTGTTCGCGTCACTATGTGAGCAACAGCAGCACAGACTTCTGGCGGGAGCTTTGGAATTTGGCTGGAGAACCGGTGTTTCTGGTGGGAACTGGGAAAAATGCTGATTTGGGTCCTGCCCGTCGGAGACGTTCGAGGCTGGGTGCTGTAGTTTGACGTAAGCACTAACCAAAACACTGATACAGGTGCTAACATTTCAGTACTCCTGTTGGAGTCAGCCTAATCTTTTCATCCAGTGCGTATTGAGCTCACATAGAGATATCAGACTAGCTAAAATTATGCTTTTTGCAGCTCATACCATACCCCCGCTTCAGGTGAGTTTTCGTGACTTGGAAGTTGCTTGTGACAATTTTATCTGGACATTCAGTGATACCTAAATCATACGATCAAATCCATACTTTTAGATTATTTGACCTAGTGTACTAGACATTTATTAATTGATATGCTTTCCTCATGTTAATTTAGATATACTTATGTGTTCAGAACTAAATTTGAAAACCAGTTTTGTAATAATACATTTGGAAATCATTAATACATTATAATAGTGTTTTTAGTGAAAGTACATGTATTGGCTTGACATTGGATCAACACCAATTAGATGCACTTGCAATAACTTTTTTTAAGACAAGGGGTAGAGTCTGGATATTTTAAAGAGGAGGGTGAGCTACGAGTGATCTCAGAGATCAAACCCGCACGGCCGGGCGTCACCTGGACAGTCCAACCACCTGGCCACAGGCCAGTTCTCTACTTGCATTAACTTAATCAATAGTGTGAAGCTACTATGCGCTGACCGGTTGCACTCAAAAGCTTAAGCTTATGGAAAAGGGTAGACAATTCACTTATACAC